>JARWLC010000009.1:149595463-149910463 GCA_033318265.1 Phyllotis vaccarum
ATGGTGTTGACCGTTCCAGACAGAGATTTTTGTGCTCTGGATATTCTGGGAAGTAATTCAGGAAGGTCTAGGCTTGTCCATAAAATAACATTTGTAGTAATACATAGCAAGAGGCAGAGGATGAATGGTGTGTGTGTATACATGTCTACAAACAATCAGAGTGGGGAGCCAAAGGGCTGAGGGGAGAATGTGTCAGCTTCCAGGGTAGCCACTTCCCCATCAAATCACTGCATAATTGGCATTATTCCTGTTTTAATGAGTGCTGGATAGGTAACTGAGGACTCGATCTTAGAAAGGTTAGTTTGTCCATGGTCACACAGCTAGTAAAGATGGATTTATATCTGTTAATGTCTGATCTGGATCTCATGTTCTTCTGTTGTAACTGGTGAAAAGATTAGTTTGCCACATTAAGCATGGCTAGGAATCCACCATCTTCAATCACAGGGGTATTACGATTTTTTTAAAAAATAAATCACTATTATTGTGCCCAACCCCCACAGATTCAGCACCATGGCCAGGGCTCAAGCACAGGTACCCTCCCTTACTGCCAGGGCACCAGTACACACCTTCATGATACAGGCTCCCAGGCTCCAGCCTGGTCTTTCCTGCCCTTTCGACAGCATTTCACCTCCTGGTGGCTGACTTGAATCCTTAACTAAATACTCCCATCATGAATGTTCAAGAGCCATTCAATTTAGTAGACAGGACCATTGTTCTCTGTTTGCCTGTCAGCTGGGTGGGATGCAGACAACAGAAAGCAGGAAAAATATCTCTTCCCATCCATCTCCTACTAGGAATAGTCCAGAGTGGGTCAAAACTGTGATATAGGATCTGGATTGACTTGAACGGAGAAATAGAGTAGGGTTACTGGGTACTGAAAGGTTGTGATCCACCATGATCTTGTTCCTTTCTGGGCAAGCTCCCAGGGTAAACCTTCTGTGTTCTTTCCATCATATAGAGCCTAGCGCAAGTTAACTTGGCAGAGATTTTCTCATAGGCATGGGCAGAGTGGACCAAACTATGGGGAGCAGCTCATCAGAACTGGTGGATTATATTGTCCAATTTCTTCCTTCTTTGTAGGCTTTCATTTACATGCTACAAAACAGAGTCCCAATCTTGACATTAAGGCATCTTCAAACATGTGGACATATGCATGTACACACACACATACACACACACCTATACCATGTACATGGTGTGTGGATTTTGGAATTAAGCACAGTGGACTCAGACCCTATTTTAACATTATCAGCTTTGTGACCTTGAACTAGCTACTTCACCTTTAAGCCATAGATTCTTTATTTCTCAGATGACAACCAATCATTATAATAACACAGGTCATAAAATGTTATCAGGAAGAATCAATGAAGAAATAATCTTTAAAGCACATAGTAGTTGGTGCCTAATAAGCACTCAATAAACATTGCTCATTATTTCATTTTCTCTGAAAATGATTTCTGTATTCCAATTTTCTTTAGTTTGCTCACATGATTATTGTTACTAAGTATGGGAAAGTCCCTATAGCAGGAAAATGATTAGCAAGTTAATTAATTGTTTTCGCTTCGGTACAAAGTTCAAGGTTTTAAATGAAGTTGAGGTCAGCCATGCTAGAGCAGGAGGAAGAATTATCCCAATTTGCTCTCTTGGTCAGTGAAAATCTGACCATGCCTGAGTATACACTTTCCTTCAGCAGCAATCACAATCATCATACAGATATCCCTCTCCTCTGTGCCAAGAGCATCATGTCAGAACTGTAGTCCATAGAAATCATGATGCTTACAATCACGCCGAGATGGCCAGACCACAAGACCCTTGCCTTCTTTCCTTCCTCATTTCCCTCTAAGACCAATTCAAAGTGCCTTAGCTCTAGAGCTGTGTGCCATCAACATGTCTTTAATCCTAGAACTTAAGGCAAATGCAGGAGAATTACAAGTTCAAGATCAAACTAGCAATCACTTTTGGATACTCTCTCAACAACTATAACAATAACAACAACAACCAACTCAAACCAAGCTAAATAAACAAAGCTGAGTGGATCTGGGAATCGGCTCAGTTGTTACGGTGCTTACTTAAGCCTTGGGTTCAATCTCCAGCATCACAGAAAGCTGGCATGGTAGTCCATCCTGCAGTCTCAGCACTCAGGAGGTAGGGAAATGAGAACCAGAAGTTCCATACTGCTGTTGGCTGTGTAGTGAGGTTAAAGACAGTCTTCGATACTGTGAGTCCCTGTCTAGAAGGCAAAAACCCCCAAAAGTCCTCCCAAATTCAGTTTCTATTGATTTCTTTGGATGAAGTGAAGAAACAGCTCTTTGGTGATGTAACCAAGTGGGATACAGGTGGGTCCTATGTTCCAAACATTCAACAGGAGATGAAAGTGCTATGTTGTTTCTCTCTTGCAAGGTCTCCCTGGAGTCACTATGGGGAAAGAATGAAGAGTGCTTTTTCCAAACATTTTTTCAGAATTGGGTGACAGAGGCCAAAAGCCTGTGCTTGGTATAAATTACGGAAAACAGTGGTGTAATGACACTGTTTGGTGAATAAATTAAAAGCCCTGAGTCATGAGGCCACTAACAGAGAGAGCAGAGAAGTATAATTAAAGGAGAAAGAGAGGCTATCAGCGGACATTGGGGGTGAGACAGGGATGAGGCTGGGCTGGTGGGAAGGGCAGCAGGTCCTTCCCCATAGCTTCAGCTGAGAGGAGAGGCCACAGCTTTTCCTTAGAGTCAGAGAGGCTGAAGCGGGAGGTCAGTGCTTCTCACACTCAGGAGACAGTAAAGGAACATTAAGCCATGTGGGATTTACAAGGAAGGGCCACTATTTAGTCTCAGACTCTGTAATAGCTGAGAGTAAGTTTGGATGCGAGAGCTCTGGTGGAGACAGATGAGACTCTGGGGTGTGTGGATGAGGTCAGGGGTTTAGCTGGGTTTCTATGGAGTTACCATGTTCTGGGAATTATTTTCCAGTGTCTCTTGTATTTGCTGTGGGCCCTTCTTGAGAATGCTCCGTGACTTTCCTGTTGTAATAATTCAAACACAAGCATTTCAGGGCAAAGATACTTGTTTATACGGGTGCTGTAGCCAGATTGTCACACTATAAGGCCCACGAGGAGTGGAGACCATGAAGAAAGTGTAAATTCTTGTTTGTTTTGGACAAGACCTCTCTGAGTTTTTCTAGAAACAGAGTGAATGAACAGATTGCTACAGAAAATCATGGCTCATTCACCTTTTATACCCTGTGACTGGTATTTCCTAGCCTGAGATGGCCACCAAATGTAAATATGTTGAATGGCGGATTAAGTTAGAAAGCCTTTTTATGTAGAGAAATCAGGTTGCCACTAAAGTTTACTGTTTTAGAGAATTCATTTTCCTTTTTTGTTCATAGATCTGAGCCGTCACTTGAAAGGGTGTGTGGCACAGAGTAGGCACTCATTACATGGAGAGATCTTATAATATGAAATCCAAGTAGGACATGGGTAATGAAAGGCAAGGTAACACAGTGTAATTCCAGAACAACAGATGGGAACTGAACTGTTTGGACAAATCAAGATATATGGTCTTGTGCCATTGGTACTTCACTGGATCCATTACTCTTGTGTCCTTGGGGCTTTGCTGAGAACAATCAAGGTCTTGATTTCTCTTTATTTTTCTGTTTTAAGCTTGGGTCTTTCAGTGTAGTTCAGGCTAGTCTGGAATTTACCATGTAACTCGAATTGACCAGGAGATTGTGAATACCCTTCCTCCTGCTCCCGAGTGCAGGGCTTATGGGCATGAATTCCTGTGTGTGGAGTTATTTCTGATGTACGTATGCTTGAGCCCACCCAAGAGACATTTGCTGAAGACCTTATATGTTTCAGGTATACTGATAAGGATCCATGTATGTAGTGATAAGACCTGATTTAGACTTTTTGGATTCCTTTTCTCTAATGGAAGATAGATACTTTCTTGAGATGGCATTGTGACAAGTGCTAACTTAGTGGGTTAGATAAAATGCTCTGGGAGCTGTAGGTGGAAAAATTAGTAATTATAGAGGTAGTGGCCAGGAGAGATTTCCTGGAGGAAGGTTGCATCAGGAAGTCACAAAAGAGGATTAGCAGGCATTCTTGGAGAAGCTAGAGTGTCAAGCCATGATCCCCTCAACACCACATTTCCAGAATTCAAAAGCTAGAACGATAATCAAGATGGATGGATGCTTGACCCCCAGATCGCAGGGACTGATTGTTATCAGATGTAATATCATGTCATCTATCAGAGCTGTTATGGAAGATGGCAGTGTGAGGTGAAAGTCTGGAGGAGAGGGCCCTGCTGCAAGCATAGGGCTTTGCATTTTAGGTGTCAATCCTTGCAGAGGCACCAGAAGAGAAAGAAACATTTCCAGACACCAAGAAGCAAGAAGAGGTTGTCTGTGACACTCCCAGTGCTTCTTACACTGCCCAGTGACACAGTCCCTAGCATTCTTGGACATCTTTTCTGCCTATACTAACAGAAGGGCCATATAGCTGGTCAAGGCAGCAAGAGCCATGTGCAATGGTAGCAAGGACACAAGTCTCCAGGGTCTTCCCGGAAGAGAGAGATGGATGATGAAAGAAAGGAGACAGGAAACCCTAGGAAGAAGTCGGGCTTTGCTTAGATAAGGCCCATCTGCCTCACTATCCAGGGCTTTTGAATGCAATATGAAAACGTTCCTCATTATTTTCCTTGGATGAGTTTGCTATCCTGATGATATTAATTATTCTTAAAGGTCAACAGCGCTCTTTCGAATCCCCTTCTGTTCTATCATGTAATCAGTTAATTAATTGGAAACCATTTAGCTGCGTCTGCTGTGTGAGTTTGTGCGGTGCAAGTTTTCTTGTTTGGTTGCTCCCGTGATGATGGCTCCCTCCATGTGCCTGTTTTTTTCTAAGAACTTGGGAACTCCAGCGTGGGTTCCCCCTTCTTCCTGCCCTCTCTGCTGGCTGATTCTCATTCATTCACAGTTGTCTTTAGAGGTGTTATCTCATCAGATTATTTCTTTGTGCATCTTTACTGGTAACAGACCCTTACCACTGAGTTCCTGTCAGAGGACTAGGACTGCATGGGGAGCCTGTAGATACCGCTTTATTTGAGGCTCACTCCTCATGTAGCAGAATACCATGCAGTTCAGAGGAGACGGTTGAGCTGTCCAAGCATCATGGAGTGAGAAACTGAGCAGGGATGGAGTCTGCTGTCCACGTTTGCTACGATGCTGGTGTTTCTTCCTGAACACTCCTGGAGGAGAATTGGGCAGATCTTGTTTGCAATCCAATTCCTGAGCTCTGCCTTTGACAAGACATGGCAGCCTAGGCCTTCTTTAATGGGATTTCATTTTATTTTTCTGCTGTGTCCAAAATCTGATATGTGTCACAGAGCTGATGAAGATATCTATGCTTGTGGATAGGAACAGTGTGATTCTGTCCTGGAGGTGGTGACAGCTGGGGATCATGTGAAGACCAGACACAAGGAGTTCAGTAGCACGGTGCCTCCTGCTGCTGTTAGCAGGAAGCAATACCATCCACTCTGAAGGCAGACAGCGGAGGTGTTGTGCCCCTCTTTTGCAGATGCTCACCTGGGATCAGTTATGCTCATTCTTTCTTTCCTTCTCTATGCTTTCTCTGATGTCTGTTTTAGGGCATCCCACATCTTCCTGGTAGCCCCTGTGATGCCCTCTAGTTTATAACCCCTGCTTTCACAAAGGCATCTTTCCTGGGAGAGCCTTTACAGGCTTTCATAAAGGTCTCTAGATTCTGGAAAACTCAGAGGCTGAATTAGGAAAACCAAATCTATAGACAAACAAACAAACAAACAGTGTGAAAATGCCCCCCGGCCTTTGTGTGTATGTATGTGTGTGTGTGTGTGTGTGTGTGTGTGTGTGTGTGTGTCTGTATTTGTGCAAACAGGAAGATTTTGTTGCAAATCCTCTGGATAACAAGACCTTAACTTACTAATTTTGTTAGGTTTTAGTGAAATGACAGCCCTTTCTCCAACTGCCTAGTGGCACCATCCAATTATGCATCCTCCTCCAACTTTTGAATGGTGTGTGCCAAATCTCCTTTCCAGTTATTAATGATGGCATTTGCTCCTAGAAGCCTGTGCAGAAAGTCTTTGGCTCCCAACAGGTACCTCTTTATATCCGAACACATGTCCCAGTAGGCATATTCTCCAGCAATCCAGTGTATGATGTACCAGCTTTTGAGGGTGTGCATTTGGAGAGGGGGAGGGTGGGAATTACCAAATCAGCAGTTCTTGAAGTGTAGTTCTAAAATGGGGATACAGGGATGTCAACAACATTCTGGGTACCTCTTAGAAATGCAAATTTCCACTCATCCTACCTATTCAGAAATCTTCTAAGAGTGGTCCTTACTAGCCTCTGGGTGCTTTTGTTAGCATCTGTGAGAAATCTTTAGGGACTTCTCGAGACCCCACCCCCATCCTGTGTTCTCTCCAGGCTTTCATCTTGAAGGAGAACTTGCATGCAACGTTTGTAGAATCAGATTCTGAGACAGAAATCCCAAGCAGCTTTGCTCTCACCATTTTAATATTTTTAAGACAGTCGTAGACAGATGCTAGAAAGAGGGCAGGTATCTGGCCCCACTAAAAGGAATAGCTTCTTCACCTGAAGTGCAGCGTGCTTCTGTCAGGTGGGTCCAACACAGTTCTCAGGGCTCAGGTTTCCAAGGGCAACAGTTTTCTCTTGAGCAGCTCCTCCCCAGCCCGGGGTGTGGTGCAGGACCTTGACTCCCCTCCTCCCTCCAGAGGGAGTCCCCTCCTTTGGCTGTGTAGGGTTTCTTGAGCGTTCCTTCAGGGGTTCTGCAGACCAGACCAGAACATAGAACATACCTTTGGTTTATTTTGTTCTATTCTGGCCATGACACCTTTTGAAGGTTTTTTTGTTTGTTTGTTTGTTTGCTTGCTTTTGGTTTTTTGTTTGTTTGTTTGTTTTTTGTTTTGTTTTAGAAAGAAAAAAGAAAAAGAATGCATGTCATTGATCAGATGGAATCCCTTTAGTAACATGGTCTTGACTGCCCAGCTTCTGCACCATGTGTGTGGCGCTGGTTGAGAGCCTAAGTCCAGGGCCTGCCCCTGCAGTGTCTTCCTGGGGTCCCAGAGAGCCCCTGTGCTTGGGATCAATTAGCTTTAGGTTAATTTGAAAAGAAAGTCAGAAGGAGCAGAATCCTCCAGAGTAACTTCAGGAACATTCAGTCTGGCATGGAGTAGACAGTGTGAGAAGACAAAGCTGTGTGGAACACCCTTCCTTTGCTTTGCACAAGCAAAGGATGTAGGCTAGGGGCATCTGGGCTCCACCCACAGGCTGAGGGGGCTATGGTATAAAAAGGCCAGACACCTCCTAGAGAAGCAGGCAAGCTACCTGCTGCCTCATTAAAGTGCTTTTCATATTATTTTATGAACGTATGTGTTTTATTACATTAGGTGATGTGTGAATGTAAATGATGATGACCTGGGTCTTGGTATTTGTTTATTGGGCTTGGGCCTGACTAGAGATGGTTCTTCTAATTAAGGGGAGGGTGTGTCATGAAGGAATGAGATTGGGATAGGCCTTGTGACAGCTGCTTTTCTCTCCCCATTTCCCATACTCCAGTCACATCTCAGAACTCCTGTGGGGGACAGGCCTACCATTACCACCCTCATTTACAGGAGAGTAAACTGAGGTACCAAGAGATCAAGAGATTGCATAAATTATATGGATCCAGTGAATGGAAACTACTGAGCAAGGGCTAGCCTATAAGACTCCTTGTGGTGCCAAAGTACATTATCTGCCTATCCCTTTTCCTGACAGTGAACCCAGCTGAGAGGGGGACTCTTCAACTGCTTTGGTGTGGGAATCAGGAGGTGGGGCATTTCCCGACCCTTACTTTAGTTCCCTTTTGATGAATTATCTTGGGACATTTTCCTAACCACTAGGGTGTTTATTTTCCTCTGTTGTGACCAGGGACAACATCAGTGTGCCCAATTATAGGGAAGAGGTCCACTCAGCCTGGGTCTTAGTCTTCTGAGTGTGCCCTTCCACCCTGAGACTGTGTTGATCCAGGAAAACACTCTTATCCCAGGGGAATATCCTGGCCAGTGGGCTCAGTCCCTGTCCTGCTGGGCAGTGGGCTCAGTCCCTGTCCTGCTGGACAGTATCAGTCTCCTTGATATTCTGGCCAGACGGAAGTCAAACAGGCAACTTGGAATGGAAGGCAGAGAGGAGTGGACTCCCAGTCAGGTCAGAGCTGTCTTTTAGTCTCCAGATCAGAATGAAAGAACCTGTTGTGGATGCGAGAGGCAGGGAAGGATGAAGAGGAAGAGTGCTTTCATCCTTCTCAGAAGAATGATTCATCTGCTTTTGGTAGGGCCAGACTGTGATAGTGAGTGAGGATGAGTATGCACATCCATGTGACTGCAAACCTGCTTGTGAATGTGGGTTTGTTTGTGTTTGTGGTGTGTGGTACTTGTATATGTTATTTGAATGTTTGAATGTGTGCAGTGGGTTTATGTCCTGTACTCCTGTGTGCGTGTGTGTGTGTGTGTGTGTGTGTGTGTGTGTGTGTGTGTGTGTGTGTGTGTGTTTGTGTGTGCTTGCTTGCACCAAAGGGAGAGAAAGGACACCTCCTCCTCAATCTCCAGAAGAGCCCCGAGCTGCTGTAAGAATTCCGAGCAATGGAGATTGAGGTGGAGGCCTCAAGATCAGTATACAGATGACAGAGCAGAGGAAAGGGGAAGAAGCAGAAACCACATGTGCTGCAGCTGGCATTGTCTTTGATCCTTGATCTTCCCCTTACCGGGTCCTCTTCGTTCTTACCCCACAACTGTTGGGAAGGAAGAACTTCCTTCCCTCCAGCAACCTTGGAAAGCCATCCATTCAAGTGAATGTTGGGAAATGAGTTGAATTTGCTGAGCATCTATTGAACACTTACTGGGTTCTGGTACTATAAATGGTGTAAGATGAGGAGATGGTTCTTTGCTTCCGATGAAAACAGTGTGATGGGGGTGGCAGTATACACACAGCTGATATTCAAAACTGACAGTCTGAGATGTGGGCAGTAGACAGTGTCCATTCAGAATTCAGTCAGGAAAGAGGAAGTAGAGAGGATGTCAGACTGGTAAACACAAGCTGTCTGTAGGTAAGACTATATGCACTGGCTTGTAGGATGTGGAACAAAGGTGTGGAGGTTATAGGAAGCATAAAGTAGGTGCTGTCAGAAACAGATAACATGGAGGTACCAGTTTATTCATGGTGAAATCCTGGATATATATAGGGTAAAGGCAAAGGATGGAGGGAGATGGGCCATGAGAAGGAACAGAAGGTTGAGGTCCTCTCTTAGACATGTAGAGTTTACACTTAACCAAGTGGGCCATGCCTTCTGGAAGAGTCCAGCTTTAGGTTCCCAGCTAGTCTCCTGGGTATGCAGCCAGGGTCCTACCCAACACTCCTCAAGTGTTCAAGTCCTGGTCCCATGCTTATTGCCTTGAGCTTCTCTAACCCATAGGGATGCTAGAAGCTATTCAGTGATGTGGTATTAGACAAGAGAGGGACTTTTCTTTCCATAAAGCAAACTTCATGACAATTGGATTTGGGAACAGTGTTGTCTCAACTTGACTTTGTGAGCTTGTGATTATATTTTTCCAGCTGCTGATAGCTTCTTTCCACTGAAGACTTCAGTGAAGAACTGAGTTTCACAAATAGTGTAGAGTTCTGCCTTGGACATCTGTGGCTGCTGAGCACTTAAAGGTGGCCAGTCCAAATTGAGATGTGCTTTCAATGTTAAATACACATGGATTTTAGAGACTTACTACAACAACATTACTACATAAGAATGAAAAAATATCTCAATGGTGGTTTTTAATACTGATTACAGTTTGAATTGATGATATTGTCAATATATTGACAGTTCTTTCTACCATTAAAAATCACATTAGTAGAAAACTTCAAACAGCATATGGGTCTTGTGTTTATTTTCTGTTGAAAAGTACTAGTCTATATTAATGTGATAGTGCATACATTTAATATCAGTACTTGGTAGCCTAAATCAGGAAGACAGAGTTCAAGGCCAGCCTGGCATACATAGTGAGATGCTTGTCTACCTACCAACCAACCAACCAGCCAGCCAACAAACCAACCAACCAGGGGCTGGAGGTATAGTTCATTTGGTAAAGGTCCTGCTTGTAAGTTTAAGGTCCTGAATTCAGCTCCAAAAACCCACTAAAATAGACAGGTAATTCAAGGTTGTAGTCTCAGTTCTGGGGGGGCGGGGGTCAAGGCAGGAGGATCTCTGGGAATTTCTGGACAGACAGAGTGGAGAGCTCTTCTGTCCAATTCTTGGCCAGAGAGACTGTGTTTCAAATAAAAGACAAACAGCCCATGATGAGAAATACTTGAGGTTATCTCCATAGGCATGTATACACATACAAGCACACATATAACACACACACACACACACACACACACACATAAACACACACACATACAAACACACACGTATAAACACACGTATAAACATACACGTACAAACACACACACATATAAACACACACACACACACACACACACACACACACACACACACACACACACACACACACACACATACGGAAAGTAGAAAGTAGGCAGGAAGGGAATGAAAGAAATTCCAGCCCAAGATAGATGTTGTGATGCTTTTCCTGTGAAGGACCACATAGCATTTTGGACTTATGAGCTTTCGTTACATCTGTTTGACTCCTCTGGGCTAAAGTGGATGTAACCTGTATCAGTTATCTGTTGCTGCTATAACAAATTAAAACAGTTGGTGATATAAGGCAATATAGTATCTTACACTTCTGTGATTTAGAAGTCTGCATTGTCTCCCTAGTCTAGAATTAATGTGTTAGTAGATTCACGCTCCTTCCTGGACACCAGTGGGAGAATCTGTTTCTTGATGTTGGCAGTTTCTAATGGCCGTATATATTCCTTGAGTCACAGTCCATCCTTCATCTTCAACACTATCAACACTTCAACTATCTTACCCTCCTTTGCCTTGCTTCCTTGGCTATATTTTTCTCTGCTTTCTGCTTCCACTTAAAAATGCATATTTTTATTAATTCTTTGAGAGTTTCATACATTGTATTTTGATAATATTTACCATCCCTCCCAGCTCCTCCCAGATAGAACACTCTCTCATACCCACCCAACTTTGTGCCCTCCTCTTTTAAAAACCCATTCAGTCCAATAGTGTTGGCCATACGTTCTTGCCTGTGTGGCCATCCACCCTTAAACAAAACTAATACCCCTCCCCTAACAGCTACCATCTACCAATAGTGCCCGAGGGCTGGGACTCAGTGACTGTTTCCCGTTTGTGTGGCCTGAGCTTGCACAGGCCTTGTGTATGCGCTTCAAACCTATTGTGATTGCATTTGGACAGCAGAGTAACAGGGTAGTATCCTAGTGTTACCTTCATCACCGCCCACTAAGTTCCCTTTGTTTGGAAGTGAACAGTGTATATCACAGATTGTAGGTGTGGCTATCCTTGGAAGGCTATTATCCTGCTTAGAATATGGCCATAGGCAACACAAAGACACACAGGAATGGCTGCTTTCCAATAAAACTACAAAAATAGACCACCAGCCTGCTGGCTGGGGTTTGCTGAATGTCGGCCTAGGATTATCTTCTCTAAGTATATGAAGAGAGTGTTGTTTTTCAGTGGGTATGCTATAGAGAAGTAAGGGTCTGTGGTCCAAAAATTTGAGAGACCCAGTAAGACCCCGGTTAAGACCCTGAGAAGTTCTATAGTAAATAAGCCTTTTGGATTTTCTATAATAGAATATTTTGTCAAATAGTATGATTCCACTCTCCCATAATACTGGTGAATATACTACACACTTACATTCTCAGAAACCCACCCTTGGAAACCCTGACTTAGCCCAGAAGAGGGCAATTTTGAGAAAGCTGCCTCCAGTCTCCTGATGTAAGGTCAAGACTCCAGGCACGTCACTTGAGATTTGATTAGAGAAAGCATTTTGGCTTCATTAAAGTTCATTAAATGAGCCATCCAGTGTAATTTAGCTGAATAAAAATGGCTCAGATGACTTTAACCCCCACCCCTTTTTACAACAATTTAATTGAGGGAAAAGCAAATATATCAGCCATGTAGAAAAACATTTCTTGGCCTTCAAGAGGAAGCTTGGCCACCAGCACCGGTTTTCTTGTCATGGGCTCTGGATTTTGAGTAGATGGATTATGGGGTCCCCTCTGCTGCTATTAGGTTCTGGTGATGGGACCCCCCTCCCCAATCACCCTCAGCACATAGAAGTCATAACATCAAGACCATGGGATGTGAACTCCTGGTTCTTGAATAAGTGGTCAGTAGGACATCAACCCCATCTTTCTCCCAAAATTCTTTTTCTTCTCAGGAGACCCTATATGTGGTTCAGTGTTACAGAAGGAGATCCTTATTTCACATTTCCTCCTATGCTGTCATTAGTTTTAAAGGCTCCAGTGTGGTGTGTCAAGGGAGGTGGATGCTGTGGTCTGAATGTTGATATTCCACAGATTCATTTGTTCAGCCCATCATGTCCAGCATGATGATGGGATTAAGAGGAACACCTTCAGAAATGGGATAAATAAAGGAAGCCTATGGGAGACTCTTCATTCTTTCTGCGATGGGAGGTTAGAAGAGCCTGTAATGAGGCAGCCACCACAACGGAACTATGACAAATAGATCTCTCTTGTTTGTAAGATCCCTAGTCTATGGTTTGGGCGTGGGTATTTGCATGCTTGTGTATGTATGGCTCATGTGTGTATGTGTGTATGTATACATACATGTAGAGGCTGGAGGACAATCTCAGGAGCCATCTCCCTGTTTTTTTTTTGGACAGGATTTTTACATTGGCCTTGCTCCAGGGATCCACTTGTGTCTTCTTGCCCAGTGCTAGTATTACAAGTGTGCTTTACCAGGCCCAGCATTTTTACATGACTCTGAGGACTGAACTTGGGTCCCCATGCTTGCATAGCAAGTATTTTATTGACAGAGCTATTTCTCTGGTCTCTAGCCTATGATATTTTATTATAGAAACTCATGTGGATTAAGCTTAAGACCAAGAATCTCTCTTTTATGTGGTGAAAAAGAAAACTTAGGTGAATAGTGGAGACAGATAGTGGGGAAGGTGTTAGCTCTCCGGGAAAGGAGAGAGGCACCTTCTAAAACTGCCTCAGTACAAGAAATAACTAAGGTTTGCCTCGTGATGTTTCCAACTGGCAAGCTGCAGCAGCCTAGGAGCTGTGGGAATGGGAGGGGGTTTCTGGGTAGCAGTGCTGAGTGCACAGAAAACATGTGATGCGTGGAGGAAATGCCCTTCAGTCTCTGCAGAATGAATCCTCCAGGAAAATTCAGCAACAGTGGAATTTGTCTTTGGGATTCAAGTTGAACATCTTGCTGGTTCTCTGTTTTTCTATCTCACTAATCTTTTGCAGGGACAGGCTGGCGTATACCTTGGGGGTTAACAAATGGACTAATAGAAGATTGGATATTAGCAGCTGGAACTTGTCTGGGGGACTGGTTCCTCAGTGTGTTCATGCATATAGAGGGTGAGGAGTGACAGCCAACCATGGCTTGGGGCGTTTAAATTGGTTATCAGGGCCTTGGGTCAAATGAGGACAGGTGTGTTCATTTTCCAGGCCTACTATGATACAACTGTAGGAGATTGTGTTGTTTCATGGTAAATAATTGTCCCACCCACTGGTTTAATAAAAAGCGCTGATTGGCCAAAGGCAGGCAGGAAGTGTGGGCGGGGCTACCAGACTAAGAAAACTCTTGAGAACAGAATGCCAGAGCAGAACGCCAGAGAGAAGCCAGAAGAAGCAGAGGACAACTATGCTGCTCTAAAGAAAGGTTCCAAGCAGCATGGCTGAACAGGAAGAATCATGGGTTAGATGAAGGGGAGAGAGCTAGCAAGTGATATGCCTGAGCCTTAGGCCTATCAGCATAAAACTAAAGCACGCCTCTGTGTGTCTCTGAGTGGGTCTGTGGGTCTGCGGGCCAAAACCTTGAAGCTAGGCACAAAAGTCTGGGCCAGAAACCTCCTACTACATTTAACAGCATAGTTCAAGTGGCTTCACCAACAGACATTTTATTTCTTCACAGTTCTGGAGGCCCAGCTCCAAGATTAAGGGACTCGCCAGGTTTTATTTCTTTTGAGGCCTCTCTTTAGTTTGTTGGTGGCTATGCTTTCTGTGTATTTCTACATGGTCTTGCCTCTGAGTGTGTCTCTATCTACTTCCCCGCTTCTTATAAAGACATCAGCCAAACTGAAATATGACCAACCCTAATGACTTCCTGTAATCTAAATCACTGCTCCACAGACCCCAGTCTCTAAGAGTATTAACATCCTTAGGGTCCAACATAGAAATTTGTGGGGAAGACACATGTCACCCCGTAACCATAGAAGTCCGCATCTAAGTTAGAGTTGCTGAGGTGATGCAGAGGTGGGGGTAACCATCTAGGAGTTGGAACATTGGCCAGCTGATAGAGGGGTCTTGCGATGGTGATGTGAGCATGTTAGGCTGTGTGTGGTTGGCTGGGTGAGTGGTGCGTGGGTGGAGCCGAATAGTTTAATAGCACAAGGAAGTCTAGTGATTTCCTCAGCTATCCCTGACACAGTGAAATCCTAAGACACAGTGCCTACTGCTGCTCTTAAAAGTTAGTCCTGCTCTTAGATCTTAGTCCAGGAAGGCCACCAGCCTTTGTCTTCAGGATCTTTGTGGATAGATCTTACTATCTCGCATTCAAGTGTCAGTGCCCAAGTATTAAGGGCCACGGAAGAGACCCTCTCCTGGTTTCTTCTGCCAGCAGGATCCATCTTACTGACCTTCTCATAGGGTAACTGGCTTAGGCTAGAGAGAGATAGGGGGCTTCAGGCTGATAAACAAAGATGGGTGCTTCCTTTAGGAAGGCCCATAGGTTGCTTCACCAGGAACTTGTGATCAGAAAGAGGGCCAGATTACCTCAGAGGATCCCTGTTTCCTGCTTAGTTAATGCAGGGAGGGCCATCTGAGCCCCATCTTTCCACTAGGCCCAGACTGCAGCTGTGTGTGTGTGTGTGTGTGTGTGTGTGTGTGTGTGTGTGTGTGTGTGTGTGTGTGTATCTCTGCATTCAAAGCTTGCAGCATTACTGTTTATTACCTCTGGACCTCAGAGTCTGGCTTGGAGGGAGCCAGTTGTGCAGGACTAAATTAATGACTTTGGGAGTCTCAGTTGTGTGTGTATGTGTGTGTGTGTGTGTGTGTGTGTGTGTAGGTGTGTGTGTGAGAGAGAGGTGGGAGGAGGGGAAGAGGATGAGGAGAGAGATTGGATTTGGGAAAGTGCTTGATGCCTCATCTCATAAAATCTCACTTACCAAACTAATTTGATAGTCAGATGGCTTGGATACTAGTCATTGACCCAAGCAAAAGTCAGAGGCAGGTGAAAATGGATCTGCCAGGGAGGGTACACCAGGAAGAGGCTGTATAGAGCTCTGAGGCAGGGTGACTCTTAATTAAACTCTTGTCTGATGAGCAACATAACCAGATCATCAATAATTGCTGGCAGATGGATACAGGTGACGTGTCAGAACGAAGGGAAACTGGGGCAGTGAGTTTTGCCCATCTGGATGCTATTGCCCATCAAAACTCCAGATCTCAGTTTTCCCATCTCCCCTGTTTCATGGGAATGTATAAATGCCTAAGAGGTCAGGATGTCCAGAGGCATACCCTGCTTGTTTATGGAGTATATGTTTGTCTCTGGATCTGGGTAGTTCTATTCTATGTCTAGGGCAGTGCACAGGGTACAGTTGCACAGGTTATATGCTGCACATTTCCTGGGACTTTTGCAGCCTTGTCCTTGCATCCAGAAATGTATATGAGGGTGTATATGTGTGGACAGAGTGTGTGAGAGCTGCAGTGGCACGAGTGGGATGGAGATCAAGCTGCACCTCCATGGAAGAGCAAAATCTTCCTCCTTACCGGGTGTCCCAAGTCCCTAGCCACCTTTCCCTTGTAATAAGGAGGGGATAATGCTATTTCTGATTCTTTATTTGCCCAGAGTGCCTATGATTTTCTTTCTTTCAGAATCCAATTTTCTCTTGACATTTCTGCCTGGTGTAGCAAAGCATGACCTTTGTAAGAGGATGTGGCTGGCAGCCTGCTTTCTGCCTGGGGCTCCTCAGAACCCCCAAAAGGCTCTCTGCCTATTCCTTTCTTGGAAAGGAGCCAGAGTGCCTAGTGTACCTGGGCCAGTCCTACCTCTAGGATGCCTTGCTTCTACCAGTAGCCTCTTTTACCAGAGGTATGTATTATCAAGAACATGTTCCTGCAGGCTCAGTGAGCATGAGGTCCCTGCAGGCCGCCAGTGCTCAGATTTTAAAGCATAGGTTTTGTTTAGTGAAGCACTACAGAAAACTAAAAAGGTACATGTAGTAGGAGGTTTCTAGCCCAGACTTTTGGGCCTAACCTCAAGGTTTAGGACCCACAGACCCACAGTTCCACAGTCCCAAAGAGACACACAGAGGCTTACCGGCCTAAGGCCCAGGCATATCACTTGCTAGCTCTCTACCCTTCATCTAACCCATGTCTCTTGTTCAGCCATGTGGCTCGGTACCTTTCTTTAGAGCACCATAGTTGTCCTCTGCTTCTTCCGGCTTCTCTCTGGCGTTCTGCTCTGGCATTCTGTTCTCAAGAGTTTTCTTAGTCTGGTATCCCCGCCCACACTTCCTGCCTGCCTTTGGCCAATCAGCGCTTTTTATTAAACCAGTGGGTGGGACAATTATTTACCATGAAACAACACAATCCCCTATAGGTACAAGTTGGGAATCTTTCCAAATTTCTGCCAGGATTCCCTCATGAATTTGGAAATTTAGGAATTGTGGTGTGTGTGTGTGTGCCTGTATGTACATGTATACACATATGGGTGAATGCCAGAGGTCAGTTTTGGGTGTCATTTCTTAGGAGCCATATATACTTCTTTGGGGGATGAGATCTCTTTTTGGAATTTGAAGTTCTATGATTAGAAGATGTTAGCTAGCTAGCAGGCCCCAGGGACCCACCTATTTCTATCTCCCCAGTGCTTGGGTTACAAGCTTGTTCTGCCATTCCTGGCTTTATGTGTATTCTGGGACTCCATCTCAGGTTCTTATGCTGGCATGGCAAACATTTTACTGATGGAACTATTTCCTCAGCCCCCATTGTTAAAGTTTTATTTCCTAGGATGCTGCTGTGTATAGACAACAAACAGGAAAAAAAAGACAGTAAAAAGATTTGTTGCAGCAATGCATAACCACATAGGCTAATGGCAGTCAAGACCCAGAGACTGACACTGAATCCCATGGCCTTTGACCCCCCAACTTGTGAGCTCTAAGGCTCCTGGTTATGTCTGGGCAGTGACCTTGAAGGAATTTGCTAGACCTATTGTACTCCTCTGAACATGAGTTTGCTTTGGGGGAACCCTGGGGGTTACCTTAAGCGGTTTTGATACAGTTCTTGTGTAACCCCAATTCTTCTCATAGGTAGGTAATGGTAGATGTTTGTAGGGACAAGTCACAGGGGCTTTGTGAAGTGGAACATGATGACTGGCCCAAGATGGCTCTTAATGAGATGTGATGTCACACCAGAACTCTAAACCCTTCAGAGAGGAATGGACTACTTGGGCCCATGGGGTCATCCTGGAGAGTTCTTCGTGGGTTAAAGTTCTTTGGACAGAGACAATAATAACACAGGAAAGAGAACAGAGCAGCAGACTTTGGAGCTACCTGCATGTGATCTCTTTCCTCTGCACAGCAGTCTCCTGTACCCTTAGAGTTGGGTTGCCATACCAATACTATCATAAACTATCTTAGAAAGTTAGCTGGTTTAGGACAGTGTAGGATTCAGACATTTTATCACAAATAGGCTGCACATAATGAAAACTGGGATGCCCTATTTATTAACTGTTCTTATGTTTGAATATATGTTCATGTTTCATACTGAACTCATTCTCAATTCTATAGGTCCCAGTACAAACACATCTCTCCAATAGACTATTTGGTTTCACTCTCTAGGCATCTAACAGGCACCTCAAGCTTAATAGTGGGCAGCTTTTCTGTTAGTACATTCACTTTTATTAATAGGTAGATATTACTTTTATAAATAAGGGGTTTATTGTGACATTTTTATACATGCATATAACATATGAATTGATTATATCTATCTGCCATTGCCTTCTCTCCTCTGTTAACTGATCCAAGAGGACCATTTTGATCCCACTACTCAAATGTGATCTCTTAGTAGGTGTCTTCATCTTATTAAATGCCTCACTTGTCACCAATATGTTAGTGACTTTCTTTGTTGTATGACAAAAGACTTGACATAAATTTTAGGGAAGAATATTTTTCATTAATAGTTTCAGAGAGTCCATGGTCTCTTAGTCTCATGTCGTTAGGCATCACATGATGGTGATGTGTGAAAGGCTGTTCGCTTCTTGACAGACAAGAGGCAGAGGGTGCTACAAGAAGGGGCCAGAGGTAATAGATTTCCAATGGCTCATCTCTAGTGATTGACTCCTCTAGGTAGGTTCCACCTCCTAATGTTTTCATGACTTCTCACAAGCGGGCCACCAGATGGAGAAGAAGCATTCAGAATACATATCTTTGGAGGCCATTTCATATTCCAACCACAACATGCGACACTCAATTCACTCTTTTCCTTCCTCAGATCTAGCAGCAGGCTCTCATGGTGTTGCCCCCAACACCTATCATGAACCCGTCCTGGTATTTTGTTTATGATGCATCACCATTACGAGTCACCCCATGCTTCCTGTTGCTCTTTGGAGTAATGCCAGTCTCCTCCCAAGGTCTGCAAATGTGGTGCAAATCACTCTCCCACTTATCCCCAGCCAGTCTCTAACTCCATTTCTGGCTGGGCTTCTTCCTGGTTCTCAGCTCATTTTCATTCTCTCTTTTTCCAGGTCTTATGTTAACTGGTTAGAAGGTTCTTCTCTGAGCAAATTCATGTGAAGTAACCCCACTCATGAATTCCTCTTGTCATATTGCTTATACTGTTCTTCCTGCTTTTTCATTTGTATTTTGGAGATAAGGTTCCATCTTGTCAGTGGTCTACCTCTTAAGACCTCAGCATAGCCTATATATGTCTTTTCTACCTGCTGCAGAAGTTGCCTAAATATAAGTGCACATAGAAGTACATGTGTGTGTGCTTGTGTGTGTATGTGCATATGTAAACAAGAGTCCATGTTTGTGTTGTTACCTATGTGTTTAACAGATACAAATATACACATGTTCATGGATGGATGGATATTTATCTAAATGGAACCAGCACTGCCATCCATCCCCATCAGCACATGAGTACATTGTTCTGGGTTGCCACTTCATTTCTCTTGGTGCCTAGCTACTGCCTCTAAGGGCTGTCAACACATCACAAGTTGTTTGTTTAGTCTGGTAAAGTAATAACCGTGGGCGTGTTTCTTCTTTTATTCAGAAGACTAATGGCTACTCTCTTCCCTTGTACACCCTAATGAGAACAATTAAATAGCCATTAGGAGAAGAGATGTGTGAACAAAAGGCTGATGTCTTGATCTCTGGAATGGGCATGTGTTCTTGGGGAGGGATGAGTGAGAAGAATTTATAAGAAACCTGAAGATTTCCTGCCTGTGTGAATGTAAAGGATGGTGTGGGTTTGGTTATCTCCAGAGCTATTGTCTAGAGAAGGTTGCTTCAAACAGGCTCCCTGAGCTTTTACTAAAGGGCATAAGGAGTAAATAAGAGAACCCTTGTAATTGTTGCATGCATAAAACCTTACCCTTGAAAAAGGCTTCAGCTTCCCTTCCACATCTGCCCCATGGTCTCAACTATTAGCAGACATATCAATTGCAAAATAAGGTGAAGAGAAAGAAGCAACCAAAGCCTGCCTCCAGATGACCAAGTCCTCCATTGAGGGCATCCCTGGTAATAGATCTGTCCTTTAATTACCCCTTTCTCTGTCAATTTTTGCAGAAACTTGTCAAGTAACCGGCTCACCACACTCTCCTGGCAGCTCTTCCAGACGCTGAGTCTTCGGGAATTGTAAGTTCGGAATTGAAGACTTTGTCCAGGTGGTGACGTCCTGGTAATGGTGGGGAGGAGTCAAATGCTGGAGTTACCTGGTGTCTGGCTGTTTGGGGTGGATGGCATTGAGTATACCATGTTCAGCGACCGTGATCCACCCTGACTTGATTTTTTGATGCGTTTACTAAGCACACTCTATTTCAAAGGACAGAATCTCATTTTTGTCAGTCTTGGGTTTTATGATGTGCAGGTAATTAGCAGTAACAGTTTTAATATTTATAATAATAAATATATCATTCTTTAACAAATAGTATTTGTCATATATTACTTGATAGCTTTCCCAGGTGTACTTTTGCTTACCTGATCTTGGATTTACCATAATAAGGGTCATGGGAGGTAGGTATAATTTTCTGTATTTTGTGGATTTTAAGCCCTAGAAACCCACTCAAGTATCAACTATGGTTGCATTTCTAAGGATCTGCTTAATTGATACTTGAACACGGCCTTCCAGCTCCAGACTTTATGGCCTTTACAGTGCTCATGATCTTCTATCAACTTATTTGGCTCAAAGTCTAGGCATTCTGAGAATGGAAAAGTGCATATATTTATTTTATCTGCGTGTGAACTGTGAACTGCTTGGTTTTGTTGCATTCCAAGGTTGATCAGTGCATTCTTACCTCAGCCAGCCATTTTGTGCAAACAGATGTAGGCTGGATAAGTGCAGATTCGTGACCACTGCTGGAGACTGGAGAAAATAACTCATGATTGTGTGAGTCATCAGGGTCATCTCTATGCATGAAGGACAGTGTATTATGTTGAGGGAATAAATCAAGGAATAAATTGAAAAGGAATTGAGGCATGGATGGATTTAGAGAGTCTGAGTTTTAGAGAGACTGCTCATGTGTTCCTTTTTACTTTATGACTCAGATCCAAATTCCCTGTCTGTGATCACAGTGTTTACCAGGAAGCAAAGACCTTGGACCTCTGCCTTGGCTATAGGCCTTTGCCTTCTCTTTCCACCTGTCCAGATCTATGTTCATGGATAAGTTATAACTTTGGCTTTTCAGACCAGTTGATAGAAATGAGAGTATCTAGACCCCAGTAACTCATTACCCTTGACAACTTGGCATATTATCCTTGTCCTTGTGGTCTGACTGCTCACATGATTCTTTCCAAAGCCATTTTAGGGATGGATAGAGAGAAATTATCACTTTGGAGGTGGTACTAACTGGGATTCGTGGTAGTCTCAGGACTTGGAAGGCAAAAGCAGAGGCAAAAAGAGAAGGGTCAACAGTTTTAGTTTAGCCTGTGCTACCTGAGTTACATGCTAGTCAGCCTAGACTGCACAATGAGACCTAGTCTAAAAAAATGGACAATATTATTATATATTGCTTCGTATATGTATGTACATATGTGTGTGTATAATTGCGTCCTTCCCTGCCAGGTTACCACTCTGATGTTCTGGTATGGGCATCAGCAGGCCTAGTGATTGGAGTTCTTAATCCCATTAGGTTGATATACAGATGGACACCAATAGTCTCTTATAATAGCTAAAGGGAGGTAAACAAATCCATGTTTATAAAACATTCTCCCAAATAGACATGCCACAGATCTCTAGGGCTATTGTAGTTGATGCATTCTATTTATTCCTACCTTGAACTAGATGTAACTTAATGGAGGAACTTAGGAGTAAATTGGCATAGCTATTACAATTATTACTATCACTGATTTGCAAACTATTTCTTTGTGCCAGGCACTGTGACAGTAATATATTAAATTATGTATGCTATTTAATTAAATCATAAAGACAATTTTGTAAGGTAGGAATTCTCACTACCATGCCACATTGGAGGACACTGAGTTGTAGTAAAAAGTTTTGCTGCCCCGCCCGGCCAGTCCTGCAATCATCTAGTTCCAAATAATCACAACAAGTCTTATATTAATTATAAACCACTTGGCCTATGGCTCAGGCTTATTATTGACTAACTCTTACTCATAAATCAACCCATAATTCTATTTATGTTTAGCTCTGTGGCTTGGTACCCTTTCTTCTGTGCAGAGATCTTGTGTTGCTTCCTCTGTCTCTACTGGCGTCTGCTGCCTTTTCTCTTCCCAGAATTCTCTTAGTATGGTTGTCCCACCCCTACTCCCTGCTCCTGGCCTATCAGGATTTTATTAAACCAGTATGAGTAACAAATCTTTACATGAGCGTTATCCCACAGCACTGGGTTGCTTAGCAAGGGAAGACTCGTGTTTGAGGGTCACCCATAAGAAAAGTGGTAGTGTGCAGACTCAAAGCCTGGACCACTGTGCTTAGATGGCCTCCACTGCTCTTCAGCCTATTTAATATATGTTTAAGAAAGTGTGTGTTAATGGTCTTTGCTAGGTTTTATTTTTCATTGCTGTCTTATGGATAAGTTATAACCTTGCTTTTTCAGACCAGTGGGTAGAGACAAATAAGAGAGAAAGGATCTGTGTTAGCTTAAAGCTGAGAGGTTATTTTCTGTCATGGTGAGGAAGTCATGGGAGACTGTCAGGCAGCTTCTGTAGTGAGGAAGCAGAGACAGAAGAATGCCAGTACCCTACTTACTGTTCCCCTTCTACTCAGCCCAGGACTCCAACCCTTGTAGTGGTGCCATACACATATAGGCCATGTCATATCCCCCCAATTAACCCAGTCCACACACTCCTTTACAGACAGACACAGTGTATGTCTCTTAGGTGATTCTGAATCCAGTCAAATTAAAAGTGAAGATGGAGCAAGTACTAGTTGGTTTTCCATTTCCCCCCCCAAAAAACCACCAGGAACAATGCAAATTATAAAAGGGAGAATGGATATGGGGCTTATGATCCAGAGGGATAGGAGTCCATCACCAAATGGCACAGAGCATGGCAGCTGGTAGGCAGCCATGATGTAGAGTAACAGCAGGAAGTCAAGAGGACACACTTGGGATGATAGTGAACTTTTGAAATCTAACCTTACTCCAATGGCACACGTCTTTCTAAAAGGCCATACCTTCTAACTCTTCCCAGTCACCAGTCGGGGACAAAGTTTTTAAATGAACTTTTTGGGGAGGAGGCATCTCATTAAAACCACCACAAACCATAATGACCTCAAACTGACTGGGGGCAGAAGGTCTGTTCTTTTGCATCTAGTAATTCTTTGATTCCTGACCCTTAACATAGAGGATGCCAGAGACAGAGTCCCCCAAGAAGATGTCAGGATCTGCTAGAGGCTGAATTATTGAGAAAATGTTCAGTGTTCTTTCTAAGAAATCGTTGGATGTGAAATCAATGGTGTGCTGCACTGGTGACCTGCTTCATGGAGATTTAGAAACAGTTGTTCTGTGGATATATATTTCAAAAAAATGTCACATTTCTCCCAGAGGATCATGGGATTCTGCATTCATCTTTGCCTGGGATCAATATTCCGGTGAGCTAGATGTAACTTATGGAGAAATTAAGACATTCCTTGCAGGGGGAGTCAGTGTGTGAGTGCCACCATATCCAAACAGTATTTTATTTCTGTCATAGTGTTAAATCAGAAAAGTATATTGGTGAATGAAGATGCTCCTTCCTAGGGAGCAAGCAATCACTCTGGTGGTAAGATCTCTCTCTCTCTCTCTTTCTCTCTCTCTCTCAGAAGAATTGAATGTTGAAAGTGGAAAATTGGTTGGAGGGGGCTGAGCATTGGCTCTTAGCTGTGGCTATGATTAAAATCCAAACAATTACTTTTCTTGGCAAATGGAAGAAGGGGTACGGTTTTCTTGTCTGACTTCTTGATTAGTCCACATGGCACCATCTGCCATGAGCCATCTAGACTGCCAGGGTCTGCTTAATGGAACCTGTGGGATGCGGTTTGGGGATGCGTCCTGTGTTGTCAGGAAGAGTTTTGACCTTGTAGGAGAGGGATTCAATATGCTGTGATATGCTCTGATAGCCAGGAGAGTCACAAGCCAGGCGGGCAAGGCTCCCAGTGAGCTAGGCAGAGACAGACAGGGTAAATGGGATATTCAGCCATTTCTTGGCATATTTCCTTCTCCAGGTTCTTTTGAGAGTCTTAGCCATGCCCCAACCTCTCTCCTATGGCTCATTCTTTGATGGTGTAGTTGACATAACTGAGATTCCTTATTAGAAGGGCTGGGTGTGTACTGCATCCCATCAGGAAAGGAGAAGAAAGGCACTCATTGAGCAATGAATACATACAGGTTTCTGGCGCATCCCTGAAACTACCCAACGAAGGAGTTGTTATTATACACGATTTTTGCAAATGAGGGATTCAAGGCTGAGTTTAATCAGATAACTAGACCAGGGTCACATAATAGCTGGCAAATTGGTAATCTGGAGACAAATATTATCATTTTTAGATTGATCACCATCTGAAGGCACTGTTTCCAATATTCATTCTCTTTCAGTCCCCTAACTTAGTGCCATAACCTAAATGTTCACCAAGATGGCTCTCTTTATTGGAGTCATAGGAAAACCAAATCATCTCAGAGCTCTTGCTCTATATCAAGACCCTTCTTGTACTTTTATTTTTGTGAGACTGGGGGGGAGGGCTTTGGACAAGTGCCGGACTCTATCCCTTTCCGGCTCAGGAAGTGTTCTTCTTACTAAACAGCCTGAGAGGATCTTCTGAGCATTGCTATGGAGTAGGCTGCAGAAATTTTATGATCAATTTGATGGAATATGGCTTGGCATTGTACTGTTACGCAGGAGTTTCTGGTTAAGACAAGATGCTAATTTTTTTTCTCTGAAACTGGAACTGTCTGCCCTAAAATCAGAGCAAGATTCTGAGAGATTGTCTTAGGGATAAAGGATGAATTAGGAAGAAAAGATGCTTAGGTTCTGAATCCTTTAGTACACCATAGGCAATAGCAAGGGAAGCCAGAGGTATATCAGCTCACAACGTAGAAACCCTGCAGAGATACTCTGAGGATCATTAATACATCTTGAACAGGCTTCTCTTAATACCCCACAGACATGGAGCAGATGCAATTAAAATAGATTGGAATATTTTATTTTCTTAAAGCAAAGTGATAATTACTTCTGTTATAATTTGAAGATTTAATCAACTTGGTAAGTACTAATTCAGTGTTGAAGAAGGCTGGGCTGATTCTGGCACTGTCCTTCCTTCTAGTCTTGGCTGCGATCACTTTGAAAGCTCTCAGACAAGACACCAAGCAGGTCTTTTATCAATGCTATTACTGCTGTGGTGATTTCTGGCTTCTTTATAGCTTTATTTTAATCCACAAAGCATGGAGACATGTATTAGCACAAATGTAGAGAAATGATACGGAACACACTCATTCCTATTTTACAGGTTATAAAGTTGAATCTTGGGATGATTTGCTGGCAGTCTCATTTCTCAAGTCATGGCAAACCTCTGACTTCAAAACAACAGAAATGTTTTTGCTCATCATTCTGAGGCCAGCAGTCAGAATCAGAGTGTTCTCATAGCCCCTCTGCTTTCTGAGGCTCTAGGGACTAAGCCTTCTTGATATTGCCAGATGCCTGCTACTCCTGGTGCTCTGGGGCTTGTGGTAGCATCCTTGTCTCCTTATTCATTAGCCTCCTCCACCCCCTCTCTAAAGATCCCAGCTCTGAGGGGTGGACTCAGGGCCCACCCAAGTCAGAATGAGCTCATCCCTTTATCTTACCTTGATCCCGTCAACAAAAAGGTCACGTGCATGGGTCTTGGGGTTAGGATTTGGACATTGCTCTTTGGAAGGCACAGTTCAGCCATTGCTCAGGATAACTGAGTTAGCTTAGCCTACATCTCTTATTTATGTGCTTTTAACAGGCTCTGTTGTCTTGAGGCAGCCTAGGCTGTGCCCTTTGTCTTGTGGCAGTGCCTTTCCTTTGCTGTGAGTTCCTCCCTGTTTTGCCCAGCCTGGACCCAGGACTGTACCTGGTAGTGGTCATGGTACAGAGGGGAGGAGACCACCCTAATGATGACTGGGGCAATCAGTATTTTCTGAACACAGAGTCGTGACTTTGGTTAGTCCTGCAGAGTGGTTTCTTTCTTTTTTCCCCCTCCCTCCCTCCCTCCCTCCCTCCCTCCCTCCCTCCCTCCCTCCCTTCCTTCCTCCCTCCCTCCCTCCCTCCCTCCCTCCTTCCTTCCTTCCTTCCTTCCTTCCTTTCTTTTATCTCCCTCTCTTTCTTCCTTTCTCTCTTTCTCTTTCTTTCTTTTTTTGTGCCCATGCCTGAATGAGGCTAAGTTAATCTGTGGAAACTCCCCAGGGCCCTGTTATTAGGCCTTGGGATATCTTGAGGCCAGGGCTGGGCACCAGTAAACTGTGCCCTGGAGCAGTTGCTGCTGTATTATTCATGGGGCCTCTTGCATTATTGATGGAGAACAGACAGGACCCTTAGCTTGGCAAGTCTGCCCCTGCAGCTATGGTTAAGACTTTTCAGCTGAGCTCTGATTGCCTGGGAAAAAGAGAACTGCCATGTCCATCTTAGAACTAGGACTTTTATGTCATTGTGTTTTGCCAACACTTTTTGGGGGGGAGGTCTGGAGGTGATTGTAGATTGGATCCATGGGACAATGCTTTTTGGAACTTAAAATGCATTTTGCCAGGTGTGTCTTCCTGAGAGGAGGAGGCCCTTGGGGTCCTGTGCAGTACTTAGCAGACTCTGGTGGACAGCAAAGCACCAAATCTTCAGGTGCATCTCTTCTGCTGGACCAGGCTGTAGAAGAAAGGTCTGGATGAAAGGATGAAAGGATATGAGCTGTTACTGAGCCAGTGGCTGGCAGCATCTGCGGAACATCCCAGACAGCTCAGTTGACTCTTCTGCCAGCCTCAGAACACTTTGGCATGGTCTGCCTTTTGGTCCACTGAGATACTGGTTTGTAACCACACATGGAATACAACAAGATGATGAGCTATATTATGCTCCATGCAGCCTTAGGCAATACTGCTAACGCTGCTCCTCACTTGTCTAGCCTTTTCAACAGAGGCAAATAATTTGTAGTTTTATATGTGTTTAATAATGAATGGCTGCATCTTGTCAAGTGAGCAGCTGGGGAAATCCAGGCTGACCTGGTTTAGTTTGCACATCTTGAAACAGCTGGACTCTCAATGCCATTCAATGAGGTGGCCAGATCTCTCATTAGGCCTCTGCAAGGAGAACCTAAATCATTCCATTCCAAGGCTACCCTCTTCTACATAGAATCAACACTGATCTCGATTTCCTGCTTTCCTAAGGATGTCATCAGATGTCCCTGCTTTGTGAAGGTTAGACAAAGTCGCATGTGTAGGAAACTATGGTAAGAACAGTACAGATGCTATTATAGTTTGCTCTCCTCGTGTGTGCATTTATGCAGATGCAAGTGCACGTGTATTGAATGTGCATGTGGATCTCCAATGTCAACCTGCTGTTTCCCAAGTGTCATTCACCTTGTTTTATAGGTCAGGGTCTCTCATTTGTTTGGGGCTCACTAATCACTGATTAAGCTCCAGAGATTTCCAGTTCGGCCACTCCAGTGCTTGGATTCTGAGTGTTCATCACTGCACGTTACTTTCCTCCTCCTGTTTCCTTCTCCCCAACCTCTTCCATGATCCCTCCTCACCCCCTTTGAAACCGATGGCCTCTTATTATTTTATTATTATTATTACATATACCTATATATGTACAAATTCATAAATATAACCTGGTGAGTCCATTTTTATGTGTATGTGATTTCAGGTCCTACGACTCTCTATTAGATAAACAATTGAGAATGAGGCTCATCCATAGAAGCTAATTCTCCCTTTCTCTCAACAGTCTGCCATTCTTTGTCTTAGGATTGGATCTGGTGGGATTCCTGCTTTTGGCTTCAGCATATGTATTGATATTGTCATTGTTAAGGTCTTGCTTAGGTAGTCATTTACAGGAAACACAGCTTAGCATCAGACTTTCTGGTCCTCTGGTTATTACAATTGTTCTGCCGCATCATCAATGGACCTTAGACATAGGAGTCATTTTGTATATGTGTCTGCCAGGTTGGGCTCTTCTTGACCCATTGATTTCCGCATTGCATTGCATCTAGTTGTGGTTTTCTGTAATGGTGTCCGTTTGCTGTAAAGAGAAGCTTTTTTTTTTTTTTTGATGAAGAGTGAGAGCTATACTTATCTATAGGTATAAGGATAAGTTTTAGAATGTGGTTAGAAATCAGGCTGGTCTAGTAAGGTAAGGGTAGTAGGTTCCCTTTTGGAGGTCTATGACTCACTAGTCTTGGGGAGTTGGCTAGGTTTTTGGGTTTTTTTTTTTTTTTTTTAGGCGCGATTTCCTCTGTTTGGTGGCCCTAACTCCAGTTAGGTGGCCCTAACAAGTAAGAGAGGAAGGATCTGTGTTAGCTTATAACTGAGAGAATATTAGGCAGTTAGACAGCTGCTGGTCACCACCAACTGATGAGTTCCACAATTGCACGTTTAGGGATGCCTGGTCATACTGATCATTGTTGAGATTGATGTATGTAATTACTGTTTGATTCCATCCTCTAGTAACTTGCATAGAACTTCTTAGTATATTATGTAAGATAGATTGCAGGAAGGAGGGTTTTAGGCTGAATCAGTGATTTTCAACCTTACTAATGCTGCGACCCTTTAATACAGCTCTTCACACTGTGGTGACCCCAATCCTAAAATTATTTCATTGTACTTCATAAACTGTAATTTTGTTGCTGTTATGAATTGTAATATAAACATCTGATTGCAAGATATCTGATATGTGATCTCCAAAGAGGTCATGACACACAGGTTGAGAACCACTGGGCTAGATCTAGCTCCAATAATCCGAGTCCTTGGCCTTCAGTGTGTGCTGTCTTCCACAGTAGGGACTTACCTTCAACCTCCCAGAGGCGACCAAGGGCAAGAGCAAGAGTCTATATTATTTTGGGCATCCCTGACCAACCATGCCAGTGGAGTTTCTCATGCCTGTTACCAGGGATGTTGTTAGTTAGTTTATATCTCTTGTGGAAAGCATTGTCAGCACAGGTGACAGAACTTCACTTTATATATACATATTTATACATATATATATTATTTATATATGTATTATTGTAGATATAAAATGGTATGATTCCTTGCTCAGGTATTATTTGCCTCCCTTCCTCTGCTGTATTGACTTTGCTACCACTTTGCAGTTCCAGCTTCTTCTTCATTTCACCTTCATATCACCTCTGTCCTCTTCTTCCCCTTTTATACTTTCTGGATTTCCTTAGTTACTCCACGTTATAGACTCACATCTGAGGATTTGGAGCTAGGAACCACAGATGAGAAAGAACATGTGGTTTTTGTCTTTCTGGGTCTAGGTCACTTTATCTTTTACAGATTCATCAGTTTTACTTGAAAATTTCATTTTTTACAGCTGAATAGTATTCCAATTGTGTTTATATATCACGTTTTTATTATCTATCCATCTGTCAAAAGACATTCAGGTTATTTCCATTTCTTACCTATTTGTTAATAGAGCAGCTTTGAACATGGCTGAGCGAATATCTGTGGAATAAGATGTCAAGTCTTTTGGGCACATGCCAAGGGTAGTATATTTGGATCATATGGTAATTTACTTTTTAGCTTTTTGATGATTCTCTATACTGATTTAAAGAGTGGTGTCACCAGCTTTTGTTCCCACTAACAGTGAATGAAATTTCCCCCTTTCCTATATCCTCACCAGCATTTGTTTTCAATTGTTTTGCTGGTTTTAGCCATTTCAATTTTCTCGCCACAGTGGGATAACCAACCAACCAACCAACCAACCAACCAACCAACCAACCAACCAACCAATCACATGGTCACATCAATAGATGCAGAAAAACCTTAGACAAAAATCTAACATGCTTTCATAACAGAAGTCCCAGAGAGAGTAGAACTGGAGAAAACATATCTCAACACAATAAAGGGCATATACACAAATGCACAGTTAGCACTATTATCCTAAATGAAGAATAACTTGGAAAAAATCCTATTTAAATCAAGAATAAGAGGGCTTCCCACTATCCCCACTTCCTTCTAATATGGTACTCAAAGGACTAGCTGGAGTATTAAGACAAGAGGAAGAAATGAAAGGGATATAAAACAGAAAAGAAAAGTCATCCCTATGAGCAGATTATATATATGTATGTATATATATGTATAAAATATATATATATATATATACATATATATTTTCCAAAACTCAATCAGAACACTTTTAGCATTTAGCAGCAACAATAATTTCAGCAAAGTGACATTATACAAAATCAACTTATAAAAAGCAGTAGTCTTTCTATATACCAACATTCAAATTTACAATATTCTCAAACAGCAAACTGTCTTGAACTTAACCCAACCAAGGGGTTCAGTGAAAGAAAACTTCTGCAAGAAAACTTCCAACTCCCAAAGAGGCGAGAAGGATGCTAGAAAATGGTAAAATACTCTGTGATCATGGCTCAGTGAAATTATTACTGTGAAAATGACCATCTTACCCAAAGCAAGATGCAGTTTCTATGCAATCCCAAGTCAAATCATTCTTCACGGGGATAGGAAAAAAGGTCTGAAAATTTATGTAGACTCAGAAAAGATCCTAGATAGCCAAAGCAATTGTGAGTAAAAAGGACAATACTGAAGGAATGGCTATGGAAAATTACAAGTACATTATAGAGCTCTAGTAATAAGAACAGTATGGCATTAAAATTGAAGTAGACAAGTGGACAAATAGAACAAAGTAGATGATTCAAATATGAATACTCATAACTATATGCATCTGATATTTGAAAAGTGCCCAGACACATACACTGGAGAAAAGACAGCATCTCCAACAAATGGTACTGGGAAAACATGCAGTCCGTGTGCAGAGAAATGAATTTACTCCCGTATCTACCACCCTACAGAAATATCATCTCCAAGAGGATCAGAGACTTGAGATTGGAAACCTGAAATGTTAAAGTTGCTAGAAAAATAATTAAGCAGTACCTTACATGATATAGGTGTAGAAAGTTTGCTTGTTTTCAGTAGGACTCCACTACTCTGGGAATAAAGGCTAGCAATTAACAATAACATCTCAGAAAACCAAAAAATTTTCTTTGTAGACAAGAATCAATCAAATGAAGATGAAATCCATAGAGTGGGAGACAATCTTTGTCAGCTACACATCTGGCAGAGGACTGATATCTACCATATACAATGAATAAAATATAAAAACACCAAAAGAATCAAGGAAATAAAAAACCCAATGAAAAATGGGCCATGGCTCTGAACAGAGAATTTTCAATAGAAGAAAAAATGGCTTAAAACATCTCTGTGCAACAGACCTAGCTGTCTTGAACTCACGCTATAGACCAGGCTGGCCTTGAACTTACAGAGATCCGCCTGCCCCTGCCTTCCGAGTACCGGGATTAAATGCATGTGCAACCATGCACCCAACTTTGAGATTTCATCTCACTTGTCAAATGGCTATTTTAATTTCTAATATAGTAAATAATGAGAGCTAAAACTCACACCCATAAACACTACTATTACAGAAACTCAGGAAAAATTTAAATGTGAACTGGAGTTAGGAAAACAAAGTTCGAGAATAGAGGCCTGGGTCCTACCAGCAAGCCTAGCTGATGCCTACATTCATGAGTTAAAAATATCCCCTCAACAGTGATGCAGCTCCATTCCAGGGCAGTGGGTCTGAATTCCAGCATTGCATTGCCTGGACCCTTTGAGAAATGCACAAACCACACAACTGTACATGGTGACCCCATGTTTATAAAACATCACAACTGGTGGCCCAAGCTCCAACTCTTAACAACAGTGGCTTCCTCACAGCTCTGTGGGAAAACTCCAGCTTCCCAATGTGCTGGTTAAATTCTTCTACCACTGACTTCTGTTTACAGTTCAAGAGCTTTCGGTCATGACCTCTTTGGCTTGCTGACCTTTGCTTTCTCTGGCTGCTTCCCTCTACCTCTTCTCTTAGTCTTCTTGGTGAGAGCCCTGGAAGTCAGCAGAGTACTGGGAATGGCCCCCTGGGCTCCCCATCATTTGCCCAGGGGTGCGGCCATGGGAAGTATACAGGCAGGTTTGTGTGATGGCTGGAGCATGGAGCATGTATCCAAACACCGTGTATTAGTTATTTTTCTCATTTCTGTGACTAAATAGCTGAGGAAGGCAACTGAGAGAGGTTATATGGGCTCACGGTGGTTTGAGGGTACATTCTGTTGTAGGCAGGGACAATGCTGGCTACCTCTTAAGGTTGCCGTGAGGAGATGCCCAGGAAAGGTTGTCTCTTCCCACTTCTTTTGCCAAACGAGCCTGAAGAACGAGAAGTCGTGGATACACACAGGCCGAGAGGATGATTAGCTGTGTGGCTGTTTTACATGCTACCTGTGCTGTCACCAGGACTGGAGCTCCTCTCTCTGCCCCCCACTCCTTTCCTGCAAGCTGACAGATGCTGATGCATGCCTAACTATTTTAGAATTTGCCAGTTGTCAAAAATACCCAGTGCTTAAAAAATATTCAATGACCCAAGTGCCTTTCCTCCATGTGCCAACGGATCGATGCCCTCGATAGAGCAGAGAGAGAATCACGTTCCCCTAATGGCCCCGGTGTTCAGATTCAGCCTGTGCTTTTGGAGAGTTTGGGGGATTGATTAGCACTGTTCATCACTCTCCTAATAACCCAGTGGAGGAGGAACGTGACTTGTTCCAAGTCACAAGGAGAATCTGTGGAGAACAAGTGCTTTGGACTTGACTCTTTCCCTATCAGCCACTTTTCTTCACTGAAGTGAGTGCTCCCGGAGGACAAGGGCTGTCTTATTCATCTCTCTATTAACAGCATTCAACCATGGCCAGATACAGAACAGGTGCTCATTAAGGAGTCATTGAATTCATGAAGGAGTAAAGCTGCTCCCAGGATGGGCTTGGAATAGGTCTTGGAAATAGCTAACTACCTAGTCCCCCAGTGAAAATGTGTTTGGGGATTAGTCTTAAGTTCTGTGATTACAGCAGCGCAAAAACAGGTTACATCTCTGGCCTCAGTGGAGCTTAGTTTTGTTTTTTTTTTTTAATCTGGGAAGACAAAGAAACAAAGTAATATGAATAAAGTTTTGTGAAATTATAGTTAATTCTAGACAGGTGAATACAGCTGGTGAGGGGCTGGGCATAGTTAAGGTAGGGTTGTGCCAGGTTTGATATAGATAGTGGTCAGAGACTGCCCTACAGTTTCTTAATAAAGTGAAGGGAACCAGCCTTGCAGATATATTGGGAGAGGGCTTGACCAGCAGGTAAGACAGCAAGGATAGAAGCCCTAAATCAGGACCCAAACCAGTCACACTAGTGAGCTTGTATATATGAAGGTCAGTGTGGCTGGAGAGGAGAAGGAGTGAGGCAGCAAGTAGTGTGGCTAGATAGGGGTAGGGTTGAGGCAGCAAGTAGTGTGGTTGTATGGGGAAGGGGATGAGGCAGGAAATAGTGTGGCTGGATAGGGGCGGGGGTGAGGCAGCAAGTAGTGTGGTTGTATGGGGAAGGGGTGAGGCAGGAAATAGTGTGGTTGTATGGGGAAGGGGATGAGGCAGGAAATAGTGTGGCTGGATAGGGGTGGGGGTGAGGCAGCAAGTAGTGTGGTTGTATGGGGAAGGGGTGAGGCAGGAAATAGTGTGGTTGGATAGGAGCAGGAGTGAGGCAGAGGTGACATCTCAGGATGATGGAGAAGCACAGGTTGAGTAGCTTTGCTGATGTCAAGGAACAGATGATGTCAGGAAATGATGGAGAAACCCAGGTTTCATAGGGTTTTTATTTCAACAAAATGGGAAGCCATGGGAAGGTTTCAAGAAGATGAGCATCTTACCTTGACACATATAAAAGGGTGTCTTTGCACAGTGATTTAAGTGGTGGTAAAAAAAATTTTCAGTGAAATTATTACTTTTGAAACTTTAGTGCTTTGACTTAACGCTATTTATTTATTATTTGTTATTTTTATCACTTCTTTTTACCTCACTTAACCTCTTTTCCTTACTATCATTATTTTACTTCCGTGTGCACACACATGCATATGTACTTGTGTGTATGTGTGTGTGTATGTTGTGCATGGCACATGCATGTGTGCATAAGTGTATATGAGGATGTGTGTGGACCTGCATTTGGAGTGCAGAGGCTGTTGTGGAGCATTTCCCTTGGTGGAGTTTGGAGTTCACCGATACCAGATATTCTGACTAGTGGACTTGTTCTAGGAGTCGGTGTCTCTACCTCCTAAGTGCTGGGATTGCAGGTTGGCCACCATGCCCACTTGGCATTTGCAACATTTTTATAGATGCAGGGGATCCAAACTCTTGCCCTCATGCTTAAATGTTAAGCACCTTATCAGCCTAGCGACCTCCCAGCCCCCTTCCTTTATTATTTTTAAATTGTTATTGGTATATATCCATTTACATAGTCACGGGCTCCATTAAGATAATTCAAGTGTAACGTGTTTGACCATATTCACTCCCAGATCCCTTCTTTCTCCTTGTGCCCCCAGTACTTCCTTACTCTACTTTCGTCCCCTCCCTTCCTCCCCCTCCCTCTCTTCCTTCCTCCAGCTTTCCTACTTTCATATCTCTCTCTGTCTTTCATGGTTTTATGCATCTATATGAAATCTAGGGTTCATGAATGAGAGGAGACATGGTTGATTGTGCCTCTGAGTCTGGCTTATTTCATGAAGGAACAGTAGGGGCCCCTTGGCCTCAGCCCCGGGAGGGAGCTAGGTCATCTACCGTTCAGGGATTCCTTCCTCTCTCTTCTTGCCCACAGGAGACTGGAGCAGAACTTCTTCAACTGCAGCTGTGACATCCGCTGGATGCAGCTGTGGCAGGAGCAGGGGGAGGCTCGGCTGGACAGCCAGAGTCTTTACTGCATCAGTGCTGATGGCTCCCAACTCCCCCTCTTCCGTATGAACATCAGTCAGTGTGGTGAGTGAGCAACGCTGACTCATCTGGCCGGCATCACCCCCTCCCCAGAGAAGGGGCTGGGCCTCAACTTGCCAGGGTCTCCTTCCCAGTCATCTCTAGCCTTGACCTCTGCAGTGGGTGTGGATCAGACTGACCTTTCCCCTTCTTGGTCATTCCTGTCTTGAGCCAGCTATGGGACGGCTAGTCTTAGGAAAGAATGCAGAAAGGAGCCATTTCTAGCAGATTGGATTCCCTCTTCCTCCTAGTCACCTGTCAATCAAACACTAAGGAGCATGTCTTAATGTGAAGGCTCTGGCATTCCTGAATCAGGAGGTCCCAAGCTGTTGTCTAAAGTACCAGCTTCTATGCCCAACCAGACACTAGAGAATGAAATCTCTTGTTCCCATGGGAACCTGACCCACACCGATTGGTGAGAGTTAGTACCCCAAGCAGGTTGAAGCTATAGGCTTGGTTGCTAGAAGGCATTCTATGAACAGGTACACCATTCACACACAGTCTACTATGTAGGAGCATCCCACTGATGCTCTTGTTCTGAGGTCTACAGAGGAGCTGTCAATCAGCTGGGTTTATAGTCATTCCTTTTCACATTGATCTGGCGAAAGCAATCAAAGGAGAAAGAGGTTATATTGGCTCACAGTCTGAGGGTGCAGCCCACCATGGTGTCAAGGTCATAGCTGCCTGAGGGGAATTTGAGACAGTTGCCCACTGTGTGTCTGTAGTCGGGAAGCAGGGAGAAATGAACACGGGTGCTCAGATCACTCTTTTTATTCAGTTCAAGCCCCAGCCCATAATATGGTATCATTCCACCCCAGTTAACCTAGCCTAGATTGTCCCTCAAGCATGCTCAGAGGTGTCTCCTGGAGATTTTAGAGCTTGGCAAATGGATAGTAACCATTACAAGGGTCTCACATGAGTTCCAGCCAGTGGTCCTACAGTTGTCCCTGGGCAAGGCAAGGAGTACCTGGAGGGAGCCATCCTCTGTGTACTGGTTTCTGACTTTTCACCTCCCTCTTCTCTCTGTTCTCCAGATCTCCCAGAGATCAGTGTGAGCCACGTCAACCTGACCGTCCGAGAGGGAGACAATGCTGTAATCACTTGCAATGGCTCTGGGTCCCCCTTACCTGATGTGGACTGGATAGTCACTGGGCTGCAGTCCATCAACACCCACCAGGTAGGCATCCTCTGACAGTCACCTCAAAATTCAAGGGCTGAGCCTCCCTTAGTTATAAAGAAGAGGGGGAGATTGTGGTCATGTTCCTCTGGGAAGAAACATACAGACTCAGATTCTATTTAGAAGCAATAATTTCTCATCAGTTTGATCTTTCCGGTGCTGTGGGCCACATGCTGCGGCTCAGCTTTCTGTGCTTTGGTTTCTTCTTTTGCAAAAAGAAAAAAAAAAAGGCCCAATTTTACCACTCAGTATTAATATGAGAATCAACTAAATTACAAAGAATCTGGAACATGGTCTGTGTGTTTTCACTAGCTAGATTTCATCTACCTTTCATTTGATTTCTAAAAGTAATTGGGCTTAGAAAAAGAGGAAGTCATACTTGGATAAATGGTTTGGTTATTATCTTCTGATTGGGGTTTTCAGACCAATCTGAACTGGACCAATGTCCACGCCATCAACTTGACCCTGGTGAACGTGACAAGCGAGGACAATGGTTTCACCCTGACGTGCATTGCAGAGAACGTGGTGGGCATGAGCAATGCCAGTGTCGCTCTCACTGTTTACTGTAAGTGCATGCCATCATGGGCGACAGAGAGGTACCAGGAGGAGGAGGCTGGGGATTGGGCAGGTCCATTGCTAAGGCCGATCCAGAGCCCTGACCATGGTCTTTTAACAAGGGCACTAAGGCTGTCATAAGGCAACACTGATAAAGAAGTTCTTGGACTGTAAACCCAAGAAAGAATTCCCTGTCCCTCAGTGGATGGTATACCTCTGCAATTCAGTTCCATTTTCAAGAATCTCTTACGATGGCTTTTTTACCTTTAGCATCTCCAAACGGATTCAGGAGGGAAGCTCTAGCTAAGATAGATCCAGGGACCTTAGTTAAAGACGCATGACTCTCTTCCCCTCTATTGGCTGGAGGTGGAAACTGTTTCACTCAGCCTTTTCAGAGCAGGGTGTGAAGTGGGATCCCCATCCTGCTTCCTAGGTTTCTTCAGTACATAGGAGAGTCTGTGTCCTCGATATCAGCTTGCTTTTCCCCACAGACCCTCCACGTGTGGTGAGCCTGGTGGAGCCTGAGGTACGCCTGGAGCATTGCATTGAGTTTGTGGTGCGTGGCAACCCGACACCCACACTGTACTGGCTGTACAATGGGCAGCCACTGAGGGAGTCCAAGATCATTCACATGGATTACTACCAGGAGGGTGAGGTTTCTGAGGGCTGCCTGCTTTTCAACAAGCCCACCCACTACAACAATGGCAACTATACTCTCATTGCTAAGAATGCCCTGGGCACAGCCAACCAGACCATCAATGGCCATTTCCTTAAGGAGCCCTTTCCAGGTGAGGCATGGACATATTTCTTCTGGGTGATGGGGTGGAGTGTGGTTTAAAAGAACAGGCAGCTGACCAGTTACCTAAATAACTGAACTCACACTGGGATGGGCAGTCACCATCTGTACTGTGTGCTAATTAAGATAGCCTCTGTTGCCATGGCTACCAGGGCAACATCCAGGATCCCCCTCCACCCCCTCAAAAATTAACCTTCTGTGCATATAAAGATGTCCTGTATTATAGTAGATAAATCTGGGACTTTAGAGATGGTTGATATGGTACAGAATCTTGGCCCCGTGTTTTACTTACCTGAGAATGCGATACTAGGATCGACAGTATGATTTTATGAAGCCTCAATTTCCTCAGCTGTGGAATAGGCACAAGTGTAGATGCATTTCTCCACTAAGAGTTTTATGTCTTTTGGATGAGTTAGGATGTAGGCTTGGTATTGATAACAGTTCAGTGACTCTCCACTGCAGTGAACTTCAGAGTTGGTCCAAGTCAATCTCACATTTAGCAGATTGCCGTCTCAAACCTCAGCCAGTGAGTCAAGAGCAAGGCTTGCCTTAGAACTGGCCTCCAGGACTGGCCTCTGTTCTTTTATGGTAACTTAGTGAAGGAGTGGATGATGTTCCCGGATACTGGTGGTGCACATGTCATGCTGACTAGAGCTAATATTTGCAGTAATAGAAGATCTCTGAACTTGGGGTGGTGATTCTGCCTCTTTTAGTCTGCCCAAACACTTTCTTGAAGTTGGAGAAGAAGAAAAGTCCAAAAAGATTTAAAGAAAGAGGCTGGTTGTAACATGTCTTGATAGGTTAGGCAGTTGATAAGTTTCTGACCATGTGACTATTTCTTTGGTGACTTTTACAATTTGTGCTGGGAACAGACTAGGTGACTTTCCGATCTTCAATCCTCACAAGTCAGAGGTTCTAAAGGATATAGGGAAAAGTGTAAGGACTAAATCACGTATCTCCAAAATGGGGAAGCACCAAAAGCTAGCACCTTGCAACATTGATTGGAGGAACAATTCATAGTTACAAATAACCACAAGGCGATGGCTCTGGAAAACTTATTTATCTCCGTGCAAGGGGAGGACATCTGCGACCCCAGAAGTGACACTAGAGAAATGAAGCTGCATGTTGTTTCTATAGGCTTGTCACTAAGGTCCAGGGAATGATGGAGCCATTTCTCTGAAAAGGTTGAGAATGTGCTGATAATTGAGATCCCAATGATCTCTAGATTCTGACCTTTCCAACACCACCAAAGTGTGCTCACAAGAAACCTCAAGGCATTTCCCATCATGGACCACAGCAGGGTCTCTTCTGACTGGGAGAAAAGTCCTGGCTTGCAATGTGGCATCAGTGGCTTTTTAATATGGAGATAATTTGCTCTCATGGCCCCAAAAATGTTGACATAAAGGGCTAGCATGGGCTCCATACTCATCTGCATCTGAAGCATGATTTCTGTTTCCAAAGGGAAGCTCTTGGGACATAGGAAGGGAGGTGAGCCACTCTGAGCTCTGGCCTCCAGAGAGTGTTCTCACAGCCACAGCTGATGAGATGGGTGTAACCTTTCTTTTACTCTGTCTTCTTCCTCCAGCCATGTAGACACAGCCTCAGTCTTACAGGTATATTTACCATAGTTGGTTGTCCATATACCCCAGGCTTGGTTTTCAAGCTTCCTAGACAAGCAGAGTCAGCATCACCAGGAATGAGTTAAAGTTCTAATTCCCTTTAGTTCTCTTGACTCAGAGGCTCTAGGGTGAGTTTTGTAGAGGTAGATTTTCAATTCCTCGGGTGACTTTGACAATCCCTCCTCTGCAATCAGCTACCATTAGCAATTGCTGGCAACTCAGGAGGAGTGAAGATGGAACCCCAGGAAAGCTGCAAAAAGAAAGCAGCACACACAGAACTGCCCATATTTCAGGATGGACCACTCTGTGGAAACCTTGGCTTCTTTTCTGTTCCTCTGTGTTAAAGGAGTTGATGGATGATGGAGAGAGGACTGTGGCAGAAAAGATGGGTCAGCCATGTCAAACGATAAGATATCTCAGTGTTCAGAAGAGTAAATTATTTGGAGGAGCAGACAGGTATAGCCTACAACCCTTTCGGGTCAACCTTGTACCCACTGGTTGCTGGCTGCAGAGGCAGTCTGTGGGTATGCTCATCTTTGATGGCCTGAGACTGTTAAGGAATTATATCGTGTGTATGTCTCTCTCATCCCCAAGCAGCCAAGTGCTATCATTAGGAACCAGATCTCTGAAGCTGGGCAGATTTAGGTACAAGCCCTGTTTGTGATTCATGATTCTTCCAGATAGGTAGTTTAGGACGCTAGGATGGGGCTTAGCACGGGGACACCTGTGCTCTGTGAAAGGTGATAAGGATGGATGCCTCTGCTTCTTTGCTTATGAACAGGAAGGATCACAGTGGCTCCTGCCTAGGTTGCATTGAAGAGCAAATGAAGTTCATTAGGTCCACCACATGCTCAGCATTGCACTTGAACAAAGAAATCCCTCCTTAACTGCTGTTGGCCCTTGTTATGGTTTCTGGGGTGCAGGTCAGGAGTCTCAGGCCAGTAGTCATTCTCAGTTCAGGCAGGAAATTCTACAGGCAATCCCAGGGAAGGTTAGGGGACTGACTGTGGGCCAGCAACACTGGAGTTCAAGGTTTGCACAATTACCCGTAAGTCATGACCTCAGACAAACTACTTAACTTCCTTCTCCCTCAAAAGTTGTGATGGAGATATCTGAAGAGATGGCTTGGTGATTGGGACTCTTGCTGCTCTCTCAGAGGACCTGACTGAGTTCCCAGCACTCGCATCACATGTCTAAAAGCCAACCGGGTGGGATCTGATGACCTTTTATGGTCTTTATGACCACCAAATTACACATAAATAAACCCAACAAAAATAAATCTTGTTTACAAAAGAATTTTGACGAAGAGCTGGAGAGATTACTCTGCAACGTAAAAGATCTTGATTTACAAACTCAATGGCCTGCGTTTGAATCCCCAGAACACATTTTTAAAAACTAGGCATGATTGTACATACCGTGACATCAGCACTGGCATACTTCCTGATCCTGAGAGTTTGAACTTCCTGTTCAGTGACCTATCTAGCTTCTGCACGCACACACGGCCGTGCCCATAGACAAATCATATATCCATGCACATGCATTCTCTCTCTCTCTTACATTCATGTACATGCATTCTCTCTCTTATACACACACACACACACACACACACACACACACACACAATTGTGGTGAATATTAGTCTGGAGAGTTATTGTCTGTGGCTGGAGGAAGCCTATACATCCATCTATTTCCCAGTTGTGATCCTGCTGTCCCTATACTTGTCCTAGCCTGTGATAGGATTCAGAGGAAGGACAATTCCTAGTATCAGTTTTTCCTACATAAATGTGTGAATTCCTGCTAAGGTTAGAGAACAGCCAATGTGTCTCTGTGTCCTGAAGATTGCATACTTTCTGCATGTATGCTTGCTGCCTGGCTCCAGAAAAGGACTTGGTGATTTATGCTCAAAATCAGAGGTTGATTTTAAGATTACAGGGTTCAAACACTTGGCCAAAATATTTGGCTGCTGAAAAAAATATTCTCTAATAAATAGGAGCCCGCTGAGAAATATAAAATAAATGGATATGGTTGATTAATCTGGCTCTCTCTTTTCATGCTCTGGAGCCTATGCTAAAGCCCTCATTTCCTCCTTTATCCATCCCCCAAGCTGGATCTTCCCTACAGTTGTACAGATGGGCAGCAAAAAAATCCAGCCAGCTAGCAGTTCCTGAAAATGGGCCTTTTCTGATGGATTCCACAGAAGCTACCCTATTCCTTGCAATAGTCATAAACAAATGTGTGCTAGTTCATATTTAGTGGTCCTGTAGCTGCATTTCCTAAAAGGGCTTGACCAAGGGTCTGGGAAGTGGAGGGCCACAGTGAATGAGTGAGTGATGCAGCTAATGAACCATCCACTGAATGCTTTGTTCTTATATTTTGGTGCCTGGCAGGCTTGGGAAGGGGGTTGGTATTGTGGTGCAGTAGCTTCCAGAGGGATTAGCAGCATCATTATCACCTGAGGATCTAGGCATTCTCAGTGCTGGGGATGTGCTTCAGTGGTAGAGGACTCGTTTAGAATGCTCTAGAGCCTGGTAGCATGGTTTGGTGGTAGAGGGTTTACCTAGCATGTGTGAGGCTCTGGATGGATTCCATCTTCAGGAAAACATACACTGTTTTAAGATGCAGGAAGACCTTATGAATCCAAAACCTGGTTGAGGACTATTAGTCCTGATTTGCTTTCAAAGAATGCAAAAGTTATAAAACATTGCAAAGAACTTTTCTCTACTTTTAATCTGTCTTCTATAGATGTCAGGATCTCATTTAGCCACAACATGGTGTTCAAAACCAGGGCATGGACTTTGACTTAACAGTGTAAATCTAACCTACAGGCTGTTGACATGTGATCAGCAGCCCTATCAGTGTTCTGTGTGTCATAGGAACCAGCTCAGATTTACACAGCTAGTATAGTTGCCATATCATAACCTCAATTCCTTTGGTTCGTCCATAGGTCCTCAGTGATCTTCTGAAGAAAAGTCTCTAGTTGTTAGAGATTTTATTTTATTTATTTCTCATGATTAAGTCTTACTTTTGCATTTTTCTTTTTTTCTTTCTTCTTTTTATTTTACTGTCTTCCTTTTTGTGTGGGAGAGCATCATCGCAGTAGTTCTCTACTCTTGTTGGTTCACCCTGTTGAAGATGCAGGATGCTGACCTAATTTATTGCTGCTGAGGTCAACTTTATCATTTGGTCAAGACACTGTTTGCCAGGATCCTCCATAGCACAGTGACTTATTTCACCCCTAGCTAATCAGACTAAGGATTTGTGAAGACACAAATACTTTGTTTCTCACCATCTTTTCATATAGTGATTTTGACATTTATTGATGATTCTTGCCTGAGCAATTATCACTATACTGTTTACCAAATGATGGTGGCTTCTGTTTCTCATCTTCCCTTTATTAGTTGGAATTCTGTGAAGAAGAACTTTCTCCTACTCATATGTTCAATTATACATTTTTATATATTAAGGACTTGTGAGTGTTTTTTTTTTTGCAATTCATGTATTTGATGTTGAGGTTTATCATAGTAAAATGGTTATAGCCTGGGTATCTTAAACAGCAAATTTCTATTTGAGCACAGTTCTGAAGATTGGGAAACTGAGACCAACTGCTGTCGGGCTTGCTGTCTTCCAAGGCCTCTCTCATGGACTTGCTGCTCCTGTCTTGTCTGCATCTCTACTTGGTCTCCCCTCTGAGCACTTCCATGCTCTAATCTCTTCTTCTATGGACCCCAATGACTTCATTTTCACTTACACACCTTATTTTCAAATATAGTGACATTCTGAAGTACTATAGTTATGACTTAGTCATATGGATTGTGAGACAATACAGTGCAGCCCATAACACACCATGACTCTTATTATTTTGTTGCCTGGGTTATCCAACATTTCACCTATGCATCAATGCCTGCTTTCTCTTTCCAGGACTGTATTTCTGGTGTCACAAGCTATCCTAAGCACATTTTAAATCTTCCTGTCCCAGATATGAAATAGTCCATTTTTTAAAGAAATGTTCATTCCTTCCAGTTGAGGATGGTACCAGTCACCTTCTGATGACTCTTTCCCTTATGTGCTCAAGTTTAAGGAAGTGCTAGTAGAGTGGTTAAGAGCCAAGCTTTAGATTTGAATCAACTCTAATCTCTTTCTAGATGAATGATATTCATTAGTTAATATCTATAACTCTGCTATTAATCCTCTAGGAGATTATAAGGCTTGAAGGACATAGTTGCTGAAGCACTTAACAGAACTCCTGACTCATAGTTAAGGGCCAGTTAAGGCTTATCTTTCATTATTGGGGGAGCCATTTCTATGGGTCAAAGTTCAGATAAACACACATCCATATGGACGATAAGAAGATTCTGGTGTGTGTGGGGGGTGTCTCTCAAACTTCTCCATGACCTATCAGCATTGCCTACGCATACAGAGAGAAGGAAGTTTGTCTTAGGTGGAGCTGCTCTCAAGTGCCATCTCTGTGTTCTGGTACTTGAAGGAGGGACATCTGTGGACAGGGATGTGGAGAGGGCCTCAGATCTCTGCCTCACAATGAAACTAACTTGGTTGTTAGGCTCCCAGGTGGGCTTCCTTCTTTTAGACCATGAGCTGCATCTGTGGAGCCTCTATTTGGAGGAGTATACCCTGAAGAGATTGTACAGTGGCTGAAAAAAGTGACTGAGGAAGAATTTCCATGTGTCCCTTGCTGAGAGAATTGGGGAATTGTAATGAGAGGCCACAGTTAGTAGGTTACTGTCGTATACAATCTCTATCTTTTGTTATTATTATATTTGTTAATTATCTCTTTGTTCTTTTTTTTTTTTTTTTTTTTCCTCAGAGAGCACAGATTTCTTTGACTTTGGTAAGTCTACTTGACTTTGGGTTTGAAACTCTTTGTCCTGATACTTTGGTAACTGTTAAACACAGACTGCCCTCTCCCCTAGTTTATGCTCCCATTCTCCTGGCAGTTGAGAATGTTAGTGCATTATGAAAAGGAAGAAATCCTAGGCACACTTTCTTGGGTAATTGCCCTGGATCACTGTTTCTCCGAGAGGACTACCAGCCCTCTCTCTCTGAACTAGGATTAAATATAGGGTTTGGTGATGTTCTGCAACTAAGCTATATCTCCACTCACTAAGGATATTTTCTGAGGTATGACCATATTGCCAATCCTTCTACCTGGCTGAAAGGGTCTGCGGCAGGTGAATAATAAGTTTCATGTGGATAGGTAGACCCTCACTGATCATCTCAGTTCTTACAGAGAAAATGTAGAGCCTGTAAACTTGCCAGTGTTTCTCATGTGTCTTCAAAGATCAAGCATTTGGTCAGAACCTACCTTGGGTAGAATTGTGCTTTCTCAGGGGCTTGAATAACATCACTAAAGCTCAGTTTATAATAGAGTTGAGGGTAGGGCTGGACCATCTTCGAAGAGTTGGGGTCTTTCTTTTTGATTATCCCACCATGATTGGAACAGCAGCAATCAATCATTGCCCAATTTCAGGACAGAAATTGTAGAACGACCCTATTTAGGCATACTCTGGCTATTTGACACAAGCTTAAGTGCCAACTGTGACACCTTCACTTGTTCTCGGTCATAAAAAAAATCTTATAACCCCATAGGTGTCCCTTAAGAAAATTCAGAGCTGGGGCCATTTCTTGCAAGGAAGTGATTGTAGACAGAGCATGACCCTCAGTGGTGTTTCCTGGCCCATTGAATGTTGTTTAATTCCAACTGCCACTGCGTTCTGAAATCAGTCTTAGGGGCATGGCTAGAGGGCTGTTCATTAAGAGGTGAGCCTGGATTTTACTGAGGAGTTAAGAGAGAAAGAATGAGACAAGGAGGGGGATTGAAAGAGGATCCCTAAGAAAGAGAGAACATGTCAGTGACAGCTGCTGCCCCTGTTAAAATCCTCCAATCCCTATGCTAGCCAGGACTCCACACCATTTTCATCCTTCCTGTCTTGTACTTCAGGGTGTATGTTGTCCAGATTGTGGTGTGTTCTCTGGGCTAAGGCTAAGAGGTGGCATAGAGGTCTGAATTCTTTGAGATTTTTTGTGTAGCACTGAGGAGTAGCTATAATACTGGAACTCACCAGTCTCTGTGGGTATCTGCTGAGCTAGGAGGGCGGGTGGCTCTGAGAGACCTGCTTCCCAAGGATAGACATGGCAGGCACTTAGCTGCAACTCCTGGGTAGTAAGCTAACTGCCCTCCTTCCCTTTACATTTCTTTTCAGAGTCTGATGCAAGCCCTACACCCCCAATCACTGTGACCCACAAACCAGAGGAAGATACCTTTGGGGTGAGTTACTTCCCTGATTAAGAGGAAAATACTAAACTGTAGAGTCCCTTTCAGACTTCATTGCTAACTTTCCCACATAGTCTCTTACTTGGAGCCTCAGTACCAATAACAAAAAGAGCAGTGAAGAATAATTTCCTTTGAGATGGTTTAAACTGTCCATGTTTGATGGGAGTGCACTCATTGTTTGAAGAAGCCTTTGAGGATCAGCTCCAAGCCCCAGGAATAGGAAGAGAACAGTTTGAAATTCCCAGTCTGTTATAAGCCAGGCTCAACAGGCTTGCAAGGTCTACTGACTGGGCAAACCTTTGCAAAACCCCAAACTACTCAGAGAATCTCCTTGGAGAGGTTTTCCCATGCCTGTCTCAGAATCTGTGGTTTTCCTGGGAAGAAGTAGAAAGGAATCGGTTGAGTCCAGAACTCCTAGACCACTCTGAGTAGTAATCTTATGAAAGCTATCAGTGGAAAGATAGAGAATTTACTTGCTAATTAAAACACTGGATGGAAGCTTCTCTCACCTTGTTATTGCATTTCTAGAATGGCCTCCAGGTAAGAGGAGCTCAGAGTACTGAACTGGGGAACGTCTCACAATCAAGTTTATTAATTTATATTTTTAAATAAAAAATTTGAGATTCTTTTAGAGTCTCATAAACCACTTCTAAAGACTTTACCCCAGGGTTGCCCAATGGTCCAACATTGTGACATGGCATTGCCATATGCACAGATGTCCTGAGGTGCACAGGGCACGTAGGTTTAAGGTTGCACACACCTCAGTAGCAGAGGTTTTAGAGGATCCTATTCTGCCAAAACTGATTTGTTCTCATTGGGCACACACATTATTTCTGAGGTCTTCTGTCGCTGCTCCTGACTGTCTGTGTTTGGTCCTAACAGGTATCGATAGCAGTTGGACTTGCTGCCTTTGCCTGTGTTCTTCTAGTGGTTCTCTTCATCATGATCAACAAGTATGGTCGCCGGTCCAAATTTGGAATGAAGGGTAAGGTGGCGCTTTTTAGTTCCAAGAGTTCCATAGTGGAAGCAAAGCTCCTGTTCATCAAAAGATACTGTTTTCACTTCCGTGTACTCTCTGAAGAAGCCTCTGGCCGTTGGATGTCAGTAGCCCTGGTGGAGACCCCTGTCTTTACCCTGTTCTGGGTAATTATGGATTGAAGACAGTATTGTTGGGATCTATGGGAACCAAACAGGGATGCTGAAAACTACCGGTTGCTCAGGTGGACTTGTGTGATGAGGCAAATGGCATTCTTTTCATTAGTGGTGGTCTAAGGGACTCTGCATTTGAGGAGTTTTTCTCTTGTCTGTACCTATCTTTGGAATCTTGTTGTGACTCAGCACAGTGAGATGGAGGGCGGTGAACTCTGGTATTGAAAAGCTGCCTGTGCTGTTGTATCTCAGCACGTAGCTCTACACAAAGTCCTGGAAAGGAAGCCAAGAGCAACACTGTTTTGAAATCTTCTGGCCAGCTTCCATGTACAGCATATTCGGCCCCATTATGGTAGAAGTGGAGTGCTGGGATGTGGTGCTCTGCCAAAGCTCCTATGAAGCATCTGGCACAAAGGGGGTTAACACGGTGAATTAGCATCCACCTGCCTGGTCTCAGAGGTGGATGTGGACAAATTACTTGAAAGAAACTAGGCACTACCAGTTTCCCGAATTGAATCCTGATATTCAAGATGTCTTCCCAGCTGGGACCGTCATGCATGGCTGATGTTGGCAGAGGCGGGTAGGGAGGGAGAGTTAAAGGTTACTTAAGCAACATTCATGCCGATGTTTGCTGGTGACATTATGAAATCCAGAAGGATAAACTCCCAAGGCTCGAATACTCCAAGCTAGTTTCTGTGGCGGAAGTCCTGACTTGGGGCTCCGGGACTGAAGTAGGAAACAGGGAGAATGCTCACAGGAACAGAATTTCACGGATGCATATGCGAAAACAAGTGTTTGAGTGGCTGTACACAGTGAAGGGTTGACTGTTTGTCCAAAAAAAAGGAGCTAGATTTAATTGTGTTATCAAGGTTCTGGGCCTCCCTTAAAAATGAAGAGTGCTGGTGTATAGGGAGCTGCCCCGAGATGAGGAAAGGGGTGAAATGTGGAGCCAGATCTTCTGGAGTCGCTCCCTCTGAACTCTTTGCTTTTGATGAATGTGAAGAAAATGGATGAAGGCAAGCCGAGTTTTGCTTTCCTTCTCGGCTTTCCTCTCTCCATCCTTTCCCCTTCCCACTGCCTACCCCTTTCATCCCTCCTCTCCCCTTGCCCCTCCATCCCTTTCTCCACTCTCTTCTTCCTCTCTTCCTGTTTTGTGGAAGTCGGGATTGAACCCGGGGGCCTCACACATGGTAGGTAATTGTTCTACCTTTGAATTCTATCTCCAGTGTGTGTGAATAATTTGACATATTTTGACTGTTGGTAATTTCCAAAGAGAAAATAGGTTTTTAATGGTTCAAACAAGTCCAGACTACTCTTAGGCCCTGTGATTGAAGACATTTTTTCTGCCAGCACTTACCATTTGTCAAACAGAACAACACAGGTTTAGATGGGATGGCCGCTGAGTGACTCAAGGCCTTCTGTCTTGGGTAATCCTTGAGCCCTTGGCTGTGAGCATTGATGCTATATATATATTCTCCAATCTTTTCCTTATTCTCCACAATAAAACATCAGAATGTGGACCAAAAGGAAGAATAGGGCATTATTGTTCTTCCCCCAAGGAGGCATACCAGCAGCTGAGACCCTGAAACCAGCCTGGCAGTGATGCAAGAGCAGATTTTTCCTGTTAATTGTCATCCTGTTTCTGAAACAGCGTGTCCCATGTTGGATGGATTAGGCAGCATCCAGGATGGTGCCTCCCTTCAACTGTCCTCTGCGTCTCCCATCTCCTGATCTCCTTTCCCAGGGTGAGCTGCTTTATTTAGTCCTGATGTGTCAAGGAGGATGTGAACCCATAAGTAGAAGAAAACATCTCCTTTTCTAAGTCAGGCAACTTGCCACTAGGGGCAAATGGAGGGAGATGGTGTGTTCAAGACTGAGTATTTAGAATATTAATCTTGCCCACCTCTCGTCTTGATCATATTCCATTTTATTTATGTTTCACCTTATTTTAGAATCAATAAACAAATTCCATATGCCACAAATAATTTTTTTGTTTAGTTACTTTCAATTTTAGTTGCTATGGCCAGATTTTTTTTTTTTTTTTAGTTCCCGTTTTAAAGTTGGTCATGGTTGGAAGATGTGATGGCGTCCACAGGAGCGAGAACATATAACTGGGACTATGTCCTCTCAGCCCACCGTGGTAGAGAAATCCCCACTTTTAAACCTCAGTCCGTGGGATGATGTCACTCATGTTCTAAGTGGGTATTCTTCCTCATTTCTCTCTGAAACACATTTACTGACATCTCAAACGTGTGCCTCAGTCTCCTAGTGATTCTAAAGCCAGTGGAGTTATTGCACTGAGTTTCCACATCTGGGGGGGGGGAAGGCAGCAGTATATATACAGGAAGGCTCTCTTTACAGGCTTGCAATTTCAAATCTGGTGAGAATCCACATACATTCTCTTTACAGGCTTGAAATTTCAAATCTGAGTGAGAATCCATAATTGCTCTTTGGCTTCTGTATCCTTGCTTACTTTCTCAGAACCTCCATTTCTTTAAGTGTAAGTTAAGAATACTACTCCTTAGCTATGGGGTTGCTGAGTGCTGTAATATGTAATTGGCCCTGTTAGGGGATAAGATAGAAAATCAACATGTTAGAGGAAAGTTACCCTGGGTCATGGTTTTGGGGAGTTTTAATTCACTGGCACTCTGTCCATCAATGTGATGATGCATGGAGGAGGGGCCTACTCGCCTCATAGTGGTATGGAAGCTAAGAGAAAGTCAGGAGACTGAGATCCCAGTATCTACTACATGTCTATTGCTGATGACTTACTTCCTTCTATGCTTGGCCCAGTCAAGGCTCTTTCCATTTTCCATGAGTGCCGCAGGCACTGTATAGTACTCTGTCTTCAAGGGATCTACATCCTAACACTGGCATCTACAGGGTTTCTGTGCCTTTCATCTCCCTCTTATTTTTTTCTTGACATATTAGTCTTTCTAGACCCTTTTAATGTCCTTTTGTGAAAATATAGCCCCCTAAGACTCCATCATGAACCTCTTTGTTTCAGACAGTATGCAGCAGTAAAAATGTCCTTATTACACACTGCCCACAGTGCATTCTCATTTTTTTCCCCTTACACATCATCTGTCTGTCCTCCTAGGCCGGGAGCAACTTATAGCAGAACCCATCAATCACTCAGCCCAGCATGTCAGAAACTTCACGCTGCATTTGACGGATGCTTGAACTTAGAAATGAACAGCATCCATTTTATACATTTCACTCCCCTCCCCACCTTTCTTTGAAGGTCTTGCTGTGTAGCCCAGGCTGGACTCTAATTTGTTATGTAGCTCAGACTGTCTTTGGATCCATAATCTTCTTGTCTTAGTCTTCAAAGTTCTGTGATCTAACAGGCCTTGTGCATATTAATTTTAATAATAAAAACAGTTTATTAATCTCAAACTGGCTAGTCTGAGCTAATTTAGAAATCTGAGAACTTTTGGAGTGGGGAGGATGCTCACAAGCAATTTTTGCCATCCATGCCTGAGGACAAGAGGCAAGAGCATATGGGTATGAAGAAGCAATTGAAGGTATCTCCATTACCTTCTGAGAAAAAAGATGTACAGAAAAACACAGAGATGGCTAAATAAATGAGCATTCACCTTCCTGCTATTTATTTTACATTTCCATGGAATATTTTATTCTTAAAACAGATTAAACATGGCAGATAAGATAGAAACCGTGGTAACTACCACCTTCGGCCCCTCTCCACTCTGTTCTCATTGGCCTGGGCCCAACATGCACCTGCCACTTCTCTTGTTTGAATCTTCCTCTGTATCTTTCCTTTTTCACATCCTGCTCTTCCTAAGGAGCTGCTGCTAAAGGCCATTCCCCAACAAATCAATACCCCATACATGTATAAGTTGGCAGCCATCTCTACTAAGTGATAACACCATGTTGGAGGCTGGTAACCAGTTCAGTTTTGTATTTCTAGGTATATGTGTACTTACACATATAGACATCTCTAGAAATACCCACATGCAGACTTATACGTGCTGTATACTTGAGTACATTCCCCAAAATACATTACTCTGTGTGTTTTAGTTTAAATGCAAGTTTTCCTCTAACTCACCTGCCTTTTGCCCACTAACTTGTCAGGTGTCTCAGCACTGCCAATGGACACATTTTATGGAAGGTGAGCATCTTAGCTAGATCTTATAGACATGAACTGAAAGTTTAATGTCTCAGGCCCCCCTTAACAACTTCTAGCTCATCCACCAAAGTCTTGGCCCGGGAGTGTGAGCTCATCTTCTTTTGGAATCATAAAGATTTTTAAATGGTGCTGAGCATACAGCAGGGGTTTCTCTCTGCTACTGATGAAGCATAGTGCCTCAGCCTGGCAGGGTTGATCTGTCAAGTATCTGTGTGGCCTGGGATGGAACCAATCAGACAGACCTCCTATGGGAGCATGGCCCTGCAGGAACCCTGTGCCCACTGTGCTAGGCTTTCACTATTTGATTGCCAAATCCTGGGGTAGGTTTTCTGGGTGAGGGGTCAGTATTAGGAGGTTCAGGGCAGGAACTGTTTATTGGAACCACAAAATATACAAAATTACTTCAGAGTTTTAACTGTAATTATGTTGTGCTAGGTGCTTGTTGGCGCGAGAGAGAGAGAGAGAGAGAGAGAGAGAGAGAGAGAGAGAGAGAGAGAGAGAGAGAAGGAGAGCTCAGAATTTATAACAAGCTCATCCTCACCAAGTAATCTAAGTAATTTAAAATTCAATATCAGAAAACTGGGTCTATGATCTGGCTGGGTTCTGAGCCACAGGTTCTTCCTCAGAAAAGGGACTGACTTGTTCTGGTTGTTTGGTAGGGTCAAGCTAGGTTGAGAATTCCTTGCCTACAGCTCCCGTGGCAAGACAAATGGCCTGACTCGTTTGTGCCAGCTGTCCTATTGTGAACATTCTCAGTGCACCTGGCATCTTATAATGTCACATCCTTGTTAGAACAAAAGCCATGTAAATGCTAATGTGCCCGAGCAATAATAAAACACACCCTCTAATTTTCACATAGGGTGAAATCATTTTGAGAGGAGGAACTGTGTGGCCTTTGGCTCCTTTTTTTTTTTTTTTCTTTTTAAATGACCACTTAGAGATCAGAGATGAGTAGGGGAATCAACTCCACACTTCTTGGCTTCCCGATATTCCCTCAGAGGAAACAGTTGAATGGTGTCATAGAACTGAACACAGATTCCTGGTTTATTAGGATAATGCTCCCATTGTAAAGATGAGGGAACTGAGACCCAAGGCATGCAGTAAGAAGCCAGAGCTCAGAGCTGTTTAGGGAGCCTGGCTGTACTTCCTGATGGACTAGGTGAGTGCAAAGGATCCAGGAAGATCTGGTGAATGCACAGAGACAGTGAACAGATCAATTTGGTCCTTCCAGTGCCTCATTTAGTTAATTCTAAATGCCATCCCCTTGAGTATGGCTTTCAAAACCAAACCATCTGTTAGTAACTATTTGGTCAACATGGACACACTTGGTTTGGGGACAGGTAGGAAAGAACAGAGTTGCATTTTTACTCCCCAAATTGAAAGGCTTTATTTCCTTCTGCACACATTCAAGCCCGTGGACTGAATGAGGCTAGAGGGGAAGGCAAAGGGGAGTTGGAACACGTGCCTTGGACTTCCCATAATGCCTTAGTGCCTCACCAGCCAGCTTGCTTTCATCCTAGCAGTGAGATGCTTGCGGATGCCCCTCATGGGCCCGTGGGTGAATGAGAGCGGCACAGGACTATCCTATTGTAAATTGGAGTTGGTTAATAGGTACTTATAGTAAAGTGGCTGCCTATTTGATTGTGATTGGGAAATATTAACATTTCCCCCATAAGCAGATGGTAACTATCCTCTGAGCGGATGGTAGGCTCATGCCAGAGTCTTGATTTGGAAGGACTCACTGCTGCCAGAAGATCTTGGGAGCTGCTGTTACAGGGTGTGTTATTGCCATTCCTCTGATTTAACCACTCAATTGAGAAGAAATTAGGCTGATTTTTCAGGAGTCATTCCTGGTTTTTCTCTTGGCCCTGAAGTATTGGACTGAGAAGGGGGGAAGCTGGAATGGGGGGGGGAAATCTTAGAATCGTAAGCTTTATGCACCCTTACCACGATTTCTCATGAGATACCATGGCTAAGTGTTTACTCTGTGCACACAGGGCAGAGAAATAGGTATAAGGAAAGTGTATGGGGCTATACCATATATAGGAGACACTGGAGGCTTTTAGAGGGTGCCTGGACCTAGGGTTGATATGCCACTGATGGTATGGATTCATAGTCGCTTCCTTTGCCAGAAGACATATACTGTTGTGAAGTCTGCTTAACAGGGGATCAGGAACTAAGAGCTGTGCATGGCAGAAATAATACTGAAAAGGAGTTGAGTTTCCTGACTTGCTGTGATATGTGTGGTCAACCCTTCATAATGCTTCCCTCTTCCTTTTTAAAACTTCTTGACCTGTATCCTTTTCCAAATTGAAATGTGCAATGGACAGAGGTGACCTTGGCTCCTGCAAGAATCTTGCACTTAGGGTTCTGGGCCTGGGACTCCTTATATAAGGTGACTTTGTACATGAGTTTGAGGATGACTTTCTGCCTTGTTTGCTGCTTAAGTTGTCTTATGGCTTTGACATTGTCTGGAGGAGTATCTGAATTCTCTTTTCTTGTTTTCTGACACTCTTGGAGACCCCTAAATGACTCTTGGCATTTGGACATGCCTTGAAAATAGCTTTGATATGTGGAAAGTCCCTTACCTTCCTGGACATCACTGATAAGACTCTAGACAAAGCTTTCCTCTGCTTAAGGACTAAGATCTAGAATGTGGTATAGACTCAAGATGGTTGGGACCGTAGCATGTGCTGTTTTCTGGCATGCCTTTGCTGTACTGCCCTTTGTGGGGACTTTTCAGGTTTGCAGTAAACCATCCCAGAGGTCCCTTCATGGCTGTCCCTGGTTGTGCTGAGGCCTAGCTGCTTCTCTCTGTCCTTGCCTAACTCTCTGGGATTTGGGAGTCAAGTGCTCTCTGGGACTGATTTCTGTACATGAAGAGAAATCCCTGGATATAGAGTGTGATACAAAATGTTTTCCTCCAGGGATACCGGCTGGCTGCTCTGTTCTTGGCAGGCTACTAGATCCTGTTCAGCTGTGCCAAGGATAGCCAGTATGCTTGGCTCTACACTCAAAAGCTATTGCCTCTCAGATTCATTTAATGTTGGCAGTATAGGGCAGTGCTTACTAATCCATGGCATTGTAACTGGCTCCCTTAAGGTTAACAGGCTTTTGATAAATTAGTTTAGAAGTCCTCAACCTTTTGTCTTTAGGTACTTCTGTAGCAAATGATGGCCACATGTCTTAAGTCTGTGGGTGTGACCTTGCTTTCCCAGAAGTCTTGGGATCACAATAATTTTACACTTCCCCCAAAAATATATCAGGAGATGTGTTAACAAATGGAATTTTTAGAACTAGGAATAAAAGCAAAATCATGTTAATTTTTGCTCTTAAAATATCCACACACTTCTGCATTTTATTATTTATCAAATTCATGCTGATTTACTCATATTTACTAGTATGATTTATTAGTATGGTGATCCTAGTCCATACTACTCAGTGTATAGTGCCATGGTACCAAGATGGAATACAAGTAGATTGGGGGCTTTCATCTTGACTTTCTCAAAGGTGTTCTTTACCTAAGGTGGCCTTTGCCCCTGCAAAGTCAAGTGACAGAACCCTGCCTCTATCCTCATGACACATTCTTTCTCTGTGTGCATCTTCTTTAGTGGACCTTGGGAGTTTAGTTTGCCCAGAGGAGGTGTTTGGCTTTGGCTAATGAAAAAACAGGCATGTGACTGCTGTGTGTCCAAGTCTGTATTTATGCAGCCCAGTCTCCTGTGAACTCAGCTTTAGGGCATTCAAAGAAGCCACATGCAGCAAAGCAGAGACAGCAAAACGGGACTTAGAAAGCACAACTTGGGATTAGGGAATTAAAAACAGAAAAATAACATACATGCTCATAAAAACCACCACAAAGCCAAGTACTGCAAGTGTTCCCTCAAGCTCCTCAGGTCTCCTCCAGCCTTGTTGAACACTCGTCATGGTAATGAACAGCATGGGGTTGTGGAGAAGAGCGAGCAGGAAGGACCTTGCTCATCTGATTGTACTTCCAACATCCAGGAGTGTCTGCTGCCTGCTCCAGGCCCAGGTCTTCCAAGGGAAATGAGCAGGAGCCCAAGTTGATCTGTTCCTGCTGTTTCTCTCCATCTTTCACCACCCTTGTATGCTTAGAGAACAACCAATTGAATTCCCATTGTGCCCACCACTTTATTCCAGTCCTCTAATAAATGGTGTACCCACAAACCAGAGAGGGATTCATTCACTGGCTTCCTCCCCCAAAGCACCAATTACCTAATTTATGGGGCACAATGGGACATGTTCAAAAAGTATTAAAATTCTAAGCAGCTGTGGCAGAATATTAAGCATAGGACTTTTTGAGTGTGAAGTCAGGTCACTGGGTATGAGGCCAATAATGCTCCTCTAAATACATATTTCAGCATGGCTCAGGTCCTGGCTTCTTCATCCTTGCCTGAATAGTTATGAAGGAAATTATATTCCTTGCTTCCTTTTAAAAGCAGAAGTAGGAGTATAACCCGAATTTTCACTTCTAATAATAGTAGAGGTATGGGGGGCATCGAGCATTTATTAATAACCTACTATGTGGCAGATGTCAATGTATCTATTTTTATGTCTATATATTTGTATTTATGTGTGTGCATGGGCACTTGTGTGGGTGTGGAGGCCAGAGGTCAACCTCAGGTGTTGGTCTCCAGGACCTGTTTGAATAACTTTATAAGGCAGGCTTTCTCAATTAGGCTAAGCTGGTTGGCCAGCAAACCCCAGAGATTTACTTGCCTCTGCCTTCCAGTGCTGGGATTAGAAGCACATAGCACCTTGCTTAGTCTTTTACCATGAAATCTGGTGATCTAAATCAGGTCTTCATTCTTGAGTAGCAATTACTCTATCCACTGGGCTATCTCCACAACCAAATATATCTTATGATGATATAGTTGATTATGATTTTTATGTCAAAAATGAGCGAGTTGCTTAGAGTGGCTAATATGCTCAACTGTATACCTGGTAAGTTTCAGGGCAAGTTTTTAAGTGAACTCAGCCTCACTTAGCAGTTCTCAAGCCTAGCAATCATTTTTCAACCTTGGTGAGATTGTGTAAATACTGGAACCAAACCCCAGGTTATTTAAATCAGACACAAGAATTCCTTTTTAATACCACTGGTGATTTCAATATCCAGTGCAGACTAGAATGAGGAACAGTCATTCGAATTCAAGACACATCTGCATAGTTTACAAGCCCCCTAGGTCACCCCTGTGGTCCATGCACCAGCTGGTCTGACCATCTTGGAGCTTTTAAATATGCAGATGCTTGGGATCCACCCCACAACCACCTCATCAAAGCAGAGGGAGCTAAGGGAGCAGCCTTTTCTTTATGGGATCCTGGTGTTTGCCAGGGTTTGAAAGTCAGCATCCTTCATCTCTGTGGAAACGTCTGATACCAACATGGCCATCGTCTATCAAATGCTAATGTGGGTATGAATCTTATGGAATTCTGTGCACCTTCTTATAAAGCACATTCTGATTTACAAGATTGGGAATGGGATGAGAATCAGGCTTTTTGTAAGCTTCCAGAAGGCTCTGTCCCATGGACTATCTTCCTTAGCCACCAAACCAGTGGTGAGTGACTGCACCAGGCCTGGGACCTGGGCACTTGGCTTCCTTTCTCTGCTTTTTTGACTGTAGGTTATACAGAATGTCACTACATCTACAACATCCACTTTCTTTAAGAAAATAAACTTCAGTCATTGTCTAAAGGAATACCTACGGTGGCTTTCTAGGTTCAAAACTTCCACCTTCTTTCCTGTAAGGATACACAAGACACTGCATTCGTTGATCGTAGTGACCATTGTGAGTTCAGCTGAAATTCTCCACTGAAGAGGGAGCTGGGAGTAGAACCCCTAGGAGGCCATTGGTCAGATGACAGTTGGCATTCCCACCGTAGTGCTGCTGGTAAATCACTGCTTTTCTGGAAACTTCTCTGTCTTGTCTGTTCTCTCTCCTGCAACTGATTATGAGGATGATGCTTGGATGTAGTCATTATTTTCCTCATCATTGTGACAGAATCTTCCAGAAAAACAGCTTAAGAAATGGAGGATTTCTTATAGTTCCCAGGCTGAAGGTACAGCTTATGAGGGTAGGGGAGGCAGCGTGGTGGGAGTGGCTTGTGTTCATAGGGAAGGCATGGAGAGGAGAGACAGACAGACAGACAGACAGACAGACAGACAGACAGACACACACACACACACACACACACACACACACACACACACACACGGCGGGGGGGGGGTGCGCCAAGCTCTGTGACCTGTTTCTCCCCCCGTGACCCAGCCTTTCAAAGCAGCATCACCATCTGGGGACCAGGTATACAAACATAAGAACCTATAGGGGTACATCGAACCCTCAAACCGTAACAGGAGATGACTGGGAACTGAAGCCTAATCAGTAGAGGATCAAGGCAAGGCTTTCCAGGCAGAGGAGGCCCATGGTGGACTTCCCAGGCATCCTGCCAGCTTTAGAGATGCTGTCCTTGGTGATGGCGGGGATCTCATTCTTTCTGTTACGGTGCTCCAGTGGAAGGTATTTGCACTGGAAGCCTGCCTGCCCTCTAATGCACTGTGGAATAAGAGTTGCCCAGCTGGCCAAGGAATGAAATTGTTTCTTTATCAATCCTGGGCACGCCAAGCCTCTCTACCTGACAGGCATCTTGAGTTCAAAGGGGCCTCTGTGCATTGTGGCCGGCTGTGCAAACCTGTTCCCAGGAGAATGTCAAAGTCTGTCTACCTGCCAGCAGTTCTTGACATGCAGCCCCCAAAAGAGTGCCTGGGAGGTTCCAGAAACTGCCTTTAAAAGTGAATCTTTCCAAATGGCTTCGGATTACTTGAGGGTTGTAAGGAGGGGTGTCCTAGCATTGACCCAGCCTCTAGGCGATGCGGGCAGGGTTTGAGCACTATTATTAACTAGTATGTGTGGAAATGTCTCCAACAATACCAGTCTTCCATCCATGCGTGCTATGCAGGGGCAAATGCTTGCTTCACTGGGATGTGTACCTGGCTGCCAGAAGGCAGGGACCATTCAATGGACACTTAGTTTACTGTTGCTGAGTGGGTGATTGGGGATGTTTCTTGAGGCTTGGCAATTTTTATTGAAAAACATCATGAAAGCCTAAGGTAATGTTCACAAATAAGTGATCATATTCATGTGCACAGAGGTTTAGCTGTGAATGATGGGGCAACTTTGCTAACAGCTCCTTAGATAACTAACAAGAAATGAATGGCTGAGTATATTATTGTTTACATATGCAATGCAATGTAGTCATGCGTGTGTGTGTATCAGAAATCAGTGTTGGTGCTATCTTTCTTTATGACTGTGCCTTTCATTAATTAATTATTTTTGAGGTATGTCTATCACTGAGCCTGTAGTTTGCCAATTTGGCTAGGAAGGCTTGCCAGCGAGCTTCAGGGCTCCTCCTTTCTCTCTGGTTTCCAAAGTTGGGGTTACAGGCACATGTGTTTTTTTTTTTCTTTGTGTGTGTGTGGTGTATGTGTGGGTTTGTGAGATCTGAACTCAGTCCTCATGCTTAAATATTGAGCATTTTATACACTGAAACATCTCCCCAGCCTCCAGATGTCAGATGTTTTTATATACTGATTTGGATTTTTCTCTTTTGGGTTGTTCACTATCCTCATCACTTCCTTGGACTCCACTGAGGAACTCTCACAGCATATATCCTTCCTAACTTCATGGTCACTTTTTTACTTTAATAATAATTCACCAAATTTCTGGTGCTGCCTACATGCACGTGAGGTCATCATCTGGAGCATGGCCAACTATCGGTGATAATCAGCTGCCAATAATGCCTCAGCTAAAGTTGGGACCTCATGAGTCGCACCCCTCTCTCCATGACAGGATTTTGACTGTTTGGATCTTGTACACACAGCTGCTGTGAGTGCATGAGGACAATGGCCATCTCATATCCAGAAGACAACATCTCACCACATGCCTCACCATCTTTCACCCTCTCTCCTGTGATATCCCCTTAGCCTTGGGTATGAGAATAGATGTATCATTTAGGGATGAGCATTGTAGACCCTTATTTGGAACAGTTTGATCAATTAGGGATTCCTGTATTAGCCACTGCTCACAGAAAAAGAAGCTTCTATGTGCAAGGTTGAGAGTAACATAATAAAGATATGGGTATAAGCGTAAACATTAAAAAGGAAATTTGATGACATGGCCATGAGCAAACAATAGTAGGTGTGCCCATGACTCTTAAAAAAAGCCATAGGATTTTAGGAAATTTTATAATACCAAGCATAAATTCCATGGAGAAGTCCTCAGAGAATGGCTTCTCTCATGACAGCCACCTACGTAAGTGACCTCATGCCTTGAAGGTTAGTGTTCTAGCAAGCAGTCAAGTGCTGGGTTAAGACTGTTGATATCATTTTTTTCCTAGCAGCCTTTAAAATACCTTCTAGCACTATGGAAACTAGCTAGTAGGGGAAAAGTTGTATTCTGCCACGAAAGTGCGTGATGACTTCAGCAATAGGGTCCTATCATCTAGTTATGCTGGAAATCCGACAGCTGTGCCAACAGCCTGTATTTAGGGGCCTCTGGGTCTCCCTGATCAATAATTCATAGGGAAGTCTCCCATGCTTGAGACATCAATTTTTAAAGATAGATCTTTTTGTTTTTCTGAAATAGTGCACATGTAGGTGCAAGAAATTCCTGCTTAGTCTAAAAGGAAATGTAGCAAAAAGTTATTTAAGTTTCTTCCCAATTTCTTGCTATAGAGGTCTTCACTCATCTGAGATTCTTTTGGAGATGATCAGTGTAAACACAGGTATGAGTGATTCCCCATTGCTTTTATAAAAATTCAAGTTTGTGTTCTCATTGTTCTATGCCATATTATCTTGCTAACAATCTGCCTTTAAGACGATTTCATTTCAGTGTGTAGAGATCCCCTGCCTTCTATTTTTACAGTTGCTTTCCAGGAATGATACTGTTGAGTAATATTTATTGACATGTGAAATGTTTACAATACATTTCCCTGTTAGAAAAGACTGCAAGCCGTTTCTCCAATCACATTTTGTTGTTGAAATAGTAAAATAAGGAGGAAGTATTTTTATATGTATACCATAGAAAAATACAGCAGTGTCTAGAATTATAGCTCAGAATGTAAACAATATTTACCTTTAGATGGTGGCATTATAAAGATGCATATATATACACACACATGAATATATATGTATGTATGTATGTATGTATGTATGTATGTATGTATTTCAAGTTTTCTATGTTGAGCCTTAAAAAAATCAAGCAACAGCAAATAAATAACAACAATAAGAAAAGCAGATTTGGATCCTACAAGGGCGACACGGTCCTGGGCTGACAGCTGTGTTTCTTGATTGGTTTGAGACACTGATCCACCTCTCATCAGGAACACTCTGCTCCTTCATGGTATGTCATTGAGGACATGGAACAGACATGAATATCTCATAATGTGCCTCCGTCACCAGTGGTAGTGAGGAATGAATCAAATACTGGTTTCTGGGCCACATCTCCTAAACCTGAGATCCTCATGTAGGCCCTGTAAATGTGCTAGCTTCAGAAACACCCGGGGTGGTTTGATGCTCATTAATGTTAGAGAAACTTTGATGTAGATTAGGAACTGACAAGCTTTGTCATGAAGAGCCGGATGGTGAGTGGTTTAGACATTTCTGGCCCTCTGGTTTTAGCAGCATTTACTCAGTACCCTGGCAATCATAGAAAAGGAGTTGTAGACCACATGCAAATGAATTGACTGTCCCAATAAAACTTTATTCACAAAAAAAGGTCAGAGTTAGTCTGCATATCATTCTTACAGGCTCTAGCATAGACTGGGCTGCTAACTCTTTCAAATTATCCAACAGAGAGGAAAACCACCAAAAGCACTGTATATTTGGCAAAGGGGACCCTGCTATAAATAAATTCCATTAATTAAGTGTTTCATATGTCTGGCACTTTTTAGACATAGTAAACTATAAAGAAGCTTTGTACAGTAACTAGTACTGGTCTATTTCAGAGAGCCAAATAATATGATTAGCTTGAATTTGTAAATCATTAATGGTTGTATGGTCAGTAACGGTGATCAGTTCCTGTGGCTGATGATAGATGTGGGCTTGCATGGTTATTAATGGTGATCAGTTTACAAGGCTAGTGATGGTGGTTGGCTTGTATGATCAATAATGGTGTTCAGCCTTCTTGATCAATAATGGTAGCCAGTTACATGGGTCTTTAGTGGTAATTACCTTTCATGGCCAGTGACAGTGCCTGGCTTGTGTAGTCTGTAATGTTGAGCAGCTTTTATGGCCATAAGTGGTTATGTTTCTTATGGTCACTAACAGTGGTGGGCTTGCCACATAAACAATGGCACAGCAGTTAGTTTGCATGAAGACTTGGAGAGGGAAATTCTATTTTAGTCCTGTTTGCCACTGATCTTTAGGAAAAGATATTTTAAAGTCTGTTCCCAGGCTATTAGGTACCAAGAGGTCCCTCTAATTCCTCAAGCTAAAAAGGAACACATGTTTGTGGGTTTGGTGGCAATACATGTTTTGAGATAGCTCAGACAGAGCTCACTGGGAAGCCCAGATGATGTAGGCAGTGGTCTTTCTGATGCAGCTTAATTCTTTCTTTTGAAGGGCACTTTCCTTCCTCAAGGGAGTTCTGTTACCACAGAAAAGGCTCTAAGGATCTGCTGGACGGTTCTGAGTCCTTTTGCATGTCCATGCTAGTCTCTAGGATCTCTTTCCAACAGAAGACTGCATGGTGACCAGGCCAGTTTCCATATCACCTGTGCTAAACATCCACCTGCTCAGAGCCTATGGAGACAGGATAATTTCTGCCCTATATTCAGATGATGCTGGGGCAGAGTGACTGACCGTGGCAGGTAGCCTATAGTTGCCTGGCTCATTACTTTCCTTTCCCATGTCAGTCACTGCCCAAGTGTCAGTCATGTCATGAGCCAAGGAAAAGTCATGGTCATATCTCTTCAGTGGATTCACCCTTTGACACAGCTGGTTCTTCTTGACAGGTTTGCCAGGCAGTATTATGGATGATGTTGCCCCCCCTCTAAGATTATTCTATAAAAACAGAAAGCCTGGCATGTCTCCAGATACTGATCTATTTCATAAAATCTTGGAGACTTAGATTAAGTAACATAATGGTTATAGAACAGAATCTTGAACCCAGTACCTGGGACGGTACGGCTACTCAACTGTGACATAGTTAATTATGTAATTATTACTTGTATTGAAACAACCAGGCATCCGTACACTGATCCTCTGGGGTCGGTATCCTCATCCTGTTTTTCACAAATGAGACACACTGAAAGAAGGGTCAGGTGATCTGTCTGGCTCCCAAGCCGCAAGTTCTCAGCTCCTTACCATGTACTATGCATTTTAGAGACAGACTGTTAGAAGACCAGGGGCTTCTAGGATCCTTGGCGAGTCCCCATCCAGGGACCCTTAGCAAGTGTGTGACAGATTGTTTTCCATTCCCCTCTATCAGCTGAGTACCTCCTGCCTGCTCACAGTCCTCAAGCTGACAGCTGCATACTCTTTTCTTATGAGTCAATAAGCTGCTTAGCCAGCCTCGGGCAGGGCACTTGATGGCAAGTTAATGGAGACTTTTGTGGTCTTGTCCTGGCCCTGTAACCCTGCCCCCTTCTCCTCTCTATTTCCTTGCTTACTCAAGTAGTTCTAGGGTTTCGGAAATGACAGAGACCACCCTGGCAGGGGCCTCATTTCCATATTCAAGAAGAGGCTGTGACTCTAGCCATCTGCCTTGGGAGGCCTTGACCACTGAAAGAGGCAACCAGGGCAGGTGTTAAACAGTTACTTGGAGAGATGCCTCAGCTAAAATGTTCCAAAGGATGCCTAGGAGACCCCACCCTACCTCTGCGTGTCAGCATGCATCCAGTGAACTGGAGACTGAGAGGTCATTCTGATGCCTCTTTCTCTCCACATCCCTCCTGCTCTTCTGCAGTTGCCTAGTTTGATGCCCCTCCCGCATGTGACGTGACGTGACGTCCTCCTCTTTGAACATCCCCACCCCTGCATTCTCCCAAGAACCCTGCCCCTCCCCACAGTCTTCCAGCCAGACCGGCCCATTCCTCTGATCTTACATATGTGTGTTCTCTAGCCTGCAGCCTTAGTACCTGACAGGATTCTGTAAGTGGAATCAGGCATGTCTGTGATGCGACACTCCACTGCCATCCCAGCCCTTGAGAGACAGTAGCAGGAGAAGTTTGAGTCCTGCTTAGTCTACATAGGGACTACCAGGCTCTAAGTGGGCTACAAGGTGAGACCATTCCTCAAAAGAGCGAAAAGGGGAAGGGAGGAAAGTGAGAGGGAGAAAGGAGAAAGGAAGGTAAATTGATCACGTCTTACCACTTGGTCTAGACATCCCAGTCCTTCCTCTGCTCTTAGGAGAAGATGACAGCTGTGACATAGTGATCCAGACCTGGAGTGATCTGACCCTGGTGCATTCCTGCCCTAACTGTGCCCTGGATTTTATCTCCCTCAGTGTTTTGAGCTCTCTCCTCCTGAGGTTGATACACCTGCCTCCTCCTTCTGATTAGTTATGCACAGGCCTCCCTGTATGGTTAGACTGTCCAGTGATTGCCCAAGACACAAATGCACACACCCCTGAGTACTGTTGTCTTTATATCTGAAAACCTGAAGTATGGATTTCTTTGTTGGACTTCAAGGGTATGTGATGTGGTATATTTCCTTGTTGGTATTTGTGAATGGCCTGATTGATGGAAACAGGGCTCGTATCCAACACCATCCATTACCTTCCTTGCACATTGTGAGGTGCCTCATGGACAGGAAGACACCAAGACTGACATGCCTTTCTTTAAGACACTGCCATGTCCATCCTGTCTTTATCCAATGTCCCTGTCCTTACCTACCACTTTGTAGGACCTGATCAGTCCTGTGGCTTCTTCTCCCATGCTACACCATTAAGATTAAGATTCCATTCTTGGCATGCTGCTGATATTCATTACAGTCTGTCATCAAATGTTCCTAGGGTTCAAACTGCAGTTGTGTTTCTTGAGAGCTGTGGTACTTGTGGTGGCTAATTAACCATCTGAGCCCCCATTCCCTCAGCAGACAAATGAGAGTTTGTCCTTAACACGTTGCGTTTTGAGAACTAAGTGAAATTGTCCATAGAAAACAATAAATTCTTTCTCTAGTCATGTAGCAATTATTCAGTTAATGTGATTGGGTGGGGGGGGGATATGGCTTTTTGTTATATTCAGAAAAACTGTGTAATTCTCAGGTTCCATTCTAGCCACTGTCCACATCATTGTCCACGGATGATTAGAAAATAACTTTAAAATGACAATGAATGGGTCATACTTCCAGCCAGTCAAATCGGGACATCCATGGGCAAGATGTAAAGCTTCAGAAGCTCTGGACCTGCCCAGGGGGTTTTGACAGGCACATAAAGTTGCCACCTATCACTGTGGTCTCTGCTGCCTCTTTTGGCAGAGTACAAGACTCTTGGGAATTTTTTAAAAAAGACGAGAAGGAAGGAGAGAGGAAAACATGGCAGGGAAACCTCTCACTGTGTGTACATCCCATGTTCTTGTTTGATTTTTGCCATGAACTTGGGACAGACACAGAGTTATTTCTTTGTTTCTAATATCAGATAGCAGGTGGTTAACTATGAAGGACCAAGAGGTAAAGTCTATTAGGGGCTTCTCTCTATTCATCTTGGTGGCTTCTCTTTCTTGGTGAGGTGACTGAGTGCCTGGCTATCACACCTTTGGCGTGAGGGCTGGCTGCCACACCTGTCCACCTGCAATGCTTAATGACCCATTCCACTTGCTGCTCATAGGACCCTTGCCAGCCATCTGCCACCTGTTCCCATACCTCTAGATTGTGCTGTTTGCTTAACAGAGACACTTTAGTGCTCTGCAAAGGCTCCCCATGGTTGAGGGACTAACATTTCCTGGGTAGAGAGAAGGCCATAGTTGTTGTTGTTATTATTGTCAATTCTTAGGTATTTTTAGGGGGTGAGAAAAAGTAAGGCCTAGGTCACAGGAAGGAAATTTTTTTTTCCCTGACAGTAGGAGGAGGCAGGGATCAGTGTGAAGAACCTACAGCTAAGAGCTTTCTGACTTCACTGTATAGGTGCAGCAGCAGCAGAACAATTTTAAGTTTATAGGTCTGGGGAAAGGAGCTGGACTTCAGCATTTGTTGCAAGCCCCCAAATAAGACTGATGCTGCTGGTCTACCAGACACACTTGGCTCAGCAAGGCTACAGCTTCCAGTGGTTAAGACCCTGGTATAGTGTTACTGCATGGTAGACATCTGGGTTCTAATACTGGCTGTTCTCTCAATTTAAACTTAGATATGTTTTGTACTTTGCAAATAATCGGAACGGTTTTGATTAAATGGCTACCAAGGTCAGCTCTAGGATTTCTTTAGTTGGGGGTCCCAGATTAGTGAGCAGGATGAAAACAGATGGAATGTGGAAAATGTCAGAGCAGTAATTCTCAACCCCTGTGATAAACCTCTGTCTCCCAAAATGTTTATGATTCATAACAGTGGCAAAATGACAGTTACGAAGTAGCAGTGAAAATAATTTTATAGATGGGGGAGAGGGTCACCACAGCATGAGAAACTTTATTAAGGGGTGGCAGCATTAGGAAGGTTGAAAACTATTGTGTTAGAGTTTCCTTTGCATAAATCACATAAATCAGCTGTTTCTTCCTGCATCACCAGGCCTTGATCTTGGGGGGAAGCAAGGGAATTTCTTCTGTGTTGTATGTCTAGAGCTTTGAATAGACTATAAACTCTTAACAGGTACGGAAGGTGAGCTCTAACTCAAACACTAGCCTTTCTGATGGGAGTAGTGCATTTGGGAACATGTGAGGTTTTTTTCAGGTTCCGTGGAGGGCTTCCCCATAGGACATAGAGCAATGGGAAAATCAGATATGTAAATTACACCTTTGTCCTTACAGCACAGATTTTAGAGGATGGTCTCTTTTCCAGAGAGTCCTGTCTTCTCCTTTCAGACTGGAGTTTTTTTTTTCTACCTGATACTGTGTGTCTGGCAACGTGGGTTTCTGCCTATAGATTGCTAATTATCATCTGTCTCTTGGTCATGTATCTACTTATGCATCTGATACTTCTCTATGCCTCGGGGTCTTCATTGTCTTCTGTGGGGTTCTCTAGTTGCTTGCCTGTAGGGATATGTTTCAAATTTCATAAAAACCAGTCTGAGATATCAGAGGGATCTACTCACAGTCAGTCTAGGAGGATCAGAGAGTGGTGACTCACACCTTTAATCCCAGCACAGAGAATATCCGGGAGTGGTGACCTATGACCTTAATCCAGCAAATTTGAGTTTGAGGCCAACTTAGTTTACAGAGGGAGTTCCAGGCTCTCAGGAAGGCAGTGGTGGTGCATACTGTTAGTCCCAGCACTTGAAAGGCAGAGGCAGGAGGCTCTTTGTGAGTTCAAGGCCAGTCTGGTCTTCAAAGCAAGTTCCAGGACAGACAGGACTGTTACACAGAAAACTCTGTCTCGAAAAAACAAAACAAAGACTGGAAGAGATGGCCCTGTTCTCTGATATTCCAGACTGGATTTTATTAAATTTGAAACATATCCCTGCAGCCTCCCCCTCTCCACACCATTGCTCTTTTGGATTTCCCAATTCTGACCATTTCCTGTTCGGTCTTTCCTATAGCTAACTGAGTTAGTGATGCAGCCACCAAAGTGCATTTGGTGAGCTTATGCCTGAGTTGTAAAATAGTTTGATTTAATTATCCCTATGCATAATACTGTATGTAGGAAAGTTTCCTCTCCCCTATCCAGTCAGAAATCTCCATCTATGAGTAGTTAGGCATTGCACTCCTGTCTATAATTGTTCTTGGTAGAATATAAAAAGGCCAAACAGAGGTGAGGAGTGATTTTCAGTGCTGAATGGTGTGCTGCCTGGCTTTCTCTTAAGAGTGCAAGAATCCTTGTTTGTGTGTGTGTGTGCATGTATATATGTATATGTGTATGTGTGCATTGCATGTGTGTGTATGTATGAGTGTGTGTGTGTGTGTGTGTGTGTGTGTGTGTGTGTGTGTGTATGTTACCTCTATAGCACTTCCAAACTAACAGAAGACTTTAATATTCCAGGTCAGATGATAGTCCCATGAGGGCTCATGACTTTAGTTTTTATTTTGTGTTTTATAGATCTAAATTCCATAAACTTCATTATAGAAATATCTGGAAAATAGTAAAGAAAGCATCAATAGTAATCCAATTTTCAGAGATTACCACTGGGTAGCATAATGTACATGAATAAATGCAGACAAATATTTCTATACATACATCTATAAAACTATGACTCTATAGCTAAGTATCTCTATTCATGTACATATTTTATACAAACATTTAAATGAAAATGGTCTTAAGACATGCACAGTTTTCTTCATTTAATATTTCTTAAACATCTTTTTCTGCTATTCATAGGCCCATCTCTTTAACTTTTTCATTGCTTTATAAAGGACCATTTTTCTTTCTTGCTTTCTTCTTTTCATGCTGCTTGTATATTATACCATTTCATCTGGCTAATTCAGAACTGAATCCATTCTCCATGAGGCTCTTGGTAAAGGGGCAAAGTACACAGTTATGAAATGAGAATGAGCATAAGAAAGACATAGGCCATGCCTTCCCAGCTCCCTCTGAGAGTGTTTTAGCTTGTCCAGGGAGCATAAAATGAAGCTAGCCTTGTGATGTTGTCAGCAGTAGGAGCTGCTATTGCAATCAGCAACCATGAATCACGTACTTGGGGGTATTTATTTGGGAGAAGTCTTGAGGGTCATAGCACCACTATGAACAAGTACCACTGGAGAAATTGTATTGTCTTAAAGAAAATGTGTCATCTTGCCAACAGAATCCTTGAACACATGTCTCTTCAAACCAATAAGATCCAACAGAAAAAGGTGGATGTATTGAAAAGGAGTGTTGTGGACACCAGACCCAGGACTGGATGTCTAGAGTTGAGGTTTGATTTGTGATTTGCTAAATATGCTAATCAGCTTTCTGTTACTATAACAAATGCTGGAGGTAGTAAGCATTCAATAAGGATGTATGCATATTCATGATTTTAGAAGTTCTGCAAAGTCCGTGATTGATTGGGCCTATGTCAGTATATCACGATTTGGGAGTTGGCCAGAGCAAACTGCTCACTTGGCCAGGAAGTGAGAAAGAGGAGGGGACTAGGATCTCTGGGCTCTTTGGGGGCATGCCTATAAGACCAAAAGATCTCCCAATTGGCTCTGCCTCTTCAAGGTTTCCCCACCATGTTCTAATAGTACTGCGGTGGGGAACATTCTTTTCTATATGGACCTCTAGGGGACTCCGAGGCTCCAAACTATAATAGTGGATATAGCTTTCTGAACCTGTTGCTTCATCTATAAATGTGAATATAACCTATTTGATAGGACATGCAGAGGATCAAGTGGGACCCAGAAGTGTTTAGCACAGTGACTCCCATGTTGTCCACACTTAAATATGGCTATCACTAGCATATTTAAGGCCCCCATAAGCAAGAAAACATGAAGTGTTTTCTCTCTCTCTCTGCCTCTCTTGTGTGTGTGTGTATGTGGCTGTTCTCACACCAGTGTTTTATAGTCACAAGATACCTTCTTTTAATGAATTAAAAATATCTGATGGAATTGAAAAGAACAGCTATAAAAATAAAATGAAATACTTTATGGAATTACTTGGCCTAATGTCTGTGGGAAGTACATGGAAGAAGACGCAGCCCTGCTCAAAAATGCAGATTCCAAAGACAAGCATGTGCCAGGGACTGGGTGAATAACTGGCCAGCTGGTGAGGCAGGGACATGTAGTTCTTCTGCATCTGAGACTAAGAAGCTTGTGACCTGAGCCAGTCACTTGTCTTCTATGAGTCTCACAGCAGAGCTGTCGGAGTACCTCCCTGTCAGAGTCTCTTCCATGCCTCTAGGACAGCAGGATTTGGCTCAGTGGACCCTTCTTGAATCTGGGATATCAAATGCTCATAGACGAGCCAACATTTATGGTCTTCAGAAGAGGAAGCAGTGCCCCAAACTTGACATTATTGAGAATTGGCTGGAGGATCCAGAATAGCAGCAATGTCTATGACCTCCCTAGAATGAACTTTCTCTCCAGAAGTGTCTCTAAGAGTGGTATGTCATAAGAAGTTTCTGGCCTGCCCTACCCCTGAGATCTGGACCAGCTGTCCCAAATAATCATGCAAAGTCTCATATTGGCCTAGCCTAGCCCCAAGGTCCAGACTCGTTGGCAGTTGCTTACTCCTCCAAAATGACTTAGACACTTATTAATTTCATTCTTCCTATGGCTCATGCACATTATCAGCTATTTATTGCATCTAGATCCATTTCTATTGATCTATTTCCTGCCACGTGGCCTGTAGCTTACCTGTATTTTTACATGGTGCTCTCTTGGTGGCAGCTTGCAGAGTCTCTGTCTGACTCTGCCCTCCTTCCACTTTATCTGTGCTTGGATTTTATGCCAGCTTCTAAGATGCCTTGCCATAGGCTGAAACATTTCCTTTATTATCCAATGATAATTCACAGCATAACAGAAAGACATCCCATATCAGTAGTACAGCTTTAATTATTTATATGATGATCCTTTGCAGTTATTTGGGAAGTAAATAAAGTTTTAGTAATATCAGCTTATGCATCCTTCTCCCAGTTAAAGTCCCATGAAGTGTCAATCTGCAAAGAGTACTAGGACTTGAGATTTCTGGGCTAACCACCAAGTCAAGTGAGGGACAGCAGAGTCCCATCAGGCTAAGCAGCAGTTAGCTGACTTGGAGGAGCAGAGGGACTGATGAGAACTGACCTCTTGATGTGACTTCTTAGTCTTTCTTGGGAGATTGTTTGTCTCTGTTGCTTTCCTTTCAGTCTCTCTGCCTATTCTGGTGAGAGAGGGATCAGCTTCTCCTCCCTGCTCCTGTGGTCAATTTTCTTGAGCTCTACTATAGAGAGCTGACCAGGGAAAAGTGAGATGACACAATAGTACTGGTGCTCAGATTACAGAAAGCACTGGAAGAGCAAAGACATTCAGGAAATGAACACACATACACACACACATTCACACACACACATACATACACATACACACATACACATACACACATACACACACACATACATACACATACACACATACACATACACACATACGCACACACATTCATACACACACACACATACATACACATACACACATACATACATACACATACACACATACATACACATACATACACATACACACACATACATATACATATACACACATACATACACATACACACATACATACACACACATACATACACACACATACACATACACACATACATACACATATATACACATACACACATACATACACACACATTCATACACACACATACATACACATACACACATACATACACATACACACACATACATACACACACATACACACACACATACACACACATACACACACACACACACATACACACATACATACACACACACACAATTTGAAGCCACTGATCTTTAGTGTTGATAGTTGGAAAGTGGTACCAGCATGGGGCTGTCAAGGGCAATTTACTGCAAGTCAGAATACTGAGCTGCTGACAAAGTGAGAAGCCAGCAGCTACCATCTTCATTCTTAAGAGAGACTGCAAAAGAAGCCCATACAATAAGGCCAAACCTGAAGAGATGATCTTGGGTTGTGATTGGAATGACCATGTGTTGTTGTTTTTTTTTTAATGCAATGTACATATTCAATAGATACAGTAGAGATACAGTAGAATGGTTGAGAAATAACTTTTATGTTAAAATCTTAACCGGGTCAGTGATGACAGAATACCAGGTGTCAGCCTTTCAGGACACATCAACATATAACAACAGGCTACTGTCTTTCCATGTTAGAAGATGGTGTATGCATGATATGCCTGATATGCCCCCGCCCCCATCTTACTACATTGAAACCAGCAATCTTAAATAATGTTTGTAGTTAAGACATTCGGTAAATTGGTACTCTGCTTGCCTCAGGATCAACTCAACTACCAGAGGAAGAACAGATGTGCTTCTCCATATGTGTGCCTAACTGGGTGAGAATGAGTCCCATTACAGAAAGAATGTTAGACTCTAGCCAAGTCAGAAACATGGCAAACCTGAGCCGGTGATCAAGTTTACACGAAAGATTATCTCTGTTGAATTGTCTACTGACGTCTTGGTGAGTCCAGGCTGCCCCAGACAGTACCTCTGCATTAAATCTAGAGTCTCCCTTTATGCTTTGGCTTTTAGGGGCCACCATCACACCATGCTGGGACTTTTTACTGGCTTGATCTTGTGTAAGTAGACACAGTGGCTTTGAGTTCACATGTGAAACAGCTGTGTCATTTCCAGAAGTGAGCATTTCACAGCCTTTGTCTCCATCCTCTGGCTTTTATATTCTTTCCATCCCTTCTTCCACAATGTTGCCTAAGCCTTAAGTGGGGTGATTTATATAGATAACCCATCTTTGGCTGAACACTTATAGCAGATTCTTCTCAGGTACTTGGATGTTTCTACATCTCTGCATTAACTACTACCCTCGAGATCCAAAGACTCACTAATCAAGGTTGATAGCAGCACAAATTTTGGATATAAATACAAATTGAAAGAAGCTTGACAGCAGGGCATTTAACAAATAGCATGAATAGGTTCTTTCTTAGGACCTATGACTTCCCTAGCTGTAGTCTTTGCCCATGTTTACAGTTTTAGGATTGAATTCACTTTAGGGGAGCAGGCTTCAATACACTTGAGACATTCGCTGGTTACCCACATAAATAGTCTTGCCAATGTCACACATCTTGTCTGGCATGTCATGCACAAAGGGTTCAGCACTGGCTAAGACCACTGATGTATTTTCTTCTTCAGCAACATACCTAGCACTTCCTGGCACTGTGCAAGCTAGCTATAAGAGAGGGTTTCTTAGTCAGTTTAAGATTGACATGTCTGTGTCCTGCAATGGAAGTTTGCTGTATCTTCGGTGATAGGATCTGGTTATAGAAGGTAACCTGGAGCAATGATAATAGCCCGAGTGTTTCGGGCTAGGAGATAACCTGTTCCTGCCATGGGGATTTTCATTTAACTACCCATTGACCCATGCCTTCTGAGAGAAGCATTGTTCAGCATATCCTCTCTTCAAATTCATAAATATACATATATTTTAAAACTAGTGGAGTGTCATAGGCTTCTCACACAGCCTTTATTTTGGTTAAATCACACTTACCCTTCCTATTCTCTACCCTCTTGCTTCCGTTTTGCTTACACTTAGGCTTTCCACCCCCATTCTTCCATATACCATGTGTGCTACTATTTCCTTTTAATATAATTTACCTAGGTTACAAAATCATACATTTACATGTAGCTTTTTCATATACATTTCAGTTCAAATAATCTTTGACATTTCTGCCTTTTTAACCTATGAACAGAAAAAAATTGAATGGCCTTATCTATTATTTTCTAGTCTTTAGAATAAGAAACCCATATTTTACTATTCTGCCTGTATCTGGAGGATAGATAGCCATATATCTATCCTTCCTCACTTCCATAAGTCACCCATGGCCATGTCTGTCTATATGAATTAAGGATTTGGTCATGGAATAGTGATGACTACAAGGATGCAGTCTATCTGGCAGGGCCACAGTTGGGAACCCAGATAGGAGTTGGTCCTGTGGACTTGAAGCTCTGAGAACCTTCACTTAGTTAGATTTGACTCAAGCTCATTAACAAAGTAATCTCAAAGTCAAATGGATGTAGATCTTAGTTACATAGGAAATGTCTGTACAATATCTTGTACAGGGGCTGGTTAAATAAGTAGATACAACTTGGATACAAACAAAGTTGGTACTTGGCACTAACCATTCTATCACATCTCTTCAAGATTCCATGTCCCTTATCTGCAAAGTAAAATTGTAGTCTGTAACAGGGAGTTGTTGTGAGGATTAAATGTATTTGCATCCATGTACTTTTTAGTCTGTGCCTGATGTGTATTTACTAATAGGTAGTGTTGACTTTAATCTACCTGCCAAAGACTAAGAAACACTCTATCAATCACAACTAGAGGGTGCTTAGTTTTTCGGCAATAAGCCTTTGTGTTTTGAAAGGCTATGAGGTTCCAGGAGGTAATCTTTTGTGTAGAGCTGGGCCATCCACCAGCTAATGGATTATATCAATTGAAATCTAGCTGCTGTAGAATATTCTTGGGGAGCTGTCTAGGATGAGCAAAAGCATGTGTATGTGGGGCTGGAGAGGTAGCTCAGAAGTTAAGAGCACTGACTGCTCTCCCAGAGGACCTGGGTTCAGTTCCCAGCACCCACATGGCAGCTCACAACTGTCTGTAACTCCAGTTCCAGGAGAACTGACACCTATGGAAAAAACACCAATGTACATTAAAAAGAAAAGAAAAGAAAAGAAAAATTCAAGAAAATGTGTATATATGTATGTATCTATATCTATCTATATATACACCTATTTATCATCTCTCTATTGTCTATCATCACCTATCTAAACTAATTAATCTATATTTATGTATGTGCTTGAAAAAATGATGATATATTTTCTTTATTTTTGTATGTCTGGGTGTTTTACCTGCATGTATGTCTGCATTCCATGTATGTAATGCTGCTGAGTGCCTCAGATCCCATGGTACTGTAGGTATAGATGGGTGTTAACGGGCATGTGAATGCTAGAAATCTAACCCTGGTCCTTTTACTTTTGTTCTTTCCAGATGTTCTATGTGCATAAAGGTGGGAGTGGGTGTAAGTCTAAATAAGGAAGCTTCGTCAGGTCCGGTGGCTCATAAGGAGTTAGAAGCACCCTTCTCAACACTTCTTAGGATGATGCTGTAACCAAGAACTGCTTCTTGATTCTCTTGTCAGCATCTTCTTTCTGCCGCATTACTAATGCTATTGTGTAGACCTAAGGGAGATGCTGGCCTGAGGAGAAACGGAGGTCAATATGTTTCTGGGGAGGGGCTTGTCTGACAGATTCCATCTCTTTCCCTCTTCTCATATTTCTGTATGATAAATTTCTAGTGTGTTTGGACTGAGCTTCCCATTCTCTGTCTATCTCTTACCAACCTCACCATCTCTCTATTTGGTGAACATGACAGAATTTCTATCTTTCCTAATTCCATTTATTTCCCTTTATCTATCTATCTATCTATCTATCTATCTATCTATCTATCTATCTATCTATCTATCTATCTATCTATCTATTCATCCATCTATTTATGTCTTTGTTCCTCTAGACCCTGGCCCTTACTGATTTATCCTTCAGGGATTAATATTCTCTTTATGTTGTCTTCATGTATACTATCAATAAAATGTTAACATACTCTCTAGGCTTCCCTCCAACCCTGCCATAGTATGGCTGCCTGTGAAGGCCTCTGATCAAGAAAATAAACTACATTTTTTTTTTCTAATTTCTGTCATTCAGCAGATCTTCCCACCCGGGCTTTTGTCATCCTTTATGGCTCTCCTGTGAGGCTTGCTGCAGGTACGGCAGGCTTGAAAGATAAGACCCTGTAAATAAAGCTTAAGATCTTGTGAATGTTGAGAGCTGGCAGCATGCAGAGTCTAGCCAATTTGGATTAATTTTTCCAAGGAGATTTTGGAAGATGCCACGTCATTTGCCTCTCTGAAGTTTCACTCTTTCATCTGGCCTCCCATCTCCTTGGCTACTTGCTTGTCTAGTCAATTAAGAAAAGAAACCCCTTCTGTGGTTGGGTGTGATTTGCTCTTTATAAACCCCAGTTGCTACTTTGTGCCTAGCATCCACTGTCCAAATTTAAGCCATGCTCCTCACGTTGCCACATTTTAGAAGTAGCTTGAACTGGATTTACCTTTGGTTCATTTTGTCAGAGGGAAAGATAACTTGGTGAGATGGGATGACAGGGTAAATGCATTTTTCCAAACAAATGCCTACTTGTGGCTGCTCACATCTTAAAGAGGACGGCCATTTACTTTGTCCTCTCTTATCAGAGTGACAAGATGCTCAGAAAGAGAACCTGGGAAATAGAGACAACTGGAAAATTATATTTTATCTAGAATCCAAATCTCCACCATTCAGATATTAAAGTATTTCCTCCTGACAGCCCTCTGTGTATATTTACATCTTTGCTTTTCTGTACAATTGTTTCATCTCTATATCATTTCATAACCATGGTAATCACAGTTTTAAATTATTGCATGGTATCCAGTCCAAGTAAGTTGATAATTATGATTTTAGTAGTCATTTTAGTGAAACACTGTTTTAAATAACAATAAGGTGAATGTCTTTGCATATATCATTTTTTTTAGCAACCTAAAGAAAATAGCTTTCTATTTGTATATCTAATTTATACAGTGCTCAGGGTTAAGTCCATAACTTGGCTTACTACTGAGTCACATCTTCAGCTTGTAAATAATTAGCTTATATTCCTGGTAGTGGAGTTAGCACTGTAAGGGTAGGGATGTAGATATGGCTAAAATGCTTTGTAGCGTTTGACCCATCAACAAAGCCACTCTCAGGTTATGAAAGTTTTTCTTCCTCCCCCTTGTGTTGAAATAAAATATTTTTTCTCACTCAATTCATAATACCCTGTCAGTTGTTCAGATAGATCTAGAAGTCATTATAGGCACAGTCTTCTGCTATGTTCATTGTATCAACAGTAGTAGCAATAACATATTGCTGTTGGGTACATTCTTGTGACCAGAACTCTATAATATAAATATACTTAAGTATATGTAATATTAAAATTTCTAACACGTGTATTATTGCAGATAAGAATAAGCATGTGAAATTAATGGTGTTTAAGCAAACATGTCGAAGTTATTATTATTTCAGTCTGTGCCACTTGCCACTTAACAGGTGCTCAATAGCCCTGGGTCATTGGTAGCTGCAGGGTTAGATGGCACAGACTATGAGTAGTAGGCTAAAGCTCTGTCAAATTCTTTCATCTCTCTATTAATGAAGTTGTTAGTATACTTAACTATTTTTTTTTCTGTCTCTGTGTTGGTTTATTCAAAAGCATCTCTGAGATGAAGCCTTGACTGTGCAGGTAATTGATTGGGAGGTGATCTTGGAAGACAGAGGAGCATGTGGAAAAGATGGAACCAAGAAAGGGAACAGCAAAGAACAGCTTTCTCCTGAGGAAAGTGGGAACTTAGCCTCGTTAAGGACAATTGAGACACTGAGTGAAACAGAGCTGAAATTGCTCCGCCATGAAAGTGTAGGGACGGGAAGTCTATGTGCTGGCTTTTTTCCTCCATTAATTATAGGTCCTTCCAGAAGTATCAACTTCCTCACACTTCTGGGTTACACTGCTATGCACTCTTATGGTGATGGAATTATCTAGTGAGCAGAGAAGGATGCAGGTCTTTTAAGTGTCACATGTGTGTGTGTGTGTGTGTGTGTGTGTGTGTGTGTGTGTGTGTGTGTGTGTGTGTGTAGACTGCCTATATAATCCTTTGAGAACTCAGGAGAGAGTTTTTCTTGTAGTGGGAGTGGGGGGGTTCTTCTCGATGGGCGTTGTCCCAACCCAGGTTATCCTCAATCCTTCACAGGTGATTCTGTCTGTGACTTTAATTTTAAGCAACAGAAACTAATTCTAACTATTTTGCATGACAAGCAACTGAAAAATTTGTTGAAATCTTTTAAGATGTAAACCTCCTGCCCAGGGTTGGGAGCAGGGACATGCAGTTTTGTTTCACGACCTGGTAAGCTATGTATCCAGTTAAGATTGTGTTGTAGAACACCTATTTAAGAATGGCCTAAGGCCCTCTGTTTGGAGGCAGAGCATGGGAAACACTCACCATGGCTCCCCTTTGGAAGGTCGTCACTTATGTTCTAAGTCTACATGAGGAAGGAAAGGTGATTTCGTGGCAAGAAGACACATTTTTATCAGGGAATGAATGCTGGGCAGCTGAAAATGCCCAGACAGATGATAACTCCAGAAGATCTGTGGAAGGCTGTGCTGGCTGGTAGCCTGGTTTTGATAATGCCATCATTGTCCTCCATGGGAGGAAGCAGGGTGATGGTGTGTGGGTGGAACTGCTCTATGTTATTTTTGCAATTTCTCGTGGGTCTCTAATCATTTCTATACCATTTCAGTAAAAGGCTAAGAAAAGGAGAGAATAAAAAGGCATGGGGCTTGGTGATGCATATTCATTTGGAGAAATTGGAATATTTGAAGCTCACCTTCATTCTTATTATAGGGATGATCCTCAAAGTACTGGTCACTAGGGCTTAATCTTCAGATGTACCCCACTAACTCCCAAAACTGAGACAGTGAAATGTCCATTTATTTGTGTTCTTGCTCTGGCTGGTTGGTTTTATTGCTTGAAGTTTATATTAAAAGATATGGTATTTGCCTGTTCCAAGTGGATTGGACAAAAAACAAGTCTGAACAGTTCAAACCCTGCTTTTCAGACAGATTTCACTAATGTGGATATCTGAAGGTCGCAGCTAGAGGTGATCCATTCCTAAGGCCTTTGGAATACTCACAACATCATCGATAGCAAGCTTTGGCCAGCCTTTTATCCCTGAAATATACTCAGCCAGTTGCAGCTGCTGGTAGGGAGGAGGTGAGCCAGACCATGTCTCTTAAGACTTTCCCTGAAAAAAAAAGCCACTGTTTCTTAGTGTGATTCCCAAACAGAGCCCTGGTTCTCCACTGTGACTGTTGATGGGATGGCAGTGAAAGCCCTAGGGAAGAGGAGAAGCTCTCATTACTTCCTACAGCAGCTGAGTACCAACAACTGAGTCCCATGACTTTGTATACTGCTACTGCTTTCAGATAATGGGTCCTGAGGAGCCACCACCTGTGTAAACAACAGCTATAAACTCCCACCCCCATTTAGCCAAGTTTCTACTCATCATTCATTCTGTAATGAACATTTGTCCAATCAGATGGCAATAACCATTCAGTATTAGAGAACATGAAGCCATATTCTTTCCACATCTAAGCTGTTCTCTAGGAGTAATCTCATATCAACAGGGCACTGGGACCTCAGTCATTTAGTACCCCAGTTTCCCAGGGCCCTGCCTATAAATATGTGCCCAGCCCCAGTATGGGGAGCCCAGGTTCACATTGTACACGATACTATTCCAAAGAGGGTAGAACACTTTATTAACATTATCTCATTCTTCCTCTGGATACTCACTGAAGGGTGAGAGGTACTTATCTGATGATACTATTGGCTGATTCTTCTTTGTCTTGTGACATTCTTTCAGTTTGTGAGAAGAACCCACTTAAGGTTGAAGAGATAGCTCAGTTTCTGAATTTGATCCCTCAGAACTTACATAAAAAGGAGTGTATAGTGTTGTGTGCCTGTAATCTCCGTGTTGGGTAGACAGGAAGATCCTTGGGGATTCCTGGGCAGCTAGCACAGCTCAGTCAGTGAGCTCTCAATTCAGTGGAACACTGTCTCTCAAAAAGTAAGGTTGAGAGTAATAGAAGACACTGAACATTGAATATTAGCACATATGTGTGTGTATGTACATATGCACACATGAACATGAACACACACACACACACACACACACACACACACACACACACACACAGATTCTACTCCACTAGCATTTTTGAGGGCTTTCAAAAAAAAAAATTGTAGTGTCCCTGAGAAGGAGGAGCATAGATATGGAGGCAGGAACACTCAGATGAAAGTCTGACTTGTTTACAAAGAGACCCACTGACATTATTCACTATTTGCCCTCTTAATCCTCAATCCCACTGTGGACCGTGGTCATTCAGTAGGCAACAGTGACGTGTACAAGACGAATGGAGAAATATTAATTTCATAGCAAACCCCACAAAGGTTCAAAGTGAGCACTGAAGGGATCCTCACTGGATTAGGAATGAGACTCCTGTCTTCTAGTTCTAGTCAAGGATGCCCAGAGAGATTATTTCCATACTTCGCAAACTCTGGGATTAGACCACACCTTTGCTACTACTGAGGCCAGGCTGTCTGTCACCTGAGAGCTGTTCTAGGGCAACTTAACACAGCTTTTAGACTTAGGGATAATTTAAATGATGACTTTTATTTGTGAGTTGTGTGAGCTGAGGAAGCCTTCTGCCTTTGCAGCAAGTTGGATTTTCTCATCTCTTTGCTGGAGAAAACCATCGTTAGCCATAAAGATGGGAGGGAGTGTGCCTGTTTGAGCACAGAGTTTAGAAGGCTGCCAGGCACACATAGGTCTTCTTTGAGCATGGCCCTGGTGCTTTCTTTTCCTGTTCTTCTGGCACGGTGCACATATGGATACTTAGGCACTTAGAGTTGGAATTGGTGGTGATGTAAGAACCCACCCCTTATTTCTTACCTTTTCTTCTGTTCCCTTCCACACTCTTGCTGAAGAACCATTTTTTTTTTCTACAAGGAAAATATATTTGGCTTTGTGATTCAAACTGATTTTCCTCCGTGCCACAGAGTGCTTCTCCTTCTGTTGGAAATTCCTTAGGAGAGAGAGAATGTTCCCACTGAGGTAAAAACATATTTTCTGGAGTAGCCAGAACAATGCATTAAAAGAAAATAACCAAAAAAGCAATCAAATCTAAATTCCAGGAAGCTATCATCACTCCCGCCCAAGGAAAAAGAGAGCCTTTGCAGTTGTGATTGACTTTAGGCTCCTGCAATGGGAGATTATCTCGGATTATCTGTGTGGGGCTCTAGTGCAATCATCATACATTGCCTTGTCAGAGAGGCCATGGCGGTGAGTTGACTGTGCTCAGGGGAGGAGGCATTCAAGAGTGGAGATTAGACAGCGCTGGCTTTGAGGAGTGGAGTGACAGCTAATATGACCAGCCAAGGAGTCACTAGAAAGCTGGAGAGACAGGTTCCGGGTTCCAGCGGGAGAGCAGTGCTGTCTGCACTTACACTGCAGCCTGGCACCTCTGATTTCTGAACCTCCAGCACTGTGGGAAAGGAAATTCCTGTTGTTTGAAGCCACAGAAGTAGTGCGATGCTATGGCAACCATGGGGAGGGGACTTGCCTTTCTCTTATTCTGGTAAAGCTCTGGTCAGCCTTGCCCTTGTTACCCCTTCCATTCAGCTAGTTATACGTGATCATATGTGAACCCTGGAACAGAAGAAAATCAACTCCTCCCCTAAACTTGGAGGTGTAGCCATGGCCCCACTTAATGGCTTAAGACTTGACCCATGTGCAGCTATTTCTGGGACACTGGATAGCCGATGACAAAGAAAGCTGTTTTGCTTCAACTCCTGAGCTTTGTGTCTGTGAAGCCAGTGCCTTGGTGACAATATGAGCTAAGAGGCTATGGTAACTGGAGTCCTGGCCTGGCCCTCAAAGGAAAACGCCACAGCACAATGTTAGTGTTTGCATTTCAGCTGATACGCCTTCTTTGATGGCTTGGAGAAATGGTGGGTGGTTGGTTTGCACAAATGGGTTTTGAAGGTGGATCTAGGGTACGGGTGTAGTAAAGCCTTGTGGCCCAGGCTATTGCGCTTGGGTATTTCGGTATCTGTGGAAGGGAGGAGGGAGCTTTTGAGCCCTGGTTCTTATTTATCTTGTCTTGATGCAAGATTCATTACAAGACAGCATGAAAGTAATTTGTTATCAATATTAAATGCCGAGTTTTGCAGATTTCCCCATTCATAAGCTAGTGTGGCTGTAAAGTGTTTCACTGGCTTTCATTTTGATGTGTCTTAGTAAGTAGGATGGGATGGGCCAAGGTTTACTTAACACACTGAGAATTTTTAATTTATTATTAAAAATAAATAATCCAAGCTAGTGTGGTAACAATGAGCTTATCAATCTGGCTTCTTAGCAGGTGAAGAATTGCAAGTTCAAGGCCCGTCTCAGTGGGTTATACAGTAATTTCAAGGTAGAATGGGTAACTTATGAAAACTTATCTCAAACTAAGAAAAAATGAGAAAAGAGCTGGAAATATTGCTCAGTGTTAAACATTTGCCCAATATGTACAAGGTCTGTATTTGATCACTAGTTCAGCAAAGAAAAAAAGAAAAAAAAAGAAGAATCTGGGAGTCATGACCAAAGGTCACCTACCTCACCCTCCAGGCAAAGATATGGATAATGCTCACAACCCTCTCCACACCTGTGTCCATGCAGACATTACTAAGCGATCACAGTATGGTTAACCTTGGACTTAGGCAATATTCTCCCAATGCTTTAGTTATCCAACACCAATGTATCAAGACTTACACTCATGTGCCCTTTCTGCTAATTCTTTTCTGAGCCTTAAGAGGGCCCAAATCTGTGTTAATTCTCAGACTGTATGTTGGTCTTTCCTAGGTCTTAAATTAGGCTTTCAGTTAAAAGTGCTCTCACTGTACCTGTCCTTGGCTTTACTGGAAAAGATAAGCTGTAGATAGTAAAACTTGCTCCTAATTTGCCATGGCTCCCATTCCAAACTGCAGAGCTGTGACCAACATCCAAGGAAAAGTCCGATTCTTCACAGCTCTGCCTTTTGATTTTTCTGTGGGTCACAGGCCTCTCAGAGGAGACACAGGGATTAAGTTGTGAAATCAGCAGCTCTTCTGGCTGCTCATTTCGAAAGGTGTGACTCTCGTTGAAAAGACCTTGAATATGTGGCACTGTGCACCAGGCTTCCACTCCCAAGGTGCAGGAAGAGAACTCAGGTTACTTTTGTTCCGGAAACTATATACTCCACACCATTTAGCGTTGTCCTTGAAAACTTGTGTGGGAGAATGCTCCAGGCTGGAGGAGCATGGGGTGCAAAAATCTAAGGTGGATCTAGCTATGAGGTAAGTGATGAAGGAGGCTGGTGTTAGGTAGCTCTGGTGACTACACAAGTCTTAGTTTTGGGATGGGTACAAGCTGTGGCCTGTAAGGGCAAAGCAGGGCTTGTTGGGCTAAAGAAATTGGAGACTGCACACAAAATGGATGAGTCTATATTGCTATTCTCATGTGACCCCAGAGTGACTCCCAAAGAGCTTTGTCTGATACAGGAAGGTGGCCAATGTTTATCACCATGTAATCAGCTTGGTTGTTTTGTTATGACTACCAAGAGCACTCACTTATGGTACTTTTGGTCTTGAAGACCAAAGGGCTATATAATCATATTGATGTATCAAGAAATACCGAAGATCACAAGAAGAAATGATAGTCACCCGCTCTCTGCTGTGCATTACTTTTTGTAAGTGTAACCGGGCTTCTACTATGCCAACCTTGATTGTTCAACAGAATTTTATTGAGTGTCTGTTGGGCCAGCAACTATGTTTCACATGGAAGATACAGTGGTGAGGTAACTGCCATTTTAAATAAAAATCCTAAACAAAAAGTATCATCTGAATACATCTTGAAAGAGGTGAGATAGAGAATCTTATTAATATCTGGGAAAGGCATTCCTAGAAATGGAAATCACTGGCACGAAGTCCCCGTGGTTGGATTATCAGAGAATGATGGGCACAATTTATTTAGAAAAAAGTACACAAGAGGGTTCTAGAGGATGAAACTAAGTTTATATGGGGTCAGGTCACACAGGATCTCCAAGGCCATAGTAATGTCTGTCAGCTATTGACATTTGGAGAAATTGGGACCTATGAAGAGCATAACACTGGGAGAAGAGGGGCTGACTTGTTCTAGAAAGGGCAGTGCTGGCCTCTGCAAGTGGTGTCATCCACAAAGGGCAGCATAGGGAAATCTACATGGTTCAGGGATGTAGGTTGTTGCCTGTGCAATTCAGTGGAATCAAGAAGCAGTTTCCATTGGGAGTGCATCTTTCTCAAATGAAATCCATCCCAGTGCCCCAAGGCTGATGGTGACCCAGCTGGTTTTGTAAACCATTCTTTTCTTTTTAGTAATGTGTCATGAACATTGCCTCAAGTCTTTAAAGAGTTTCTGACAATGGGCTTTTAAATGTTTGGACAGTATTACATCATCTGGATGCGCTGTAACATGATTAATTTCCTGTTAGACATTTCAGTGATTCCCCCGTTTTAGAAAATGTGCCGGCGGACGCCACTGCGAATAAATCTCCACACACATCTCACACGATGTCCTTGGGCTCGGTTTCTAGAAATGGCATGGTTGGGCTGAATAGCATGCATTTTTATGACTCTTGGCTATTAAATTATCCTGTAGATAACAGAACTGGGACTCAGGAAGGGAACATGACTGCCCTCCTCCTCAGAGTGTAGCCAGGAAGTGGGTGGTAAGATACCAAGCAGGATTGTTGGTCTCCAGACCCATCTGTCACACTACAATAGGGACAGCCCAATTTTTAGGAGTTACCAATTTACTCATGGCCACCTGGAAACACTGAAATTCAGGATCTGAGGCTTTGACCTTATAGATGCTTATAAAACCAGCTTTACAATTATGATGGAGAACATCTTATACATTGCTGGGCTAATGGTTCCCTCTTTGCCGGAAGTGACTGCCCCCTTTTGAGAGACTCTGATGGTCAGATCATGGTCCTTCCAGCTCTCACTCATAGTCCTATTATGACCCAGGTAACCTCTGTATAGCCTGGCATGCCATGTTTCTGTTCCCACTGGAGTCCTTTTGACCCCACTTGGAAGGGGGTGCATTCTGTGGCCAACATCATGATTCTTTTCTTTTTTCTCTCTTTATGTCTTTCTTTCCTTTTCTTCTTCTTCCTCTTCTTCCTCCTCCTCCTCTTCATCATTGTCCTCTTCCTCCTTCTTTTGAGACAGGGTTTCTCTGTGTAGCTCTGCCTGTCCTGGAACTCACTTTGCAGACAAGACTGGCCTCTAAATCATAGCGATTCTCCTGCCCCTGCCTCTTGAGTGCTGGGATTAAAGATGTGCACTATCATCACCTGGCTCACTTATTTCTTGATGGTGCCTGGAGCAAGAGGGATCAGTATGGAAGGAGGCTGAAGCCTAGATGGAGCCCTTCTTGGATTGCTGCTGTCCCCCAACAACCTTTCCAAAGACAGTGAAGAGGATCTAGTGAGTGAGTAGCTGAGCCCCGGCTCTGGCTCTGGCCTGCTTTCAGGTTCAGAACCTTTTTACTCTGTGGAGGGCATCAAGTCTTATGTCATGCAAGCATTTCCTGACTCTTTTGAACTGTTGCCACTTGTCTGGCTTCTGGGGTGCTTGCTATGTGCTACTAATTATTACATATTATCCTCATATCCCATAAACTTTGTGTGTGTGTGTGTGTGTGTGTGTGTGTGTGTGTGTGTGTGTGTGTGTGTGTGTGTGTGTGTGTGTGTTATACTGCATAAAATTCTATGGGTCTGACACAGGGTTGTCTGTTTCTATTCAGATCCATTTAAATGTGAATATGCTCAATAACTAATGTAGAATGTTGGAACTGATTGAGAGAGCAGAACCTGGAAGGAAGCCATGGCCTCTGGAAACTGCTCTCCTGGTACAACAGGTAGTGAGCTGTATGGGGATTTTTAGATGAGGACTGAGTCTGGCAAGGAGAAGATGGTCTGTTTTCTGACTTCTCTCTGGGGCCCCACAGGAGTGAGTAGAGGCTATCCTGAATGTAGCCAATACCTTTGTGTTTTTTTTTCCGGTTGTCCAAGGTAATCAAACAGTAGCCTGGCTTCTGAAAGACTGTGAAGAGCCTTTGCTTCTTCTGGTCTTACTAGAACAATGGTTTTGAGCATCTCGATTACAAATGGGAGCAGGAAACTCTATAGCAATACTAATATGTAGACTCTAACACTGGAAATTCAGCTTTCATTGTATCCCAGAATTTAGAGTCTTTACAAAATCTCCAGGGCATTCTTTCACGAAGCCCCCTTTGGGCAGAGACCACAATTCAGTGCTGTCTGAAAGGACTGTAATGACAGACACACATGCATGGTCAAGCTTTATAGTAGCTATCTATTAAAGAAAATAAACAAGAAACAGTAAGAATAAATTATAATTGTGTGCTTTGTTTAACTCAGGATATCAAAAATATTACCTCTTAATGTTATCACATTTAAAAATCAATGACAATCTCGAAATCCTCTTTTGTTTTTTGTTTGTGGAATCCAGTGTGCCTTTACCAGGACAGCTCATAATAGTTTGGACTTATGACCTCTGAAGTACTCAATAGTCACACATAGCTTATGATTGCAAAGCCGAATAGCAAAAGTCTGGCGTATAGCAGCTGCTCAATAAACAAGTTTTGGTCAGATGAATAAAAAGGGAAGCAGTTGTACCTGTTTTGTGCCTGTAACTATGATGCTGAGCAAGGGCTGCAGGCATTTAGAACATGGTTTGCTAGCAAGTCTCTGCACACAACAGTCTTGCTTAAGACTCAGGTATCTTAAAGGGACTCCATCCCTGAAGCCTTCACAGCCCAGCTGTCCCACTCTTGTATTTTCTTTGCATTCTTGTTAGTAATCTTTGTTATGCCCGAGGCTCATTCTGCCAGTGTTATCAGTGATGTGACAACCAACTATCATTCTGTTTACCAATCTGTCTCCCCTGTAACCTTTAGGCTATAATCACACCCCCATTAATCTCTGTATCCCTTCAGACAAGCACAGTACTTATCTACTAGATGGTAGTGTATTAAAATAATAAAAATTGGCACAGCAAAATGAGTCAAAGACTCAACTGCTTAGAGACTGGTTTTGTGGGGGCAAAACAGCCAGGACAGGTTTTGAGTAGAAGGAAGAGCTAACCCAACTGCATTTTTTGTGGTCTACCTGTTATCACGTCTTAGTCAGCTACTGCTACAAAATGCTTGGTAATAACAATCTTCCATGATTTGGTTGCTTCTGAGAAGCATTTGTTCCTTATTCTGAGGGCTGTGGCTCTGCCAGGTGTGGCTCACAGCAGCCAGGTTCCACTGAGTTTGGCTCAGATCGTTCTCTAGGTTTTTTAGTCTGTGATCTCAGCTGAAGGGGCACACCTTGCTGTGACATGATCCTGGCACAAGAGGATGTGTGAGAGCATGCTGTACCTCCCCCGACTGCTTTCTCTGTCATACCTCTTGTGTTTTGTTGCCTAACGCCAGCCATATAACTCAGCCTGAAGTGAGGCCGGGAACAGTCTGGAGGAGAGTGGACACTCACTGAGTGATTACCTCCACTGCAATGTTCTTCTCCAGCCACCAGTCATGATAGTCCCACCTCTGAAAACCCGCTCCTCGCTTTTCCAAGCCCATGCCAGTGGTGCTGGATCGCAAGCCTGTCTCTATGTAGGAAGATAAGTGGAAGAGGTTTGGTTGAGCAGATCTGCTTTGCTACACTGATGTTATTGCCACTGTGTTTGAGCATGGCTGTTTTTGTTTGGTTACCCTTTGAAAGCCCATTCAGCTGTTCTTACTCCCTAGGAAGATAGTCAGGAAGCGTACGTCTCTGAAATATGAGGGCAGTGTTTAGACTCAGATATGAGTATATGTAGGAAGTGGCTTTATACTTCCAGGTTAAGGAGAAGATTTGGCTATGGCAGCCTCTGTCACACACACTCTTAGGCTGTCTCTTTAGTTGTGCACCTGCTGTTGAGTTGTCTATATGGAGGGCGGTTTAAGCACAGACACTCATTTATGGTCTCAGTTCCCCTGGGCCAGAGGTCAGAGGTCAGGACATCTCCTTGGTATTGTAGCTGCAGATCAGGCTCAATGAGATGTGGGCAGTGGGTGAGTTGGAGATAAAATTGAGTTCCCAGTGATGCTAATCCTCTCACTCCTTTGGGCCTTCCTTGCTCATTGCTGTTTGGAGACCTTGCCAGAGCCTACTATTGAGTGCAGACTAGGGCCCCCGGGTCATTTCCAGAGGAACCTGCTTGGAGCCATTTTGTTTGAGGAAAGATGTGGCTTCTACTGAAGCAGAACAGAACTCCTGGCTGGTTTCCTTCTCTCCTGTAGCCTGCAGCCCTCTGTGGTCCCTGGCTGTGAATAGCTGAGTTTTCCCTTGGAACAGCCCAATTCTATACTTCCTCAAGGCTTTGTCTGATCAGTTTTGGCTACTTGTAGGACCTTGATCCCCTAGCCTGGTGTCAAGGGGTCAGGGGCACAGGGCTTCTTTCACATTGGTTGGGGTCTTTTGGGAAGCAGGAGGCTTGAACCTAGTTTGAACCTCTGAGGGCTCAAGTTCCTTTTCTCTTGGCACAGAATCATTTCCTGTTTCGAAGAAAAAACTCGTGGTTTTAAGAGCTTTAAAAAAGGCACTTGGATACGAAACAGCTCTTACAAAACAACATGTTGATGAGTTAAGTATAAGTGAATCAGAGACATATGGATTAAATTTCCCTCACAGTCCACAGGGGCTTCACAATGAAGGGGAAGAGAGTTTCTCAAAATGTGTCTATCTCTGCCAGGGTCCAGAATGGAATCAGAGGCTGTGGAGAGGCCAAGGAAACCTTGCCCACTTCCCCTCCCCCTCCCAGTGATAAGGCATAGAGCCAAAGTTGGAATTTCAAGTTTTAGGATTGATTTCTATCCCTCTAGCCTCCAATTCTTCTGTTCTTAGTTGACTTGTTCCCCTCAGATGTCCCTGATGGCTTCAAAAGGGGACATAGCCTAACGTCTGACTCCTGTAAAAACCTTGAAGTTGCTGAAGGCAGAAGAGAAGTTAACATGAACTTCAATAACATGGAGGATATTGTTGTCCACTTCTTGACTGTGAACTCTAGCTCATCTAGACTCAACATGTCTTAAGCCTTCTAGGCAACAGCTATTCTAATGGGGCTCTTAGAAATACCACCTGCTGCTAGCCCAGAGGGCAGGGCAGTGGGAGTGTCTTAGAAAGTCAGTCACCCCCCTTTTGGATCTCCTGGATGGTATTCATACTGTTAGGAGAGAGGCAGAGCTAGAAGAACTCCTGGGCTTATCATGGGCAGGAGGAAGACTGGCCTTTCTCACTGTGAATTCTCCAGACGCTCAAAGTGTAATTGCCTTGGCAGTTTTATCCTTTCTTCTCAATTTTTGGCCAGCAAACAGAGAAGAAGCATGGCTTGAGAGACCCCATGAATCTTCTAGAACTATGCTGTTGTGGTTTTATCTTAGAACACTTTGGGCTGAAGACATTTGCAGATAACCCCCTGCATAAAACAGACTAAAAATCTTCATGAGATGAAGCAGGAGATGAATGGCTCTGCCCCAACAAAATCCTTTCCCACTTCTTACCCTAAGGGTGGGCCACCATAGGTCTATTTGGAATGTGTTTTAAGGCACAAACAATACTCTAGAGTGGGTCTCACTAAATTTGTTGGTATTTACTGCCAACAGAAAACTTAATCAGTGTCTCACGGACATTATGTTGACAGAGAGAAACCAGATACATGAGATGGGATTCCATCTAAGTGAAGTTCAAAACTGAGTAAAACTAATAAACACTGATGGATGTTGAGTAGTGGGCACCGAGGCAATGATTGGGAAAGGAGCCTGAGAGTTTTCCTGAACACTAGGAATGTCACATTTTAGCCAGGTAGAAGTGACACAGACATGTACTTTGCACATGCATTTTTTTTAAAAGATGTATACTTAAGGTCAAAACTCTTGGTGGTTCTATTAGAAATTGTTCATTAAAAAGCCAAAATATCTTCAGTTTTCCTAGCTCTGCTCTCCCAAAGTCTAGGGTACCACTGTTAGGTAGGTGCCTGAGCAATGACAGAGAGGCTGGGGGGTCAACATCGTTGCTGCAGGGGTAAGGCTAATTGTGAATAAAGCAAAACCTGGGAAAGGCCAGTCTTGGAAAGGACACAGTGTTTCATCAAAGCAGGGCTTTGGTGACATAGATGGACATGGGAAACCTGAGTGGGTTTGAACTGAATAGTCTCCATCTCATTGGGAGACTAGAATGCAGAGTAGAATGAAGGGGGTAATGTGAGCCTGCCTCGCCTGAGGGACCTCTTGCTATCCTATTAAAGTGGGTCTACATTTCAGCGGCTATCACCACGATTTTTATACTAGGACAGGAAAGAGGAATTAACTTTGGACTTCCCAAATTAACTTTGGATGCCGAGGGAGTTGGCATGCTGGAGACACATGTGAGGTCAAGTATCTATGACCAGCCTCCAGGCTTGCAGAAAAATGTTGAGTTGTAAGAAGAAGCAGAAGATTGCTCAAAGAGAGAGAATTAGCCTTGCTGTACTTGGGAAGCATAGTTAAATGGCCGCTGGGCTGCTTCTCTGGCAGGTGTGCTACTGTGTCATCCACCCTACCTGGTTCTTCTTTCTCCCCCACTCCTGAGCCTGAACAGCATTGAACTGAAGATGCTGTCTCATTTCTCCAGTCCCCATGTGGCGACAGGGTCTCACAGAGTCTTAGCCAGGTCAGGCAACCTGTATTTGGGGCTCAGTTCAATAGTCTTTTGAAAAGTTGCTTTTCAAATGATCTGAGCAGCTGCCCATTGCCAATCAGGGTCATCAGTAAATTCTGCACAGCCTGTCTTTCAATTTCCTCTCTGGCTAATTCATCCCAGCTTCCCTTGGAGTAGTGTTCTGGCAACAAAACAAGGCATGGTGACAGAGCCTTCCGATGCCACATACTACTCTTCTGTTCCAGAGAGAAGTCCTTTGCATTTTTGGACCTGATTGTCTAGACAAACACTTTTTGTTGTGTCTGTTTGAGGCCACTTTCCTTCCTCATCCAAAGGAGAAGCCAATTTTCTGCCACACCGAGCCCAGCAGTACTGTGCTTGTCACTACCATTCAGTGCTGATGACCTAGTCTGCCTGGCTTCCACCTTCCTGGGGTTTGGGTTCAATTGCTCCCCTCCCAAGTTTGGACTCCCCAGGCTATGGGGCTGGAAGAACCAAGTCACTGTGGGGTTTAGCCAACTCTCCTGAACTTTCTGTCCATAATGCTTGTTCCTCAGGTCTCCTATGGTGGTTTTTGGAGTAACTTTTGCTCGTAATTTGCCTTTGGGAACAAATACATTCTCAAAAAGTTAGCATGACAAAGATAAACAGAAGGAAGGAACACACAATTCCCAGTATTAAAATAAAAAGGGCTAATAAGCACATGGAAATTTGTTCAACTTAAGGAGGGATCAAAGAAACAATAATCAAATCAGTTACAAGATTCTGTTCCCCATATTGAATTGGAAAAATAATAATGAACAATGGTTTTGATATCGTGAAATAGAGGCTCTTAGTCCCCTTAACATGGGGGGGGGGCCTCTGGAGGGCTGCTTGACGGCATTTTCCCAAAACTTCAAAGCAGATATCTTTTTTGACTCAATAGTTCTACACTGTGGCATTTCTTCTACCTTAAGGAAATGATCAGAGATTCTCACATAGTTCACATACGGGGTCATGTAGTGTGATGATGGAAAACTGGAAGTGACTGAAATGCCCAACAGTAAGGAATCTGTTATATAAATCATGATCCAGTCAAGTAATGAAACACCATGGAATCATTAAAACATGCCAAAGAACAATATTTAATGACACATAAAATATTTACAATATTTGATACATAGAAAAAGTCAGACTGTAAGTCAGTGTATTCAATACAATTCCATTTTATATTGACATAAAGACATTCGTGTGGGGAAAACCACTGGAAAGAATTGAAAGATATCCATTTAATATGGTTATTTCTAGGTATGAAAGTTATGGAGTGTCTTTTATTTCCTTCATTTTGCCATTTGCAAACTTAATTGCTTGAAATTTAGATTGTTCCCAGGTGCTCTCTCTTTCTCTCTCCCTCTCTCTGTGTGTGTGTGTGTGTCTGTGGTGTGTGCCTGCGTGCCCACGCGTGCATGTGTACTAGAAGTCAATGTTGACTGTCTTCACACTATTTCTACTCTTATTTAACTTAAGAGTTTCTCTCTCAACTGGTTTCATTTGATTGGCTGGTCAGCAGTCCCTATGGAGCCTCTTGTCTCCATGTGATACAATTACAGATGAATGCCACCTGTGCCCATTGTTTACATGAAGTCTGGAGAATTCATTTCATGTCCCCATGCTTATGCTATAGACCCTTTACCAACTGAGATCTCTCCCCAGGATACCCCACCACTACCTCTAGAGACATGGTCTCACTGTGTAACTCATGCTGGTTTAGAACCTTCTCTTTCCTAGATTGAGTGAAAATTTATGGTAGTTTTCCTACCAGAGTCTAGTGAGTGCTGGGATTATTTATAGGTATTAGCTGCTGCGGCCAGATGTTTCCAGTTATTCATTATTGACAATTCACTGATGAGTATCTTCTGCCAAAAGACCTGTTTTTTTTTTTTTTTTTTTTTTTTTTATTGGTATGGACACAACTTCAGAGTCAAATGACTTATTTGATAAATAAATATGTTACTCCTTTAATTAAAAACGACATGAAGTCATCTGTGGATTTCACTACAGGCTCCCCACCCCCACACCAATTAATCTTATCAGTTGGTCATGTGTTTGTTCATGGTCTGATAGCTGCTGGCTTAGGGACAGGGTTTGTGGTGATGGTGATGTAAGGTGTGTTACCGTTTTTTCTCTTTGTACTCCTGATAGCAGGTGGCATTCTGGGCCCCTTCTTTCGCTTCAGTGCCGGTGGCTGGTGGAGATGGTGGAGTAAAAAGGACTCAGTGGCATACTGAGGACCTGCCTGCCGTGGGCTGGCCATGATAGCGAAGGCCTTTTTTGGCTTTGATATCCCAAACTTGCCCCTCTTGTGACCCTCTAGAGAGGAGGATATGGGTTTATTTTTTCAATGGAAGTTCTCTGACTATAGGATCTGTGTTACTGTTCCATCTTCCTTGGAACCTACAATAAAATGTAAATATTCCAACACTTCTGTGCTGAGGACAAAAGCCCCAGTGTTGCAGGATGAGCTTTTTTTTTTCAACTCAACTGAGTCTGTTTATTCTTAGCAGCATAGCTCCAGGCTGAGTGCCTATTATTACTGCCTTTTTCAAACCAATGGGAATATGATTGGATCCATGGATCTCTGGAGGCCCTGGATTCCCCATTAGGTTACCAGGAAGATTTTTTAAGAGGCTGTGTCTGTGCCATCCACACTGCTGTCCTCTGTCCTCTGTGCTCATTGAAGTCACTGTTACTCAATGCTGTGTGCTTGGGATGCGAATCTACCAAGAGTAAAGTTGCTTGACCCAGTGTCAGTCAGGGATATGGGGAGCACATGTTGGACACAGGGCTGGCACACAGGTCTGGCTCTGAGCCTTGCTCTTTATACAGAAAGGTTTTTGTCTTCCTAATTGTCACCTCCTCCCCAACACCATTTAAGAGCTGTCCAGGGCTCCTACTGTGTTCAGCACTCCATGAGACACAAACCAGTCTGATGGAGCCAGAAAAATGACTTAGGGAAGAGCCATCTTCCTGAGAGGAGATGCTTACCTCTCTAAGGCATCAGCTTTCTCAAGGTTTTGATTTGCACGTGGCTTTCCATTTTTAAACTCTTCTTGGTAGGAGTGAAGACAACTTGATGGTGAGGATGAGGGTGTGGGAAGCAGAGGGCTGGGTGGTGTAGAGGAGGATGTTGGCTAAGAAAGGGCTTTGGAAGAGAGGAGGCATTGCAGGAGGCGGCTCCAAGGATGTGGTTCGTGACTCCAGATCTGATGTTGTTGTGGAGCTGAGACAATGCCAAGAAGCAGAAATTAGGAAGAAAGGTCCAGTGAATAGAGGCAAATACAGGGTAAATGGGCCAAAGCCAAGGCCAAGTTTAGCAACTTGGGTTATTGCAGAAATATTTATATGCACTCAATGTCATGAGTTTAAATAACTACTAGTAAATATCCAATCAAAGATGGATTTTTTGCTAGATTTTAGAAAATGGTTTCATGTGTGCTCTTTGGAGACTCAAAGTCCATGTGAAGAAATACAGTCTCTCTCTCTCTCTCTCTCTCTCTCTCTCTCTCTCTCTCTCTCTCTCTCTGTGTGTGTGTGTGTGTGTGTGTGTGTGTGTGTGTGTGTCTGTGTACATTTGTATGATCAGATATACCTTTCTGTGCATGTATGTCTGGAGGCCAGAAGAGGATATCCAGCATCCCCCTTTTTAACCCTTTGCTTTACTTCTTCAGCTGGGCTGGAAATCTTTCGTCCCTCCCCCTCCCAGCACTGGGCTTACACACACCCATGGCCATGCCTGCTTGGGGTTTTTTTGTTGTTGTTATTTTATTTTTCTTAATGTGGATGTTGGAGATCCATATTCAGGTTCTCATTCTTTTGCAGGAAGCTCCCTTACCCATTGAGTCATGTATGCAGGCCCGCATCACCAGTTTGAGGTCTTGTATGATAATTTGATAAGTATTCAGCACCTCTTGCTCTGTTGTCTGAAGGTGGAGCCCTCTATATTTTCTTTATGCACTCCGCAGCCTGAGGGCAATTGCTGGCATGTGATAGGCATTCAAGAAACAAATATCGGTTAAATCAATCAGGCCATGGAATAAAGAGGCCACATAGAGTGCTTTAGAGGAATAAAAGGTGCAGTGCAGAGTTAAGAGAATGCACAGATATGTTCTATGAGGGTCTTAAATAAGAGCAGTGGATAACAACAAACTGAACTCCATCATACACTAGAAGATGGAGCTGCGCCTATCTAAGCTAAATGCTTTACTCCTTACTTTGTACAAAAGTACAGTGGACATTCTTACCTTAGGTGAGGAAACTGGGACCCAAGGAAGCAGAATGTTTTGGTCAGCAGCTAGCAGGATCAGAGCGTAGCTGTCTCCTCAAGACTATGCTTAGTATTTCTACTCTATTATCCGCAATAATGTCCTACAGTTTTTGAAAAATCATGAGAAATTCCAGCTGGATAGAGGAAATTGAGTGTGGGTACTCCTAAGACAGGAGACTCCCCTTTGGGGGAACTAATAAGAAGGGCATTTGGAATGGTTAGTGTGAAATGTGGTGGGTTTCTCTCTGGGGACAGAGCAGGGTTCCAGAGTCCCCTGGGGCTTTTCCAGGGCACTTTCTATTAGGACCATTATCCTGCTAATGGAAGTGACAGGGTTTGACATTTGGGTAATTAAAACATCCAATGACTGAATAATAACTTTTTATTGACAATCATACTGGTGAAGGCAAAAATTAATTTGATTTTAGATATCCTAGCCATGGAGTCACTTGGACAGGGGCCAGAATTATGTGCATAGAGTTGCTGATCCCATGGATGGCAGTGAAAGCTCTCAGGTGGCCTCATTTAGGCCAAGCATGAAGGAGCTAGTATGGCCAGACCCATTGCTAGGACATTTTAGTAACTTCGGAGTGCTGTGTTGCAAGGTGCCTGACTGTGCTGTTTGTTTGTGGATTTTAGACGTGAGAGCAACACAAAGTTTTGGGAGATGCTGTTCCAAGAAGAATGAGGTACCTCCTCAGCAATGGGGAGTTAGAAGATGACCCTTAGAACTGAGGAAGTTTTAGATTGTAAAAGAATTGTGCCGGGGAGCCCAAATGGTAAAGGGAGATAGAGGGGATGCCCTGAACCCTCATGAGCTTCTTTTAATTCAGTAACCACTCAAGGGAGCCTTTTAATTTTTCCCGTTTTAAATACAACAGGGTTCTAAGAACTGAGAATCTTGTGGAAAATCATAGAACTCTTTTAAAAAGATTTGTTTTCTTTCATATCTGTTTGTATATACTTATAATCATCATGGATCATGGTTGAATAACAAGGTCGAGGGCTGTGAGTTCAAGACTAGTATTGACTACCCTTCCAGGCCACCAGATTTAATGAGTCTGTGTATAAATATTTTTTTAAAGGGAAGATTTACTTCCAGTATCAGTGTACAAGGTCTATCCCTGGAGAACCATCATATCAAGATTAATTTCTTTAATTTGATGGCTGAATGAGATGACCAAGTAAGTAAGAGATTTTCTTTGGTCAAGTCCCAGGAGAGCCATTGATGCTATCTTCTGCCAGCGGGGGATGCTAGTAAGGATGACCAGGAAAGGAGTGTTCACTGCTTTGTTCTATGGCAGGGCTCGGGGTAAGAATCTGCCTTCGTATCTCTCATAGCTTGAGTCATCTAGTGGACAGGGATCATCTTGAAAGGGGAGACAGAGACACATCTATGTTTTCAATGTGGTTTCTCAATACAAGGACTACTAGCCCTGTGTGATTACTTAACTAATATCAGGCAAAACTTAAAATCCAGCATCTCAGTAGCACTACTCACATTTTGATGTCTTAGTCACCATGTATAGCTAGTGGCTGCCACATTGAAGAGCAGCAAACATTTGCTTCATCACAGAAACGGTAATAGGAGCTGAATCAGAGGTCAGTTAGCTCTTTCCAGTAACAAGTCAAGGGTGGAAACAGTGTTTGCTTCTGAGCTGTTTCACTTTGTGTGAGATCTAATCAGCCCTTTATGTCATGGTTTCTGTGTTTCTGGATTCGAACACTGTAGACAGAACATAAATACATTTTAAACACACTCATCTATCATCTATCTATATATCAACTATCTATGTATCAGTGTGTGTATGTATTTATTTATGTATCTATATTTCTTTGTATCTATGTATGTATCTTTCTATGTATATATGCATGTATTTATGTATGCATCCTTCCATCTATCTATAGGCTTTTTCTTGAACATTGTTTTTCGAATAATATAATATAGAAACTATATACATAGTGTTTATATTGTGTTAGGTAGCATAAGTAATCTAGAGATGATTTAATATAAACAGTAAGATTATACAGGTTGTATAAGTTACTCCAGAATTTATAGATAAGATCTGAGCATTGATGTATTTTGGTATCCGCATATCCTGGAATCCATATCCTCTGACACAGGGAGACAATAAGAGTCTCTTTGAGTCTCTGTCTTCTCTTCTGTAGAATGGGATGATGGGTCTGTTTGGAGTTCTTGTCCATAGTGATGCTTGGTCCAGAGCTAGTATTCACTAGAGGCTGATCCTATTCTATGTTACTCAGTGACAAAGACAAGTCCTGTGTGATATTTTTTTCCTTCTACTAGACTTTCGGGTGCTAAACTTTCCCGAGCCTGCATGCCTTTTTGCTAGTGAATCCAGGCTGCTATTATCAGAATAACTAATATTCTGAAAGAAAGCAAAAAGAGACACATTAAAGCATCTGTTTTCCCCCATTTCATGGGAAAACCATTCTTGTGTCACCATCCTGTTCCATCTTCAGATTTTTTTCTCTCTCACCTTGTTCGTGTTTGTCCTTCCTGCAGAGATAACAAATTGAGTTATTTAAGTGCTATGCTTTGGTAATTACAAATGGATCCAACATTTTATACCTGGTCAGGCCATGGTGTCTATTAATGACCTGTTGGAAAGTATTCAGAATTTCCTTTTTTGTGGGGGGTGATGCAGGGACACTTTCTCACAGATAGCTTCTGAACAGGGTAGTGTTGTCTTCCCGATACGTTTAGATAATGATATGTGAGATGAATTAATGTAATGAATAGAATCTGAGAAACATGTTAAGCAGACCCTAAGTAGTGACCTTCAAGCAGGAGTAGGTGGAGAGGAAGCATGAGATAACTCATGGTAAGATGGGCTATATTCCAGCTTTTGATCAGAGGGCTTTTATTTTATTTTGTATAAGAGCATCTGTGACATATATAACAATATCCTCATGTAACAGAAGGGAAATTAAGGCTCAGAGAGGTTAAATAATTTATTCAGGGCTTTGAGGTCAGGTACAATTGGTAGACTGTAGAGAACAGGGATTTGGAAGCCAGGACAGTCTGTCTCTAAATCATTGTGTTATTCTTTTACAAAGTGGGGGCTGAAATATGTACATGAAATGTTACAAAATAAAAATCTGAAGCCCAATATTTAATACAGTAAATAAAGACGACATTAACAAGAAATGAGGATGGCTCAGAGGGTTGTGTCTGGGCTGGCAACTTCAAATACTTGGCTTTTTGGACATGGAGACTGATTCTGATTAGGTGGAGCTTGAGAGTCTGCATTTCCTTAAATCTCCTAGTTCTTCTGCCACAGATGCTGCTGTTTCTGGTGGTGGGAATATTGGTGATTTCACCATGAAGCTTTGAGTATACAAGGGTAGGAGAATCCTTGAGAAGCCACCACAGAGAACAGACAGAGTAGAAAAGCCACTAGAGAGAAGGACAGAAAATGGCTGAATCTGTGCACTGTTAGGTAGTAGTGAGAATTCAGGAAGCCACACTGTGCAGCAGGATCAAGTTGAAGAAATTTGGATAACATTGGTAACTTTCAAAAGCTGTGTGTGTGTGTACAACTAGAATTTTTATTATGGAGGGAAATGTGAATATTCAGTAATATTAGGGTTGACACTAGATCATGAGAAATCTTGACACTTAAATAAACTCAGAATTCACTTTGCCCAGACCCCTTATCATCCAGGGACAGTTGTTCAAATACAGTGTGGGTGAGTCACATGGAGGTCCTAGGATGGACTTCTTCCTAATCAATGCTGATACTGCTGTCCAAGACCACACTGGGACAAGCACTGCTATCCTCATTGTAATGTTTGCTTTGGGATCACCACACCATCTATGTAATAAAAGCCTGGCTCCCCTCATTGTGTCCTGAAGCACCTTGAGTATCTGTGTTCTCAAGTGTCAGTTAAAACCAAGACTTCCAAGGTTCTTGGAAGAAATAAATGATCTAACAGTCAGTGCCCGAATAAGGTATTACATAGCTATGATCATGTACCCAACATGAACAGCTCAAGGGAGGGAAGTTTTACTTTGCTCATGGTTTCTGAGGGGTATTTCTATGTATGGTTGCTTGACCATGTGCTTGGGCAGAATTTCATGACAAAAATTGGGAACATATGGCAGAGAATCTTCATCTCACTGTGGATAGGACACACACCACACACACACACACACACACACACACACACACACACACACACACACACACACAGAGAGAGAGAGAGAGAGAGAGAGAGAGAGAGAGAGAGAGAGAGAGAGAGAGAGAGAGAGGATGTACTTAGGGGTAAAGAACCTCTAAGCACCCCCTCCCCTCACAGTGACATCCTATCCTCTCTCTAGGACTTAAACCACTTAAAGCTTAAGAACATCCAAAAATAGTGTTGCCTTCAACAGGCTAATCTCTAACATGTAAGGTTGGGTGGGTTTCGTTTGGGGTGCGAAGTGACTCAAAATATTTTTCTGTCCTCTAAACATGAGTAGCCCCACTGGGCCACAGGGATGTTGCCAGGAAACAGCTTGCCTTTGCCTTTCTATGGCCTCCTGCCTGGCTCCCAGACAGGCTTGCTCACCTCCAAGTAGCTATCCTTTGAGCCTGAAAGCACTCACCAGCCCTTCCTGGGAAGCTAACCAGCAAATCTGGATTCCAAGAGCTTTTACCATCTCACCTCTCACTGCCTCAATTTCAGTTTTTCCAACTGTGTGTTGACCATACTGCAGACAAGCTGAAGCTTTTCTCCACTTTGCCTAAAAATGACTAAAACCAGCTTAAATGAAAAGAGAAACAACAACAATCGGATATAAAGAAAATGGCAGCCGAGTCTGGTGAGAAACTTGAAAACATGATCTTCCACCTTCCTCAGCAGGAAATTGCTTCTGTGTCCCAATGTACTGTACTTTACTGTGTTTTTAAAAAGGCATTTATTTGGTGGGTGTGTGTGTCTGTGTGTCTGTGTGTGCCTGAGTGTGTGTGTGTGTGTATATGTGTGTATGTGTGTGTGTATGTATATGTGTGTATGTGTGTGTGTGTAGGCATCTGCCTGTGGAAGTTAATTAATGGGAGCCAATTCTCTATATGACCCTCAGGGACTAAGGTCATCATCTTGGTGGCCAGCACATTTACCAGCTGAGTCATCTCACCTAAAGTCCTATACTTTAATAACACAGAGAAATCCAAACCCACGTCAGTGTGTGCCCCTTCTAGATGCCTTTATCCTGGGTTTCCTGAAGTTAGAACTGGGTTGTTGAGAAGGACTGTGTTGCCCATGGTTTGTGAGGAAGCTTTCTAGAACTCTTCAGGGATGAGCAGCTCTGTCATGGGAATGGCAGTGAAGAGCCAGAACTCTAGGATCAGGACTCCAAAGCTAGACAGAGTTATCAGGGTGAACACATGGAGTGCATGCCTGTTCCTCCTTCGAGCACAGAGCTGGAGTTCTGTGCAGTCAGTGAATCTGCGAGTGTCAACCTTCTCTTAACTGTGTGGGTTGTGTTCTTTATCCCCGCCCCCAACTTTGCATTTCCTATTCATATAATTGTGAAAGGAGGCTAGGAACACCTAGCTTCATAGGTGTGCTGTTCAAATTAAGTAAGATGGTACTGATAAGATTAGTCAGTCCAGAGGCTATCACAGGTCATCTTCATCTTTGCTGATCAGAGACACTGATGCAGATGTTCTGATAGACGTGATGGTGCTCTTGGGAAATTGCTTTGCACTAATCTGAACATTTATCCCTCTGACCCTCCAACCTCGGCTATCCTGGGCATACTCAATGAGAGAGAATCATAAAACGAAGGAACTAGTTGAAATCCTTTAAACAGCAACCTGTGGCTCCTTGATTTCTGCTTGTATCATGTGCTCAAGCAGGAAATGAGCTATGTGGGAAGACTATGCTGCTGAGAAGTTAGTGGGAAGGAAAGAGACACCTACCCCTGGCTCTGGGTGGGCCTCATGTGAGGTCCCAGAATCTTAGGATGGGGAGGAGTATGCAGTTTCTAGCTCATCTAGACTGTGACTTAAGTGGAGTTACTTCTTTTAAGACTTAAGTGGAGTTACTTCTTTTAAGACTGTCATCCATCTTCTGGAGGCAGCTGGGAATCAGGGAGAATGAGTTAGTACTCAAAGAATACAGTGGGATCACACCCTAGTCAGATTTTTCTTGTGGAGACATATATGTGTATGTTAGACTGTCCTCCAAGCTGATGTCTCTTTTTGTATCTTTTATCTATTTCTCTTGATTGAATTTTATGCACACACACATACACACACATGTATGTGTATATATATATATATATACACACATGTAAATTTATATATATATAATATATAAATATATATATATATATATATATATATATATATATATATATATATATATATATATATATATATATTAGAGGTTTAGGAATCTTTCCTAGCTCTTTGTTACCTGGTTATACTTTTCCTCTTGGGTCCTAATTAAAAGTGGTACCTTGGTTACAATAAGCATGATTTACTTACTGACTTCCAATTCAGACCAAGAAGAGACATTGCTGTGGCCTTAGCCTGGGTGTTTGCTCTGAGCATCCCTTCTGGACCCCAAGTGGACATTGGGTTGTGCTAGTGAATCAGTTTATGTTTCACTGGGTTAGGGTAAGAGGTAAGGATGGGAGAGAGGCTGTCAGTGGTCAAGAAAGGGAGGGAGACATAGCAGAGTCATGAGAGATAGAATAGAAAATCATAGGGAGAGTGGATTAGGGCTGATTTGGGGACATGTGCAATCAAGAAGCTTCTAGACAGGAGATTCTCCAGTTGAGGTGTTCAAAGATAATGTACTACCTCTGTGTTCCCTGTTATATGTCTCTGCCTGTCTCATCCTACTGACTCTGAAATGGTCCCACATGTGACTCAATGGCCAGGCAGTATCCACAGTTACTGTAGTACCCTTTTTTGGGTTTCATATCCCTGTTTATAGACCCCGTGGCTCAAGATGAGGGCTAAAAGGGAAACGAGAGAGCTTTTTCTATGTTTGTCCCTCAGCTGATTCCAAGGAAGAGGACAAAGCTGTCAGACCCCAGAGCAGGTGACACTCCACAGATCTTCTTCTGACACATTCACTTGTTTGTGGAACTATGTTGCCCACCAAGGTCAGCTTTCTGTTGAGTCCATCAAGAGAGTTACATGTGCCCGTTGATGGCCTATGTGACAGAATATCAGTGAAGGATAACAGAGGGACAGAGAGGAAATCAGGCAGAAAAGGCTGCCAACTAGGCTGGTGGCAGCCAAGGCTGTGATGTATCCTCTGGTCTGGTGGTGAATACAGTTCTTCTATGGCATTCTGGGTTTTTCTTAGGTTTCTTAAGCTTCCAAACTATGACCTGTGAATCATGACTTCCTGAGTACAGAGTGTGCCAGTGAGGGGCACCATCGATTTATGTACTGCTTGAATGGCAAGATCCCTGGCCTTTGCACCTAGCCAGGCTCCTTCTGTGAGGTCAGCAACAGCACTTGGAAGTGCCTCATGTAAATGGTGAAGCACCAAAGGAGAGGATGAGGAGAGGCAGATGGAAAGCTATAGCAGGCATCTGGCAACTTGGAAGCAAATCGCTGCCTTCCCCATGCCAACTTCCTTCATGTTGTGGTCCCATCTGTCTTTCGTCCTGTTAGCACAGGCCTGGCCATCTCTCAATCTTGAGTGGCACTGGCCTGCTTCTTGCTGCTTCTCATCTGCACCATCACACTTCTTCAAAGTGTTCCACACATCCCTCAGTCCCCCTGACACCACTGCATCATATATAAAATCCCGGGATCTGCATGCACTACCGCTCTTTGCTGAGGATGGTAAGCTGGTTAGTATCTTTTCAGGCTTTCTCTCTGGGGAAGCTTGTAGCTGGTTGAATATAACTCATAAAAGTTGAGGTAACACTGAGACTTGGAGGAAGAACCCCAAGTCTTCAGAACTCTCTACCATGAGCTCAGACAACCTCTCCCTACATCCTGATGCCATCTTAGTTTGAGATGACCAGTGGAACTCGCTCGCAGGTTTTTTGTGGTACTTCTCTTTCCAAAGCTCATCCTAGAGTGTCATCATTCTGCCCTATATCTTGAAAGCTGTTCTCATGTTCTGACATGTGAAGCAATGCTGATGTCCCTTGAAGTCCTCATCTCCCTTAGCTACTGACCATTTCTTTCTTTCTTTCTTTTAATGGTGGTCTTCACATCTCCTCGTTTTAGCCCCTTTAATAGCTGTCTTGACTGGTTCAATGGCTTGTGTTTTTCCTTTGATCCAAACTTTCTTACTTTTCTCTTTTCCTCCTTCCTGATGTGACCTTTGGGTATTCTTTCTTGACCTCCAGTCTCTGGGGGCTCCCGCTGCTTTCCCAGCTATACCACCCAATGCTCATCCAGTTACAGGTCTCTCACTGGATCCCTAGTCCCTAATACCCCAACCTGCTCTTCTTGCTCTGCCTGCCTCTGACCTGCTAATCCACCATAAGGAGTTCCTTTTCGTTTTCAGGCCTAAACTGCTGAGCAGGAACAGCCCCAAACCCCCAGATTCAGGCTCAGTGTCTCCTTTGTGGATTCAATACTCAGACCCCCAGAATTCCTGCTGTTTTGTAGGAGGTCTTTGATTTAGCTCCTGTTAACAGCTCAGCAGCTGTTCCAATTCCCTTTAACTCTCACTTAAATACCTTTTTTATACATGCTCCGAAAATGCCCCCACCCCTGCTCACTTAGTTAAATACTTTGCATACACAATTGAGGCCGATCTATTCAATCCTAGGTACTCTCCGTGTTCTTTCTCCTGACTGTGGGCATCATCATCAGTCTGTGTCCTTATTTCTCATCTCTCACATCACTTAAGAGTATAGACAGCTTTTCTCCCGAGTTAAACATATACACTATTTACTCGATTTTTAAGTTAAAATGTGCATATTGGGAAGTGTTTATTCTAAGCTGGGCATAGTGTGAAAGTTATCAACCACAATACAACCTCATCAAGTGTAAACCAGTGAGGAGGACAGCCATGTTTTCATTAGGGAGCACATGCTCCATGTCAAGTCCTGCACCAAGTCCACTTGGGCACATATTATGGACTAGGGGCTCACAGCATTTTGTATCTTATGGGGAAGCAGAGTGAATAATATAACCTCAGTAAGAGAGATATGGGGCCCAAACCCCGAATATGTCGCTAGAGTCTTCCAGCTTTCCGTCTTCTTTCACATGATACTGCTCCGTGCTGGGCTCACCGAGGGCAGCCCCTGAAGCCTATACCCCCTCCCACATTCTCTCTGCCCTAGCACTTTTTCAAGCCTGTGCTTTTCTGCTGAACAAGCATGGCTGCTCTGACCCTTCACAAATTGAGCTGCTAAGCACGTGTAGAATCACATCGTGCTTTTAACTGCAGGCAAAACTCATCCCCCTGGGAACTGTCCCAGTTTAAGGGTATATATAAAAAAAGAGGCAGTCATGTTAAAATAGAGATAAATACTATCGACACAGAGAGACATGGAAATAGATCCTGGAGGTATGGTAGGAACCCTATCTAAATAGATACCAGAGATAAGTACACAAAAACCATAGATAATTATTGTAGGGATGTATGCTCCATGGGAGGTTCTCAGGATAAATATATCAACTCTGTGGATAGTAGAATAATATGGAGGGTGTGGAGCAAAAACGATGTGTGGGAGGCTTTGCAACTTTGAGGGGGCTGTGCTGAATGGTACCGAGGCCTTCAGTGATGTTCACTCAATGGAGTTGATCCAAGTGAAGGTCTGAAATACGTAGGCAGACTGCAAACTCCCAGCAGGCATCAGGCAGCTTATTGGGAGGAGGATAAATGAGGCTTGAGAATAAGCTGAGAATGAGGTAGAGGCAATGAGGTCTGACTTGGGGGATGTGGTGAGGCTGAGTCTTCTAAGCTGGCATAGATCTGAGAGGGTAAGTGGAGTCTAGAGGAAAGAGGTTCATTGAGGAGTGGAGCAAGGATCTGGATCCTTTTTACTGAAGAAGTCCAAGGCTCCAGTCCTGTGAACATTCAGAGAGGTGTGCACCATGATCACTGACCTAGAAGGTGAACCAGCTGATCAGGCTGTCTACACTACACTGGGGATATATGTTGGGAGGTGGAAGCTCCATGTAACACAGAGAAGAGTCATCCCAAGTACCACTGTTCTCATCATTGATTTGCCAGAGTGGACTATTGTGATAGAGGATTGGCCAACTCTGCCTATATAGCCAGGGAAGGTGAACTGCTCATGCTTCTGCCTCTCTCCTTCGTGTGTTATCTTGGTCTTCCCTGTATAACTAGGAGGTCACTGGTAGTTCTCCATGTCACCAAGGACTTGATAGTTCTGCCAGTCACATCTTCCTGACGGTGCCATATGGCTGTAGAATAGCGGTTCTTAATTTGTAGGTTACAGCCCCTTGTGGGGGTGAATGACCCTTTCATAGGAGGTACATAGTAGATATCCTTCAGATATTTACATTGCAGTTCATAACAGTGGCAAAATTACAGCTGTGAAATAGCAACAAAAATAATCTTATGTTTGGAGGGGGGCAGTCACCACAATATGAGGAGCTGTCTTAAAAGGTTGCAGTATCAGGAAGGTTGAGAACCACTACTATAGAAATTTCACTCAAGGACACTCAGAATGGACAGAAGTGAGCTGGGAGGGACTGCAGCTGGGCTGTGTCCCTCTGGTTTGTGCCTTCAGTTGATTTTTGGAGTCATAGATGAGGGTGGGGCTTGATGTCATTGGGTGTATATCCCAAACAGTAATTTATCAAGGTTGGTGGATGGGGTGCCTGTCACCACAAGGGTGGGCATGCTCTTGTCTGTGGTGATGATTGCTTCACTCCCAAACAGTCTGAGTAGTTTGTCTTGCTCTGGGTTGGGCTAGGGACTGGGAGAGTAGAACCAGTCTAAGTGTTCACCTTTCATGACTTTGATCTTTGAATTGTCTCTGCTAAAAGGCCACACTGCAGTTCTTTCTACCCAGGGAACAAAAGCCCGGGTGGTTTCTGCTTTTATGTCACTAGTTTTTGCCTTATACACATGATTTAGTCGCTGTGGCTTTATCCAAATGTCATAAGGCCCAGATGTGCTTTCTAGGGCTTAGCCTTAGCGGTAGGTTATTTTGGCAGAGTTGACTTCCCTCTGTAAATCAGGGTCTCTCTCTCCCTCCCTGTCTTTGACAAATATGATGGTGATGTGATTCATGAGGCATGAGAATGACTAGACAAAGAGTACACTGGAGAAGTTCCCCAATCTACAGCTTACCGATTAGAGAATGTCAGGTGGAATTCAACAGAGTTAGCGTCACATGTCCTCTAGTGAGTTAAAATTCCTGACCTGTTTATGGGTAAGAGAGCTTTCCATAAATAAGATGGGAAACAGTTCCAAGAACGCTTCCAATAGGAATTTGGCTAATCAAATCTCTAGCTGGACTTGTCCCCAAGGGATTCATAGGAATAAAAGTCAAGAGGACAGGAGCCCAGATGGCATCTGGTAGGGGTATAGGCTTTGCTGCGGTGATATTCTGGAATATCTGCCCAGTCTTGGCTGTCTGGAACTTCAGGCATGAGGGAGGGTGGCCCAGTGAACAGGCAGCCACAATCCACCATCTGGTTACCAGGCATTGCCTCAAAGCTCCTGATTTGGGGACAGAGGCCATATGGTCTTCTCATGCTTCCACCTTGCTTACTCTGGACTTTAATTTTAAAGTTCCCTGAACTGGAAACAGGACTAAAAGAAAGTTTTCAGCTGGAGAGCCAGAAGCTATGATTAGTGTGGATTTATTTCTATCCCCAATGATGGATGGTCACACTGATGCACAGGGCACCGATCCACTGGACACAGGCTAGCTTCCAAACTGAGAAGTACTGGCTTCAGGGCAAGTTTGTCTATTTATGAGTAGCAAGAAGCTAGGGTGATTTCACACTTTTGCCATCATAGAGAAATATGGCTGGCTGTGCAGTTCAAGTTGGTGCCTGGGAAAGGGACACTTGTGGCCCCTAGCAAGGGTGGAGAGAGTCACTGTTTTCTTAGCTCCGTGATTCAGTACAAATGCTGGTATAAAGCATACGTCATGAAACTGAGAGTGCGTCCAGCTTTGTTGACACAAAGAAAGACAAGATGAAGTCTCTGCATTTCAGGAGAATAGTGAAATGATCACTCTACCATTTATCATCTTTCTAAATTCTTGGGGAAATGAGGGAATGACAGTCAGTGTAGCCCATGCATATGCACACAGTGAAGGGACAGCGAGTTCCCAATGAAGCAGTGACACAAACCAGGAATGAAACACTGGCCTTAATAGCAGAGGCCCCCAAACTCATGTAGAAGTGTGTTTAGAGTCTTCTTTATGACTTGTAGGTTCTACCATCTTCAGCCTTTCTTGATTTGGATCTGGGACTCAGCCAGGGCTTGTGAGAACCTTGGAGCTATGGCACAGAAGCTGGATGGAGTTCCAACTGTGTATCATGGAAAGAGTTATACAGACTCTATAAGCCTTGGTTTCCTCATCTGTAATATGGGGGTGTCTCTACATGCGGGTGTGGGGGGTTGAAATGGAACAAAGCATATTTAGTGTTTTTCCTGGCATTTGAAAGAAAAAATACAGAAAAGGATCAAGAGCAAAGGGCTTAGAGATGATAGATGTAAAGCCAAGGGCTGGAGGAAGAGGATACGTGGCCTCACAGTGTATCACTTGGACCATCTCAAGTGTCTCATGGTGGCTGCACTCACTGTGTTGTGTTTCCAGGGAAATCTCCACATCTTGGGGTTTTCGTAGCACATCACTGCAACCTGGGTGGCTCATAACACTGGAAATGTGTTCTCAGAGATATGGAGTCCAGAATTCTGACATAAGGATATCAGGGTTCCACTTTATCCAAGAGCTCTTCCAGCTTGCTTGTGTCTCTGTGCATCCGTGGGCTCTGACTACCAAAGTCCGGCATGTGTGAGTGGGTGGCAGGGAAAGCAGGGTGAGGATGAGACTGGAGGCCTTCTCTTTGTTCTTCATCCATGTCTTCATCGCTGTCAATGTCACTGAAGTGTAAAATACCTACTAAGCACACTGTGGAGTTCCTGGCATTGTTTTGACAGTTTACTAGAGTTGCTCTTCATGTCAAAGAAAGAGACAGCTGACTTTCAGGTTTGCAAAAGAGCCGAGTCCAGTAATTTTCCTAGGGAGTTGGAATCTAGTGCCGATTCCCAGTCTAAGCATTTTATCCCCAAACATAGAAGCTGCCTGGGTAGAGTAAGGAGATGCCCAGTTTACTAGATACTTTACGTAGTAAAAGGAAGGAAAATAAGGACTTTCAAAAATCCAGGATTCTAGACTTGGAAGAGAAAGTGGCTTTTAAAACAGGGAAAAGTACTAATGCCAATCTTCAATAGGGCAAGAGAGGAGGTTCCTCTCCCCTCCGACAAAATAATAATAGATCAACGATGGTAGGGACAGTGATTGGAGAGTTAGTTTGTGGAGAAGTAGTTTGGACAGAGGCGATGAAGCGTTCTCACTTTGGCCCGTGGTCATTGAAGGGAGCCTTTCTATTTTGGGACTCCACTGTCTCTGTACTCATTTCTTATGGGCTAAGTTGGTAGCCAGAGATTTAGTCATTAAATTAAGTCTTCAGGAGCAAGAGGAAGGGAAGCCTATTCCATCCTCTGAAAAGGTACTTTGTAGGTTCTGTAATCTAGCACTTCTGTGAAGTCCAATTGGTTAAACTAGAACTCAACCATAAGCGGCTACAAAACATGTTGGGAAATGAAATTGTCATCTCTAGAAGACATGTCCAGATAAGAATGGGATAAGTACCAGAAAAATGCCATTTATGAAATAATTGCTGTACAAACTACTTTTGTCCTTACAGCACACCTCTGTGGGAGATCTTACTACTGTATACCTTCTGTATCTGCTGCCTCTCTATCTGTGGACACTACCAATCCCAAATAAATTTTATCATTTAAAAATACATCTATATGGAACATATAAGGTATTTATTATTCTTTGGACAATATAGTATAACAGCTTTTTATATAGCATTCACATTCATTATACTGTACTTAGAGTCATCTAGAAATGATGTCATGTCAATAGGAGGATATTCATAGGTTATAAGGACGTATGATGGCATTTTATACTAGGTACTCCAGCATCTGTGGGTTTTGGTATCTCCAGGACATCTTGGACTTAATATGCAAACATTGAGAGATGGCTTTTATTATCACCCCATTAGACAAAATGGGGGTCGTGCTGCTGAGATAATAATATACAGAGCTCTTACCATGGGAAAGAGGCAGAGCTGAGTCTTGATCCCAGTTCTGAATGTCTCCAAGGGCTCTAGAGTTCTCTGTTATCCCTAGACTTCATAGCCATTCCAAGAGAGGATCCCAGAACTTGGGTGAGAACCCTGGATGCAGCCTAACCTTTCCTGATGTCCTCTCTGGTTAGGTTTCACCTCTCTGCCAGGCATCAGGTGAAGAAACAGGAAATGTGAAGGACTAGCTTAGTGAGCCCTGATGCTGTGTGTGTGTGTGTGTGTGTGTGTGTGTGTGTGTGTGTGTGTGTGTGTGAGAGAGAGAGAGAGAGAGAGAGAGAGAGAGAGAGAGAGAGAGAGAGAGAGAGAGAGAGAGTTAGTTCACTGTCTTCTCTGCCTTTGTCAGGCTAAACTTGGACTTTGGTTCTAGCACGGGAGCTTCTGTTTGTCACCAGAGGGGGCGCTATTTTGGGCAGCTATATGTTTTGTGCTCTGAGCTCTCTAGGTGGATTCCCCAAAGCCTGGTGGGTGAAGTGGTGATCTGAGCCACTTTATTTACAGGGATCAAGTTCTTCATCACTGGGAAGGAAACAGGGCTGGCAGGAACTCAATAGGGTTGTCAAGTGTTCAAACTTGACCATACTCTCCTTATTTCAAGTACAAATCACATTGTCAAGTAAAAGTTAAATTTATTCATTTAGTTAATCTTTATTAAAAGCATCTCTAATGACTTATTGATTTTTTTATTTGAGGAAGAAAAAGGCTCACTTTCTTGGCAAGCAAGGGGATTACCTGATGCCAGATTGGAAAGCCACTCAAGAAGGGGGTCTGTTTTTGAAACGTTAAATATTTTAATGCAAAAATAAATAAATGTACATGAATAATTGTAATGGACAAACACATAAGAACAGCTTTCTTTTTACTTAATGGTCATCAGTTCAAAGTTAAAAGTAAAACAGTTTCACAGAGAACATAGAAGAGGAACATTGTCACCCTCTGTCTGATAGTATTGTGTAAAACCACCTAATTTGGTGATTTGAAACTGTGGAATAAATTTGAAGAGGATACCAATAGACAAAAGTAAATATTTTTGATCAAAGAAGAAGTTATTATTCTTGAGTATGCCTTTGTCTATTTTGCTTTTAAATGGAGCTTTTTGCTTCTGAATATCCCCAACCTGCCTTCCATTCTGCACACAGGACCCCCCCTGCCCCCACCCCCCAGACCACCTATCCAAAGAGGACAGGAACTGTTACTGCCAGATCTCTCGCTGGGCCTTCAGTCCCCAGAACAGTGTCTGGTATTCAGTCTAATTTTATTATTTCCTTTAGACTACATCATAACCCTGGGAGATGATGGTCAGGGCTCATGTTTGTGTACTCACTCTTCTGAGGAAATGGAGGCCAAGAATGCAGGTCTGAGGCTAGCCCTCCTCTCTCTGACTCTCAGGAGGGTTCTTGTTTACTTTACCCCAGTTTCACAATCACACCTAACACCTGCAATTTCTGATATGTTTGTAGCAGTGGTTAAGGAGAGCATGGTAAGAGTGTGGAGGTTCTGTCCTTGACCAGGTACCTCAGTAGATTCTTGCCAGGAAGGACCTGCTACTTACCAGCATCTCCTACCATGGTGTGTATAGAAGAAAACAACCATGATAACCCTTGTGCGTCTGAAAAGAGCCCAGTTCATGTAATGATTATGTCAGGGGCTTGAGTCCTTACTTTAGCCACAAGTCCCTCAGCTGTCTCTGTGCTTCAGGTTCTTCAGCTCCAAGGTTAAAACTCTTGTTGTGGGCAGCATCATATCAACAGGCTTCCTCCGAGTATGAGTAAATCAATGGACTGGAAAGTCTTAGTGCAGGAATGGAATAATTAATGTTTAAAAACAGTATTTTGTGCTGCTGTCATTATGATCTCTTGCGCATGAATTTAGACACTGGGAATACTGGTCTCTGGATCCTGAGTTGAGCTAACATATGCTATGGTAGATACAGAATTTGAAGTATCAATAGGAAGCTTTGATGATACAGAGTAGCTTCTATATCCCCCCCCACACACACTTTAAGACAGACTTTTATCACATAGTCCAGGCTATCTTAGAACTTTCTGTATCACCCAGGCTAGCTTCAAATGTACAGTTTTCCTGCCTCCTGACTCCTGGGCTATAGGCATATACTACCACTCCCCAATTTATCATCCTTGTAGCCAGAAGTTTTTCTCTGTCTCATATGATTCCCAAGGTCCCATAGCCATTCATAAAGTAATCATTCAGAGGCCTAATATTAATTACTGATTGTTTTGTCTATTGCTCAGACTTATTGATAACTAGCTCTTTTATTTTAAATTAACCCATAACTATTAATCTATGTATTGCCACACGTCTCATGTCTTTACCTGTATTCCATTACATCTTGCTCTCCCAGAGGCCTACAGTATCTGCTCCAACCACCCCTTTCTTCTTCATGTATCTCTCTTAGATTTTTCACCTGGCTGTATCCCATCTTGCAATAGGCTAAGACAGTTTCTTTATTAACCAGTGGTAGCAACACATATTCTCAGGTTAAAGAAAAACCATACCATAGCAAAACCTCTCAAATATACATCCTGGAATTACTCCAACTGAGCCAGGAGGGCTCCTGAGGGTGGGTGTGTTGTCCTTGTGTGGAAGCTGACTTGCATTTACTGATGTGCTGAGCCTCCTTTATGAGGCTATACAACACACTGTGCAACAACTCCCTCCTGGCTTAGTGTATTAATGTGCTGCTATGGCTGGCAAGACATGTACTATAGACTGAGTGGCCCAACGACAGAGAAGTACTTCCTCACAGTCCTAAGGACTGCAGTGCTAAGGTTAAGATTGACAGGATTGGTTTCTACTGACACCTCTCTCTTTGATATAGCTGGCCGCCTTTTCTTTTTATGTGAGCCTGTGCCCTAACATCCTTCTATAAGGATGCTAGTCACATTGGTTAGGATCTATCTAGATGGCTTCACTTTAGCTTAATGATTTCTTTAATGGCTGGTCTTATTCAGAATTACTGAAACACAACTTTGTGAATTTAGGCAGGCACAGTTTAGCTCATTAGACTTACTGTGCCCCTTCTGCATCCCTTAAAGCTCGGAGAAGGATACATTTCTTTCAAATTCAGTGATACTTTGGGAAATGAGACAAGTTCCTGCTGGCATGGCCTTCTGTCAGTGTTGGTTGAGCTTGCCCAGAAACATGTGCATGTGTGGAAGCTGAACATGAAATGGAATGTGTGAGCCAGGTGCAGGGTTGTCTGTGCAGGGAGAAAGCCTATATTTCTCCAGGACAGTGTGTGCTGACCTAGGCTTATGTCGGTCATGGAGTTTGTAGATGACAGAGAAGAACGACCATGGATGAACACATAGAATCTGTGAGACACTTGCCAAATGACATTTCCGGCTTATGGGATGAAATCATTTCACATGCTGAACTTTTTTCTTCCAGCAGAGACACCCCTGATCTATCTGAATTACAGAGTAGCTGGTAACAAAGGGATGAAGAATCATTTAAATGAATGGTTTTCTAATTTATTAGAGATCCTGTCTATTCTGTTAATGTCTGGTGTTCATCACACTCTTGAAGTGGTGTGAGCCTCCCTTCTGGTCTCTCACCTACTGCTACTAGAATGTGCTTTTTTTTTTCCCCAGCATACTAATAAAAAGCCTAAATTGGAGTGCTCTCTCTCTCTCTCTCTCTCTCTCTCTCTCTCTCTCTCTCTCTCTCTCTCTCTCAATCTCTCTCTCTCTCTCTGTCTCTGTGTATGTATGTATGTGATTGTGTGAGGCAATACCTATTCTGTGGGATGCAGTGTCTTGTAGCAATTAGCTCACGACTAAAGTTCGTATCTCTGGGAGGCAGTCAGAATCCTACATTTCTCTCTGTAGGTACAGAGGAAAAGTGATGGAGACTTTCCCAGACAACCGGACCTCCTGTGCCATCATCGTCCTCATGCCGTGTACAATGTCCTTGGGATTTCTGGAAACAGACATACCTCTTAGTCTTCCCTCTTGAGCAGCACTCTGTCTTGATCTTTTATAACCCTGTGACTTTTGCTCAGGTTGGAAGGAGGATGCAGGAGCTGGAGCCCACCATGTCTGTAAAGGCAGGAAAGCTGCTGGGTCAGCTGTGGGGCCGATCATGGGGGCAGGATGGAGGTTGGGCTTCTTGGGGCCCGGCACTTTGGAAAGAGCAATGGCAGTGCTCGAAGTCTGCTGAGGAAGGAGAGAGTCTCAAAGCACAGTTACTACTGTTTAACCAAAGATTTTTACTGTTTTTACTTTGATAAAACCATCCAGTCCCACTGATGGTAATAACATGTCCAATCCTTGTCAAATTGTAACTCATTGTAACTTTCCCAGTTTGTCTGCCATAGGCTTTCCATTTGATAGGTGAAGGATGTGGGAAAGGTTGAGGACCACCCCTCACACCTCTATACACACCAAAAGCTGTTAGGCCAGCAGAGGGAGAAACTGATTGGAGCCCTATGGTCAAGTTCTGTCAGTTCTTATGTTCCCCCACCATGTCATGCAGAAAGCTCTCTCTCTCTCTCTCTCTCTCTCTCTCTCTCTCTCTCTCTCTCTCTCTCTCTCTCTCTCTCTCCCCGGCCCTAGCAACCTCAGTCCCTGACACTCACACCAGACCTTGTCAAAGCCTCAGGCTGTGCTTTTTGCCATTTGCTGTTACCTTGCAATTGCCAGACACTTCAATTGTGAGATTGTACCCAGGATGAGTGAGCTTTGCCACCCTAGGGCTTCTAGGGTCTGAGCATCTGATTGGCTGTCTGTCTCTGTCCTTTTCTTTCTCTGGGCAATGATCAGCAGTATCAGCAGCAGGCCAGCTCCCCCCCCCCCCCCCAGTGGAGGAGGCAAATGAAGAGTAAGACAGAAGGGGCCAATCTCTTTCCCCCAGAGAGATGTGGAGATATTCTGAGGGGCCTTGAGAATGTGCTGGAGGTCGCCCAGCAGCTGCTGTGTGAGCAGGCCTGGGTATAGCTTCGACCACCTGGAGCTGGAAGTTGATTATAGTTTCTAAGGTCAAAGTGAGGTGCTGGCATGATCGAGCCTGACACCTAAGATGCTCCTGGGAGTTGAACTTGACAGTGAACCCAAAATACATTCACCTTTCCCTGACAACCAGGAGGAAACACCTTGCCCCTCCGTCTGAGGTACTGAGAAGCCCTCCTTCCCCAAAGGCTCCCCATTTCAGTCATACTTATTTCTGCCTCTGAAACCATGTGATGCAAGTCATTGCTTCACTGGGGGTGACATCATAAGGGACTTTTCAGCTATCCTCTGCTAGTGAGGAAAGGATTTCCCTACCCTCTGTGGAGTCACCACCATAGGAAAATACCAGTTATGGGATAGAGGGCTTTCTCACAGTCTTTTTCAATATGGGGATGTTTTCAAATCATTCACAGATGTCATGAGATCTGGTAGGAGAGAATGCATGAATGACTTGTGGCTTTAAATGCATAGTCTCTGTCCTTTTCAAAATTTGTGGGAGACCATTTGAGCTCACACAACAATTGAGTTCTTCTCGGCTCCAAATTATGATCAGTGTCAAGCTGAAGCAGTGAATTGGCTCCAAAGTAGAATGAGGGCTCCGGGGCAGATCAAAACCTATATATGAATTGCCAACCACAGGTAGAATATTTACTGTATTTAATTTCCTAAATTTGGTCCCTGAGCAAAAACAAGTACAGAATTTTTATCATCTCCTTTCATCTCCAACCTTATGCCCTAAAAATTTACTTATTATTAATATTTAAAACCCATCACTCTGTATGAATCATTGGCTATAAAAGGACATAAATTTTGGCTCTTTCCACTTCAGACACACATTTCTTCGACGCTCTGCTAGGTAATCAGGTTCCACATTAACAATACACACATTCATACATGTGTCAGAAGTCTGTGCTCGCAGCTTCTCCCCAATCTTGCAGTAACTCATTAGTTCAGTTGCAGTGCAGCCCAGAGGCTGTCACTCTGGGTTTTATTGTTGTTGTATATATGTACTTTTCTTCTTCTCTCCTACCAGCCTTTTCTCCAGCTTGACTACGGATTATGTCTCACTTAACCCATAGTCAACCATCATTCTGCTCTCAGGGCACATTTGCCAGCTGTGGATTTCCCAAACCTTGATTGGTTCATTTTAGTTGTGATGGGTCCTTTTCCATCCAATGGTCCTCTGTGGAGCAAGGTAACCTGAGTTGCAAACCTATTCCACCTGGAAGGGAGAGGGAGGGAAAACATTGGCTTTGGATTTAGCAGTTCTCCTGCCTGCCATCTTTAAATGCCTTCCTGACCTGGGTTGTTGTTGTTGTTGGTGGTGGTGGTGGTGTGTGTGTGTGTGTGTGTGTGTGTGTGTGTTTGTGTGTGTGTGTGTGTGTGTGTGTGTGTGTTTCAGCACTAGAGAATTAGAATAGAGCATGCCTCAGCACTGGATGGCTTCTCAGAAATTCTGAATTCTAATCTCGGTTGATTGGATAGTCTCGGGAGAAATCCCACTGGCCCCTGGTCTCACCGCTGTGCAGAAGTATTGTGTTGCCGTGACTACTGTGCAGAAGCTTTTGTGGTGCCTCAGCTATGTAAGAGGGTGAAGGAGAGAAGAAAGCGAGGCAACAAATGTCAATACGCTTAGAGTTGCCAAGTGCTGGGCAAGTATAAGGAGACCCTGTGATGCTGAAGGTGAGAACGGCGATGCTTTCAAGGTCATTAGATTAGGTTTTCCTATTTCCAGGAAGCCTCTTATTAAGTTGTCCTTACTAGAATCTGGGCTTCAGCCCAGTTTTAAAAATTATGAATCGCTTTTCCTTTGAGATAGAACTGCCACTGATTCGCCAGTGGCACTGGTTGGATGTAGTCATGAAGACACCACATGTCCCCATCTGTCAACTCCACCCCCTTTAATTTTTTTAATCGGGAAAATTCTCCTCTAATCTCTCTCCTATGGAGAGAGGGAGGACTGCAAAAGGATTTTTGGCAAATGGCTCTGAGCTCCCCTAAAGAAGGCCAAGTCCTGGGTCTCTACCATGGGGCCTGGGATTTGCACTCCAAACCACCCTCTAAGCTCACTGATGTTCTGCATTCCTGAACAAAACACCTTCCTGGGATCCTCCTACAGTTCAATGCTTTGTAAAGTGTCGGGATCTGAGGTTAGACCAAGAGGGACTGAAAACCCAGCTGTGTTAAGTTTTGAAGTTTGGGCAAAGGAGTATCACTTTCCGACCCTTGGTTTCTCGCTCTATAAAAATGTGAGGTCAAAAATATCTACTTTATAGAATTGTTCAGATCAAATGAAACAAAGTACATGAAAAGAGAACAATGCTTGAGACAGCAGGCACTTCCTAAAATTTGCTGTTATAATTATTTTCATTTATGTATTCCAAAGGTAAGAGTAGTTCTGTATATCCAATACCACAGGAGAAAACTGATTCCCAGAAGCACTGGGACCTGTATCCATGTATGTGGTTGTGTGTGTGTATGTGTGCTTGTGTGTGTGTGGCATTTGCCACTGTGATGTCAGCTACCAAATACTGTACAGAAACTCCAGACCTGGTACGTGAGGTTCCACTCATTTCAGTGTCCCCCTTTGCCCCCATCATGTTGACACCTCTGAGGTACTGCTCATTTTGCATGACATGTCCCTTCTCTCAAGGAGTGTCTACCTTACAGGCCGTGGAAATACATTACCAGGTGCAAGTAATGGTAGTCTATGTACCTGCTACAGTGTGGTTTGGAGCGAAGGGAGATAAGGCACTTCTGAATGGGTCCCAGGTGGGTGAAAGCAGCTCTCCAGAGTTCATATAAGAAGTGGCTATGAGCAGGGTCAGTAGATGAGCAGAATGCCCCATCTAGCTTGTATTAGGTTCTCCATGAATACTAGCTATTAATGTTATTATTTAATGCTTTGCTGACAACAGGGATTCAATATATTTTTTGGATTGACTGACTGCCTGCCTAACTGACAGTATAAACAAATGAGGAGTGTTTTATTATTACCATTTCTTTTTACTCTGTGGGGCCTCAGGCTGGTGCTGAACAGGGCTCGGTGCTCTATCTGTCACCGAGGCAGGACCATACCACTACATGTAAATTATCAGCTTCATATTTCCTTCCTGACATACATTACAGCACAGAAGAGAGCCAGCTCTCCCTCCCATCAGCTTCCTATAGGGAAGGAGCCTTTTTATAAAGAAAGTACAGTTTCAAGGAAGAGAACACACAGCTTATTTTCAAAGGATTTAAAATGGAATTCTTATCAATTTGAATAATCACAAAGTCTCATCTTGATTAACTGCCTGTATATGTACTTAATAACTCCATGACTGGCTGGTTTTATCTAGGTCCTACTGTGTGTCAGGCACTGTAACTGAGTATGGTAAATCTCACAAAAAACTCAGAATCTCATCAAGTCGGTTCTCTGACACACCCTTCCTCCACTATTAAGAAACAAGGTACATAGAGAAAAATAGTATGTCCATCTGAGGACACAAAGAACCTTGGATTTGAGCTTGATGAATCTGTGCAATATTCTTATCCCTAAACAATGTACCTTTTGGCCTTACCACATGTTATAAGCTGGATCTATGGAGCTTTGCTTGTAGGCATCATCAGTTACAGATGCCAAGGTCTGTCCCTGACAAGAATTTTTCATGAGGTCCAGTTATCAGTCCTAATAATGTGCTGACACCCCACACAGCTCCACACTTTGCTTCAGTAGGTACCAGGGCTCCTGTTTGTCTCTTAAATGTGGTACCATATGCGGGCTGTGAGCTACACACTTTTCATCTGTTAGTCCCTCTACCTCTTATGAGCCATCCCATAGGAATTCAGCCCCATCACTGTCTGTCCCCCTATGCTGCTTCATTATACTGTTACTTTCTGACTTAGATTTATCAATTCAGTAATCCATCATCTCTCTTGTCTCACTGGATGGGGGGGGGCTCTGTTTGCTTCTGCAGTCTCCCCAGTTCCTCAAGCCATTCCTTATACACAGGTGGCTCCGAACGAATGTTTGAAGGCTCAGGCAAGTGGACATTTGGACAATTGGATGCTTTTAGACGTATGCTTATTGTCCCAGCTTTACAGATAAAGAAACCAAGACTCAGAGAAGTTGAGCAACTTCACTTCAGGTTATACAGCTAGCAAGGCTCCTGTATTTATGATAGATACCTCCCTGGGGCCCAGAATACTTTTCATTTTAGCTTCTTTATCTTAAAATACTTGGGAGTCTGACAAGCAGTTGGATGGGTGAGCACTTTCCTTGTTGCTACTCCATGGCCTGTCATATCTTCTGACAAATCTCTGCACACAGTTTTCCTACCCAAACCTTGGTCTCATTACCCAAAGATTTTTTTAAAACTTTTTTGTCTTATTCTTCATTGATTTATTAGCATAAGCCATTTTTAGCTCACTATTATAATAAGTTTATTAATTCCTAGTGATTACAATCAGCATTAATCACATTTAACCTCACAGTACCACACAATGCAAGGCTTGTGGAAGAGATTCACTTTGACTATGGCAGCTCCCAACAGCTCTGACAGCAGAAATCTACTGGATGTCTCTATAAAGGATGTGCTTGGGCTTTCCTCTGTTGGGGTTACAGCTGTGCTATGCTTGCCCTAAGACTAGAAAATTGACTCTTAAGACAAGAGTTTCAATGAATCTTTCTACCTTATAGCTCTGTATGGTCAGGCAAGACACCAGTTCTCCCCTGAGCCATGGTGTCCTGTTTTCACCACTTTATTAAAAGCCTGAGTGATGGAACTCCAGACAGTGTCATTCCCTCGCCTCTCTCCAGGATATGATAGGAAGTGAGGGGACCCTTCTTCAAATGCTCTATACTTGGGACATGCTTGGGACTTACTATTCCTGCTCTCTACTTTCTGTTCCACTCTATACTTCCTTAATAGCTCTATACTTTCTATTCCATTTTTAGAGTTGGAAATATGTCTTATAATTTATTGTGCATTTACCATTTGACTCCATCAGCAGAGTCAGACACTATCCTATTAAATCCATGCATAGGTGGGGGACTGTGTAGAAGTTCATGGAGCTAAGAACTGACCAATGTTCCAGTGAAGCTTCATGTTTAGAGCTGGAAAGGAGCTCAGGTCTCATTTGCATCACTGAGTTCTCTATCTTTCCTCAGTGATGGGACACACTGCCCAGTTCTCTTGCCTTAGCATAGAATGAAAGACTTTAGGACACACAAGTGCCATTATTAGTGCCTGTTAATGCAGTAAGAACAGAGCTGGCTCTTAGATCAGTGATTTGTATATGGGTTAAAGTGCCAGTGGCAAAAGGCTTGAGTTACCCAACTGCTATTTTCTTTTTATTAGAATTATTATTAGTTCACATTTACTGAGCACTTACACTATGCCAAGTGCTTTCTATAAATATTTTATTTAACCCCAACCATAGCCTGATGAATCAGTTAGTATTTTTCAGCCTATTTATAGATGAGGAAAGAGGTACTTAAGAAGGGGTTAAGTGACTTGGCTAAGATCATTGTCATTAATAGAATGGTGGAAATGTGCTGTGACTTCACTTTCCCTGTGATAAGCACAGCTGATGTTTCTCAGTTAAGAGGGAGAAAAGAGTCCCTCACAAATCTTCTTTTTGAAATCACAGAAGATGAGAATCAGGAGGAAGAGACAGTAGTGCTGACAAGAGACTCTTGGCTTCCAAAAGTGCTAGAAGACTGTGGGTGGGACAAGGAGGCTCGGGGAGGCTGCAGTGAGTGGGGAGATGCATGTGCTCCTAAGGAGTGTCCGTTTGAGAAATGAGCTATGACAATTGGGGTGTCAGACCACTGTCCAGATGAGACTGAGACTGCACTGTGGACCATGTACTTGGCCAATAGCAAACACCCAATCAGTAGTGAGAGAAGTGATGGGTTAGACCGTTTGATGCTGGTGAGTTTTTAAGTTGTTTAAAGGCAACTTTCAGCCTCCAGTCATATTCCACTCATGCCAGTTTTATATGCTGAGAAAATATAAGAAGGCAAACCAAATGTCCAGGTGATAGAAGGGTTTCCATAGAGAAAATCCAGTTTATGTGTGTGCAAATATATGTTTTATCATTTATCATTCAATCTATTTGACTAGGCATTAAAAAAGAAAACGCATGTTTCCTACCTAAACTGCAAAGTCTTCCATGTGTATATAGTCTATAAACTCAGAATAAGATGGGATGGCTTACCAAAAGTCAGCCATGTTTTAAATTACACCAGTTATTAGTTCAAGTAGTGCAATTTAGTGACTTCCAGAACTGTTGTCTTGGTGACCCATTGGTTCCTTTACTTGTCCAGGTGGCAGGAACCTATTCACACCACTTCCACAGTCACGAGAGGGTGGGTAGGTAGCAGTGGTTGCATTCCATTGTTTAGACAGCTCCACTTTTAAAAATGAATTCTTTGTGGGTTTCACATCATGCATCTTTATCCCATCCATCTCCTCACCCTTTCATATCTACCCTCTCTCCTTTGTCACCTCCCCCCAATAAAACAAAATTCAAAAGAAAAAACAAGCAAACAAAAGCAACCAAACTCATATATAAAAAAAGTCTTGGTGTGGAAGCTAGAGTGTTACATGATGAGTCACACAGTGTGTCCTTCAGTCCAATTCAGTCTTCTTGTAACCGTTCATGGCAAGGAGTCATTGGCTGGTTCGAGCCCTCTGTCTTCTGCTGAAATCTTGATACTGGGCCCTGAGTGAGACTCCTCTTGAATATCCAGTTGTTGCCCTGTGTCATGGAGATGCTGCAGCCTTATCCCCTTCACAGGCTCCAGCAGTTCATAGATGAGATGGATGTTGGGGTGAGCCAACTCATAGCTCTGGTCCTAGGCCTGGGTGGTATCTGGGTTGGTCAGGCTGCCAGCTTTCTGTCATCAATACCAACAGGGTGAGCTCTCTAGCATTGTCCAGGCTAGCTCACCCACTGCAGCAGGCAGCAAGGAGTGGGGCCAATTTTCCTGCTCTAGTGGACTAGGGGCCTTCTTATCCTTACCCTCATCACCAGGGCCAGCTCTGCTGTTTTGCCCAGGCATGGTGTGGGGCCACTTTCTTGCATGTTGCAGTTGCTGAGGAGCAGGGCCAGCTCTCCTGCTTTCCTGCTCTCAAGGCCAGCTCTCTGGCCTGCTGCAAATGGCATGGGAGGCATCTTTACCTTACCCCTGCCATCACATGGCACACAAGTTTGGGGGCAAAGTCAGCTCTTCTGCTCTCACACCCTCAGGGCCTATTCACCTGGATCTCTGCAGACAGCATAACTCTGTGTTCTTCAGGGTCCATTCTCCTGAGCTCTTTTTACCTTTGAGCAAGTAAGAATCCCCTTTGTAACTCATAGTACTAACTATAGAGGATGGGGCTCTGCATTTCAGTTATCACAAGAAAATCCCAACATCTATGCTCACAGGCTAACATAATTTACCCAATTCCTCATTGAGGCTCTCTTTCCAGGTGAGTCTAGATTGTTCAAATTGACGAAAATCTCCATCACATCATTTGTATACATTATAATTTGTTTATTGCCCATTGCTTTCTGCAACATTCTCTGGATAATATGCAACATTCTCATGGATAAACATGTTTACTCATTGATTTCAGCACTTCTTTGAATAGTAAAAACTTTCACTGTTTCTAATTTTGCCCCCAACCATTCCTCCAAATGGTTAATGATTTTAGCATACCCTGTGTTGTACTATGTTGTCTTTAAAGGGCTGCTATTTAAAGGCATCTTGGGAGGAATCCCCTGACTCACACATTTGCATATTAGGCCAGTGTTCTGAGTATGCTTGGGAAGTCAGCAGTTCCAGATAATACTGAAAACAACCTCTTTACCAGAGTTGACATTATCCAGATTAAGGCTTGTTATATACTGATATTTTCCATATATCATTTTTGCTTAACTTGACTGCTTAGGTCAAAGTCAAAATTTACCAGTTAATATTGGAGTTACCTAACCCCATAAATGCACTCATGTATTCTGCAGTAGACACTTTAAAATAGTAGGAATTTTAAGCTCTGTTATGAAACATAGTGGGGGTTTAAAATAGAACACCAACGAACAATATTGTTAAGCAATTAAAAAATAATAAAGAAACCTACTTAAATGGCTATAACCTTACAGGCTCAAAATTGTGTCTGCTGCCCTGGGAACATAAGTGCCTGAGAAGTAGAGAAGATAGACTGTGAGTATCAGAGTTTTAAACATACCAGGTATGCAGCAGGTGTAGCTTAAGCATAGCTCACATGCACTCTGCATGTGAGTGGGAGACACGGATTTCTTTGTCCCCTCTTCAGCCTCATTGTGCCCTGCCTCACCAGCTCCAAAGCTGTTCGTGTGCTTCTTCTACCAAACTCAGACATAAAAGCAATTTCTTTCTTACCAGGTCTCATAAAACACCCTCCGCCAATCCCTCTGTTGCTCTTGACACCAGTGACATTTCATTTCCACAGTGTTGTAGGTTAGTGTGAGGTCATGGTTGACCTTATAGGAGGCATTTGAGGCCCCAGGAAGATAAAAGCGACTGGATCCCAAGTGCATGTTGTATTTAGAGCGATACTTGAGTAAGGTCCTGGATTAGAACTCGGGACCCTTGTGGCATCCATCTGTTGCTTTTGCTTTCCCTAATAAATCTTCGTTCCTGGTAGGATGGTTTGACTTTTACAAGATCTTGATTTCCATTTTAATAATCTCAAGTCTTCCCTTGACTCTGCAAAGAAATTATATTTAAACACGTAGTCTACATCTTATCTTGACATTTTCTTTAGAAGACAAGAACAAGAAAGGGGATAGAGATTCCGTTTTTTCATCATGAGGGCCAATGCCTGCTCTGTGGAAGTTTTTATTCAGATCCTCTAGGCACACGTGCAGGACCAAGGGCTGATTCCGCAAGCCTCCAGGCTCTCTAGTTACCCCGAGAGACACTAGGAAAACCTGCATCCCATCGCCCGAATCTCTGTGGAGATCATACCTGTGTCAGCATTAAGCGATGTGGCTTAGGGATAGTCTTGTCAGTCTAATTGATCTTGAGTCATTGCCTCTGCTGTCAGAGCTGTCTGTCTCCTTACCCATAATCCTCATCACTTTGATAGCCCGTTAGGAATATGGGAATTGGCCCAGTCTTGCCTTCATCCAATAACATTATGAAATTGATACTGACACTTCCATTGGCACTAATTTCTCTAAGAGATTGGAGCCAGAGGACAAGTGGTTTATCTTCATGGCACTTAAGCTTTCCAAGTAGATCAAGATGGCCTGAGATTGATTGACCTGTACCCCGAGAAAGGAGGGAGGGAAAGAGAACATAGGAAGAAGAGGGAATGGAGGAGAATCAGTGCCTGTATCATCGCCATCAAGTGATATTTATTGACTGCTTGAGAAGGACAATGCCTTGTATGGATATTCTGAAGATACATGCTTGGCTTAAAAGAGTGTTAGATTAGGATAGAAGCACATTGCCTAGAGAGGCCCACTGGCTTTACTTCAGATGCTGCCCTCTTCTGTCTGGAGTCTAAAATGGCAGTTGAATTAATTCCTGACAATCTTCTCTGGCTTTTTGCTTTTACCCACTGGTTACCTAAATTATTACAGTGATCATATTATCAAGCCAAAAGGAGCCCCATGAACAAGTAGGCTGAAATGACAAGCACCGAGCAAGCCGGGGTGCAGGGCCACCCTCTTCTCAGTAGGATGAGGCCTATCTGGACTGGATAAGAAATCCCTTTCATCAGGGTTACTTTCTCACCTGAATGCCCTTTAGCTTAGTGGATGTGTACAGAATCGACGAGGCGATACCATCAGGGTGAGAGATTTTTATGGACAGGCTGATTTAATGCTATTACCTGATCTGGAAGTCAGCACAAGAATAATACTACAAAAATGATTGCAGAAAGCTAGGAAATTGAAGAATATGAGTTTTGATATTAGATGGTTAAATCTTTGAAGTTTTTCATGACTGTTATAGAACCTCCGTCAGACACCTTAATCCATCCCAGTGAGGAATAGTAGTTCACTCATATCTATGACGTTACTTTTTGTGGTTTTAAATTTCAGTTGGGAAATCTCTACACACAGAAAAGCAATTTGTAGGTTTTATTTATTTAATTGTTCTTCTTCTCTTTAAAAGACAGAGTATTATATAGCTCACCTAACCTCCAAACTCAGCCTGTTGAATGCTAGGGTTACAGACATGCATCACCATTCCAATATACTGACAGATTTTAAATTGCATATTGTGCTCTGAACTGTGAGGAAATCTCTCTCTCTCTCTCTCTCTCTCTCTCTCTCTCTCTCTCTCTCTCTCTCTCTCTCACACACACACACACACACACACACACACACACACATTTTCTCTTGCCCAGGACACAATTATTATTTTTTTTTGTTCTGTGTATCTGTACTCTATTCCTATTTGCAGTTTCAGACTCCCACTGACGTCTTGAAATGTACTTTCCAAGGATAAGGAGGGACAATTGTATTCTGTTGAGTTTTTAATATTCTTGAAAATACCACACTGAAAAAAATACACAGTCCATATGGCAGGTTTTTTATTTTGGTAGAAGAAGCAATGATAAGATTATAAAGAAACACAAGCCACACCGCATGCATACACCTATTAAGGAGCTGGTGCTTTTTCATGCACAAATTTGTAAAGTTTCGTTCAATCATGCATATGCATAAGCATACATACCTGGCTTTCTAGTTTGACTGTGAGAATTTGATGGTGGACATGCATATGGCATCATTGCCTTGTCCTATGTGACTAAAGCGGCTTCCTGGGGCTCATGACAGTATCCATTTTGGTGCAGCAGTGGAGCCCCTGGAAGGGGAGCTGGGGCAGCTCTGTAAACAGAAGCAAATACTTCAGTATATAAAATTTGCCTTATAAGGGTAGAGATCCCAAAGCTGGAAGGATGCTATTTCGATTGATTCTGGTGTTGTATTTATACCTTCACACACTGGCAATCAATTGACCTCTGTACCCTCATCATTCCCGCTGCAGCGCTGTTTGAATGAAATGAGTATATCATTTTTATGGCATGTCTATGAAAGGGATGAGCAAGCCAAGGGATTAATAGATGCTGTCGAGGCTCCTTCCCAAGTGCTGTTCAGATGTGTGGGAGAGGAGATGGCAACCAAGGTTCAAGGTGCTTTGAAAGTGATGGCCACTGAAGAGGAGGAGCTATGTATGATCTGTGTATAAGGTGACAGAAGGGCAGTGGGATGGTGCTTTGTTGTAGGAGGATGCCTTGGGCAGATGAAACCCAAAGGCTAGAGTGCAGCTGGACTTCAAATCTATCCTGGAGCTACCTTCCTGTGTCTCCTTCCCATCTATGTACCTCCTTGCATCTGGAGCAACTGTAACGCAAACACTACCATATATACTTCCATATGTATGGTCCGTATCTCTACCTCACTGCTTTTCAGAGCTGGGCCTGGTTCTTCTTGCTCCATTTCTTCAGTCTCTAGTTCAGGGCTTAGCATATGACATAGCAATTGTTGAACATAAGATCAGGAAGCACAGATGTACAAGGTTGGCATGTATCTTGGACCATAGTGTTGGGGTCGGTCACTTTCTAGTATCTGATATGGGCACATTGCTACAGTCTCTGGGAAGTTTTCACTGGGAGCTGAATGGTCATAGATTGAATTCCCAATTTACCTCAGAGACCAAGACTCTTCCATTTTTATAGCCTTTCCTGTAATCTTCGTACACTTTGTGTCTGTCACTGCTACTCAGATCCAGGTTCTGAGAGACAGACAGGAGACAAGGTTGGACCACGTCCCATAATAAGATAAGCTGAGGTCTTAACCTCTGGTTTCTTATTTGGAACTAATCTCTGCAGATAGAATTAAGACGAAAATTAAGATAAAGTGATAGTGGAGAAGACTGGGTCCTTAATCTCAGTTGACTGCTGGCTTTCTAAAGAGAGAACAGACAGAGCCAGACTCAATGGAAAATTCCGTGTGATGAAAGTAGAAAACCATGTGATTCCAAACGTGAGTGCAGCACTTTCAAGCTATATGCATGCCAAGGATTGCTAGCCAGCTAGAAAAAGGCTAAGAACGATTTGATCCCATGTCTCAGGGAGCATGGCTCTGTCAACACCTTTATTTCAGGCACCCAGCCTCCAAAAACGTGAGAAAACAAATATGTGTTGTTTTAAAGCCACCCATTTTGTGGTATTTGCTAACAGCAGCCCTTGGGAAAGAATGCATTTACAGAGGCAGTGCTTAGCAATGTTGGCATAGAGCTTGGCAAGGCATATTTTCAAATTTCGTTAAAAGGGCCAGGCTAGGAACTTTTATAATAGGATAAAGTCTGTGACTGTACATGACTTATGATCTAGAGACATCCAAGACTTAGTGAGGGGTTTGATATGAGACGGGTAGACAGGTCACTGGACCTGGGATCATCTCATCATAGGATGAGTTCAAATGTAAGTTTTCTTCATTTTTTTCTATAATTGGAGTCTCTTGGGAAAATAATAGTATTGTCTAGTGGCATAACTTCTTAAAGTGGAATATCATGGAATTGTTCTGAGACATGTCCACAGGGACATCCCAGCCATGATTACAGGGTGGAGAATTGTAACCCAAGCCTCAAGACTGGTATATACAACAGAGTGGCTGGGGGCAACACTGAGCCTCAGTAGGTGTGAGTCTGGGAGATAGGCTGCTTGGCACAAACAAACTCCAGTGTGCTCTATGAGAATCTAGAGAGAATGTGTTAGCTCCAAGCCCAGGGACTGATGAGAAAACTCTACCCTAAGAGTCCAGGCCTTGTGGAATAGTTTCATTGGAATTCACAGGACTGACTCTGGCCTTGCACTTCTGTGAGACACAGCTTCCCTAAGTCTAAATCAATTTTACTTTTGTTGTCATGTGTATGTGCACGCTGCTGTTGATAAATCATGCCTCAGACTCTAACCCAGGAAGGAGATGCAAAAAAACTCCACCATTCTCCTGACGACAGCTTCTATGAAGACCCCTAGGTAGGGAATCTCTGTAACCCCCAGAGATGATACTTTGGGGGCACCCTTTTATTCTCTTCTAGAGGAAACTTGATGTGATATCCGAGCAATGGACAGAGAGCCAGAATACTGATTTTGTCTTGACTGTGTGGTGGTTCACGTTAACAATTATCCCCCAGTTTCCTCAGCTGTGGGGTGGAACTGTCTTGCCTATTTTGAGTATGTCTTAGGATGTGGTAATCATTAAGTCCCTAGATAGGAAAGGGCCTTGTGAGCCAATAGTGTTTCTATAGATGAATGTTTCTTTTGATGGAGAGAATGTATTTGTTATTGGTGGTTAAGAGGCTCGGATGGCTGTTTCCAGGTTATTTGTATCTTATTCCAGGCACTGAAGTAAGTGAATACAAATTGCAAAGTAGAAGTAAACTTTATTTAGAAGCCGAGAGTTGCAGATCAGAAATATGTTGTCAAGAGTCACTGTGGGTGTGAGAGTGCTTAAAAACCGTGATTCTTGTTTGGGACCTTCCCTTGGGATGTTCAAGAGGAGCAAGGGTTTTGCTGCTAAGGGCATAGAGCAGGTGGCTCTGTTTGGATTGGAAGGCTTAGGTTGTATAAGCATTTACTCACTGTGCATGTCTCCTCCAATGATGCTTCTTACTTTAATCATACGCACACTCAATTATGCATAGGTAAATAATGTATTCTCCCCAAAAGTTCACTCAGAAGCCATAGTTTTCCTATTGCATACACACCCCCAAACTATTTCAGGCCAGATCAGCATAGCTCCCTTGGTTTTAAGACATGTTCTGGGACATGTGTGGAATGGGGTGATTTCCAGGGGTTGCTAAAGGGACTAGTAACTTATTTCCATTATTCACAGCAGGTATATATGCAGCCAGATGCATATCAGACTCCCAGATTTGCCAATGTCTTCTGGGTACATTGTCAGTGTGTCTGCACAGTACATGCAGGTAAAGGTCCTAGGTTGCCAAAATGCATGGTTAGAACAGGTGTGTGCATAGTTAAAACCAAGTGGGTTTCAAGTCACTGGGCTATTCTCTATGTTCACCTACTTCAGATTTAAATGCACTCAATAAAAGGATCTAAATGGCTTGTGATTTTGAATTTTTACTGCCGGGCCCCCACTTCAGATTCCTAAGGACTCTGATATATATAACTGCCCAGGGAGAATGTACTGTCTGCTAGAGAAAAATGTGTTTTTGTCTGACATGGGGTGATATGGTTTGTGCACTAGGCAAGCTGAGTGGAAATGCTTAGGATCCTCAGGGCTTGGAAGTGAGTTTACTATCTCTGAATGGACCGCAGAAAGCCACTGGGCTTTCGTGATTTCCCTTCAGCAATAAATCCAGGCTTGTTTTCAGTATCTTTGATTTAGGTACCATGTCGTTTGGGAATGTTTTCATTCTGGACATCACACTGAAGGTACATGAGAGTGCACCTTGAGGCAGGTAGAGGAAAATATAGACCATGGAGTCTTATAGTTCTGATTTGAAGCATGAAACTGCCACTTAATAGCTGTATGACCTTGGGCAGTTGACTTAATTTCTCTGATTCTATTTACAGGACCCACATTACTGAGTCACTGTGAACCCTGTGTGAGATCGTATACACAGAAAGCCCAGTGTAGTGCCTAGAGTCACAAAGTGTTGAGCAAGCACTTCCTATTGTTACTTGGATTTGTTACAAGAGTTTTGAAGGCCATCCCTCTGGGGAAGAAAATTGGATTTTCTACAGGTGGCTGTAAGTCAGCTCCACATGTGTTCGAGAATACTGTGAGAGAGCTGCCTGCGTGGTGTGATGCCCTGCTCATTGGGAAGTCCCACATAGCAGCAACGCTTGTAAGCCTCCAGGTTTCTCTTGAAAAGGGTTTTCTTCATCTCAGCATCCATTGTTGGTCTTTTCTCTCGAACTCATCAGATCTCACTGTAATTTAAAAGAAGGTCCCAGATGAAACCATCTAGGGTCAACCAGTGGGGTTCTGAAATATTAGCACTTCCACTTGTGACTGGGGAAAATCAGAGACGTCTGGGCTCAGCTTGTAGGCACTGAGGCTCTTCTCTATCATAGCTGCTTACACTTTACTTAGTGCAAAAAGCAGCGTGAGAGAGTGGGTGATGGTGTGGAGACGATAGTGATTCAACCTGGCTGTACCCCCTGCACTGTGAACTCAGGTGATGGTACATTTCACCCTCAAAAGCCCCCCACCTTGCAGGGCCAGGAGAGATATGAATAAATTTTTATGAGAAATAAGTACTCCACGTGGGCATAATATTGGCTTGCTGAATTTTTTTGCAGGTATATGTTGTGTGCATGTGTGTTTGCATATGTATTCAGTTTCACACAGCGGCCCAAAGCTGATGTTGAGAGCCTTCCTTAATTGCTCTCCACTTAATTACAGGGTCTCCCAGTTGGACCCAGAGCTTGCCCCTGTGGCTAGTCCAGCTAACTAATTTGTCCTGAGACTTCCCATCTCTGCCTTCTGAGTGCTGGAATTAAAAGTGGCTGCCACACCCAATCAGCATTTATGAGGGTAATAGGGATCCAAGTTCTGTCTTTTGCAAAACAAGGGTTTTAATGACTGATCCATCACTAAAGCCTCCTTGCTGGATTGTGTGTAGTAACTACTGAACAGTGGTAGAGCTGAATTTAAAAAAGTTCAGACTTGAGCTAGACTCTTTATGTGGGCCTTGGACAAAAACAGCATTTTGAATTCTCATCATCTTAGATATGCAATTGTATGGTAATTATTTTCTTCCTGTTGAGGCAACATCTGCACACTGAGTCTTTGGAGGGGGCTGGCTTCTTCTTTCCTCTAGGCTGAATGTGTCTCTCTACTCTCTGGACCCCATGCTGCTGGCCATTCTCCTGCCTTTGGATTTTCTGGTGCTTCCAATGGTGCTACAACTTGGTGTCACAATTTCTGGGTCTAAAGTTGCCTAGGGGAAATGTGAATTTTTTTTTCCTGTACAAGCCTAATTTTCTTATGAAGGTATCTAATCTGGGCTAAGACTGGAGCAGGAAGCTCAGACGTGTTTCAGTGGTAGGTTACTCATCTGGCATAAATAGGGCCTCATCTCATCTCCGACACATGCACATAACACATACACACACACACTCATAGAGACACACATACACACACACACTCATAGACACACACACACACACACACACACACACACACACACACACACACACACATTGTATCTGGGAAAGACACAGTGGCTGACCCATCATAACTACCCTATTGTCATAAGCAAATGCTGGGCTGGGCCAGCATAGTGGGATAAACTCAAACTTGGAAAGCAGATAGACATGGCTGTATTTACTGTTTATTAACTGGGTGACTTTGGGCAAATTATAAAACCCTGAGCTTCAATTTCCTCAGCTATATCACAATGGATAAGAAGATCACCCCCTCCCCACCCCCAGGGCTGGTTGTGATGACTGAATGAGATAAGGGAACCAAGCATTTAGAATATTGGTCTACTGTCTCTTTCCTTCAGCATGTTCGAAGGCTGGTTGATCAGAGGCACCAAACACCAAGATGTCTCCAGGCTCTGAATGCTGTGAAATATGAACAATGCCTTTGGTTCCTGTAAGAGCTAGGAGGGAACTGGAGCCAGAGAATGAAGCTTATCTTTTGGGAAATGCTTCTGGGAGAGGAGTTGAGCAGGGAGGAGGGCATACCTTGTTGGACAGCCTTCAGAACCCTGTGTGTCCTAGAGGTCACTCTGGGCAATGCTGTCCAGCTGCTGGAGGAGAGGGCCAGGTCCAGTGGATCTGGCCAGGAATTGAAGGTGGTGACTTGTCCCCAGGAACGTTCTTGGGCACAGCTTCTGTTCACTTGGCCTCTGTTCCACATCTGCCAATAAAAATTAAGCAATTGATTTTCTTTTGGTTGCCTCTGAGGACCCAGGCTCTTTTTTATGAGATAGTAAATGGAATCCCTCTCGGAGCATGCGTGGATTCCTAATTGTTTGTTCTGCTTTGCCTTACTCCCTATTATGAGTTCCTGTTCCCAGATTTGTGGATGTGGAACTCTTGCACACCAGGGGCATGTCAGTGTTGGATTTTTATCAGTAGGAAAAGGTTGAGATTTTTAAGAACTCATTTTCTTAATCCAAAGGATGGCTTATTTGCTTCATTTTGACACACTGAAAGAGCCCGAGACCCAACCAGGCTTTTTTTACTTCTCAGGGCCTATCTATGTGGTCATGGTCTTACTCTGTCTACAGGTAGAAATAAAAGCTGGCCTTTGGGACAAAAAGTGATCAGGAGACATTGAAAGATAAATTGCATCATTGAAGGATTACTTTTGTAGTGGTGTGTGTGTGTGTGTGTGTGTGTGTGTGTGTGTGTGTGTGTGTGTGTGTGTGGTGTGTAGGCTAGAATTTGACCTTAGGTGTCAAGATACTGGTTTTGTTTTTTTTTTTTTTTAGTCTCTTTGAGACAGAATCATTCTCTGAATCTGGTGTTCACTGATTGGCTACACTGCCTGTAAAGCAAGCCCCCAGAATCCTCCTATTTCCATCTCTTAGTGCTGCGATGATAGACAGGCACACAAGGGGCTTTTTACGTTGATGATGGGAATCCAAATTTAGGCCTCATGCATACCTAGCAAGCACTTTACCCACTGAAGCATCTCCCTAGCCCCTGTAGAAGTTTCTTCAAGATGGAGCAAAGCGTGCAGATGATCTAAATGAAGACTGAAAGAATAGTTAATAGTGACGAGTGGAGAGGCCCCCACGGAGCTCAAGAGCTTAAAACAACAAATCTGTATCTCCCAGATCTATTCTTTTTACTGATTCGCCTCAAGAGACTCAAACTCAGCCTCTGCTTTCGCAAGTGCCAACCCTGGGAGAGAGGAATGCACCTTCTAAAGAAGCGTAGGGGGAGTTGCGTGCCTTCTAAGTGTGCATAAAACTTCAGTACCTCTGATGTCTGGAAAGACTGGGCAAATGGCTCTCACCATGACCACAGCTCCTAAAAGAGCTTTCAGAGTGGGGAGATGAGGCTAGCCTTTCTCCCCTCTTTTGGAAGGAAGTTTAAGGATAAAGGAAAGAGCATATAAATTAATGGATTATGAACATTCTATTTATAGTTCAACTCTAAACTGGACTAATCAGAGCTGTCTTTCACAGGTGGGTCCAAGCTTGTAGATATTTAGCTCAGCTGCATTGGGTCGGGTGTCTTACATCTCTGTATAAGCTTACACATTTGCACCATACTCTGTGTGTCAATACACTCCAGAGAAACTGTGAAGGCACCAGTTTGATTTTCCTCCTCCACCGTGTGTCAGCCACGAAGACAGAGTTTCTCTGAAGTCATCAGGCTTCTGTGCAAAAGCCCTGCATCAGTGCGTCCTCCTGGTTAGCAGCAGCCCTGGCCTTTTCCCCATGTGATTAGATTTTTACCTGCTTGGATAAGGGCTCATTATGCTACGATATTGTGCCCTTCCCAGGGATTACATGTCTGAAATCTGAGATCTCACTGTGGAATCAGACGCACGCGCGCACGGGCACACACACTCTCTCTCTCTCTCTCTCTCTCTCTCTCTCTCTCTCTCTCTCTCTCTCTTTTTCTCTCTCTCTCTCTTCATACTCACCCAGCTCTGCACTGTAGATACTTTTGTTATAGAAATGAAGAGGAAAAGGAAAGACTAGCCCTGGAAAGATGGTGTGGAATAGCCTCTTGGGCAGGATGCCTGTGGGCTTTCAGGTTTCCCAAGAAAATGAATAGTTCTGCAATTGAAGGAATAAGACCCATTAAAGCTCTGAAAGTAGGGGTGACAGCAATATTGGAGGAGAAAATGGAAAAAATGGGGTGTGTCTGAGCAGATAGGTATTCCCCAGAGGGTTACCCAGAAGCTTGAACCCACCGCAACAGCTCTGAGGATGTTTCTCTTTGTATCAGGTATGTGCTGAGCAGTCAGGAATGATTAGTAACAATCAGGTGTCTTTGCATGTGTGTATATATGTGTGTTTGTGACATGCTTAGAAGAAGCCAGTTTAGTTACCTTTTCTAATCTATTTTAGATGTGGGAAGCTTCAAGAAAACAGTGGCAAATCCCCATGAAACTTTTTTTTTTCTTCTTCTTCTTGGTCCCCTTTAGGACACCTTAACAAATCCCTTTACTTCAGTTATTAAGGTGAGAAGAAATATTTACTTCAGTTATTAAGGTGAGAAGAAATACTTGCTACCCAGATGGACCACAAATCTGTGGGTTTCCCCCTGAATGGCATGCCTCCAGTTGGAATAGAAATTGGCTTCTAGAATGAAATACTGGTGCCTCCACATCCATGACTGCTAACTTATTACCACAAGAGTGATTATAAATATGTTTATATGGGATGGAGAGACCTTAGTTTATGTGGTGCTTGGGACTGAAGAGTCTCATGTGCTAGGCAAGTGTTCTACCACTAAGATACAGCCTAGGCTTCTTCTCCTTTTTAAACTTTGAGACATGGTCTCATTATGTAGCTTGGGCTGTCTGGAAGTTCTCAATCCTCCTGTGTTTGTCTCTCCAGTGCTGGGATTACAGGAAGGTACCATGGTGCCTGGTTATGAGATTTTGTGTTTGTTTGCAATGCTGAGGATCAAACCCAGTGCCTTGCACATGCAAGGCAAGTGTGCTACATGGAACTACATTCTCTCAAAATAGAGTGACCTTTAAAAAACATTTAGTTTTATTAAGAAAATATTATTGCCCCTCCAGCCCTTTAGAGCAGCTTGAGGTTCACAACATTGAATGGAAGGCACACCTGACCTCATATATGCATACCTTCGCCATTTTGAACACAACACACAGTTACACTATGATGAACCTGAGGTTCACCTTTTTTACTCAGGACCAGGGATGCTGTGGATTCACAATCATCTCCAAGTAGGCCCGATGTTGTTCCAATGCCATAGATTTATTGAGAGATTGCTGGTTTCAGTCATCATCAGGCAGGAGTCTTCCTTTACATTCTCAGGAGCGAGAATATATATATTCAGGTATATACATCCAGTTTATTGGCTTTCATTTTAGAACTAGAATGATTAAGAGGACCTTTGGTAAGTAGTGGACAATGGTTTTATGTTACCATGCTCTCTTCTGGTTGTGGGCATAGTTTAATAAAAATATTTGGCAGAGCTGATTAGACCCAAAGAAGTATTTCCTGTAATCTCCCTGGGTAAGTCATGTAACTCATGCCTCTTCCAATTCTCAGGGTCAAGAATACCTTTCAAAAGTGTCTCAGGCTCTTGCTATCAAAGGCAGCTGCTCATGGGGAGGACAGTGAACCAGAATTCAGCACGTGTCCCCTTTGATCAAGCACATTTCCCAAAGTCTTGTTTTGCAGGGGCCAGTGCCAGGTGCAGTTATGAGCACTGGTCTTGGGGCCAAGCTGAGTGTGAAATGAGTGTAACTTTTCTCACTGCTTCTGTGTGGGACTTATTTCTTGGAATAGGTCATTGCTCTATGCCTTCACACATCCATCTTTAAAATGGGGATAGGAGTGCCAGCAACCGCCCAAAGGTGTTCCAAGATTAAAGGAGCCAGTGTTGGAACTTGATACTTAGGAAGAACTGGATCAAAGCCATTGAAATTTCTGTCTCACCAGGACTTAACCCTTTTCTCTGCCTGTGAAACTCACCTCTGCTCATGAGTTTCAACCTCCTCATTTTCAAATGTCAATGATCACTTTTCATTTTATTTTATCTTTTTAATAATTCTGTTTTATTTTATATGTATGAATGTTTTGCTCCCAGGTGTAACTGTGTACTGTGTATGTGACTTATACACTCAGAGGCTAGAAGATGGTACTAGCTCCTTTGGAACATGTGAGTGCTGGAAATTGAGCCTGGATCCTCTGGAAAAATAGTTGATACTCTTAACTTCTGAGCCATCTCTTAATCTCCCCTTTAATTGTTTATCTTATTTGCTCTCAGGGTAGATTCTCTTGAGCTCTAGATGCTCCTTTTTGGCTTCTAGTACCATGTATTTTTTCTGGATCTTTTTTGCACAGTGGCCAATTCTTCCGCTCCTTCTCAAAGGCCCATGTTTAAGTGTTGGGGTTTTTCGGGGCTCTGTAGTCTGTCTGGCTTACTGCTTTATTCCTATGAAGCTTTCTTTGGTGAACTCTTCCTTCCCATGTGTTGGGAATCTTTCTCTCACAACTATCCAACCATTTCAAACTCTGAAACAATGCAAAAGAAAAACTAAGTTTTAACTGTTTTAGATCTTAGGATCTTGGAAAGAAAATTTGATTGACTGGTAATGATGAAAAGCTTTTCATAAAGGCTGAAGTCCCAATGCTACATCCTCCCCAACACCACCTATTCTTCCATGTCACCACAATAACCTACATTGCATAATGCTTAAAAAGAAAGAGATGGGAGGAGACTCTTGGTACTGATCTCCTTCGTGGGGTCCATGGTTGGTAATTATGTTAAAGTGAGTGACTTCTGGTTGCAGTTAAGCCATGAGCTTTGGAGTTGGTGGGACTGCCAGCTATAAATCCTGCATTCACCACTGTTTCTTCTGTCTGTGCCTTTGCCCCGTATTTCTGTAGCTTATTCTGCTTTTCTTTTACTTACCTACCCCTAATATTGATAAAGTCCTTTCTTCTGACCTTCCTGGAAATGGAATGTGAGGTAAATTTTTACAAATTGTTAAAAAACCTCTCTGTTTCCCTTTGTCGCTCTCTCTCTCTTTCTTTCTCTCTCTCTCTCTCTCTCTCTCTCTCTCTCTCTCTCTCTCTCGTGTGTGTGTGTGTGTGTGTGTGTGTGTGTGTGTGTGTGTGAGTGAGTGAGTGTGTGTGTGTGTGAGTGAGTGAGTGTGTGTGTGTGTGTGTGTGTGTGTGTGTGCGTGCATGCATGTGTGTGTGTGGTTCCATCTGGGTATGAGAATTTGTTTTTCCTTGCTCAGTTTTAACTCCTATCTTTCATTTTTATTTCTGGAAGACTTTCTTGACTTCCTGAACTCTTTACTGACTTTAAACTGTTTATGCTGACATTCTCAGAGGCGCTTTCTTGTCTTTGAATTGTTACCCTCTTAATTGTACCCTGTTTTGTAGCTGCGATGTCGATGTCCTCTTTGCCTCTTTGAGACTATTAATCTTTGTATTGGTTTTGCGTCTTCGTGCTGCACTGCCTCCGTGCAGGCCCTGAGTACTTGTCTTGCTTTTGTGCGGACACTCTTCTGAGCTATCCGGGGCTCTTTCACACAGCACTGACTCTCTATATTTAAGGACTGAACTCTGCGAAGCTGAAAGAACTCCACGTTGTGTGCATGGATTTGTCATGCACACTGTTAGCTTCACTGTGAAATGGTTCCAGGGTAGCTTCTCATGAGAAAAAGCAAAACAAAACAAAACAAAACAAAACAACAACAAAAAAAAACAACAACAAAATCAACATCTGGTAGCTGTCTTTCTGACTTTCTCTTTGGATGCATCTCCTCTAGTACTGCAGCAAGTAGCTATTGGGGAGTGGTAAGCAGGTTTTGCACAAATTTGATTGCTCTAGAAACAGGAAGAAAGAGCTCCACTTTGTGCTTCACCCAAGCCCCCCCTTGCGTCTTTTGATTCAACTTCTGTAGAAATAAATTGCTCCTCTTGTGGGGTAAGAACAACATTGTGGACCCAGGAGTCTTGTTGAGGCATGGGCCTCCCTGCTATCTTCCTGTGCACCACATCCCCGGTTCTGTGAGCTCGGGCACCCTGCTTTTAGCATGCCTTTGGGGCAGTCTTGTTTTGCTCTGCATCATTGTCTTTCTTTGATATGTTTCTCAATTTCCCAAATGTTGTTGAAATGCATTGTTTATTCTCTTCTCTTTCTGTTAATGTGCTAATATTTCTTCAAGTCTTTTGTATTTTAGTGATGGTTTGGGTGGCGGGTAATACCAGGGCTTAGTGTTCCTCATTTCACTGCAGGTCACTGTGGATGTTTTTCCCAATGAATTTCTGAGGAATATGTTTTCAGGACCACACTCCTTTTTATAAGACAGGTGATTACTCTGGGTGTTTGGGCAACCACTTATTGCCACTTTTGTACACAGTCTCTAGACGCCATCAGCCATTTGTCACAGGTTGGAATAAGCCTGCCTGTGCTGATGAGTGGAATCCAGGGTCCGCCGTTTGCATTTACCAGTCTTCCATTTAGTTCTGCCTCATTGGCGCTTCACCTCACTGTTTGATGGGAAATATTCTCTCCATAAACTTCAGTAAGATGTAATGGATTTCTGCAGTGGAAATATTGTTCAAGCTGCAAAACCAAATCACAGCAGGCACTTTGTCTGGGGACCCTGTGTCTAGCAAAGCAGCCATTTAAGACACCAGTTGTAGGAAGTCACAAACAGTCACAGCTAATTCCCTCTACAAGAGTTTTATTTGTATGCATGGGAGAAATATACCAGCAAACGCAATCATTGTTCTGCTAAGATAGTAGCATTAATTATCTCTGTCAATGTGTATGTTTGAGTCACCCTACTCATTGGTTTTGTTTTAGGGTTAGAAAACGAGGAGAATGGAATTAGTGAAGATGTAGTTGGTTTGCTTTGTAGACATTGGGACAATGTGGATGTTTCAAGCCCAGCTACCACCAAGTAATATAGCCTGATTACTGTCATTTGTAAAACATGCTTTAGGTGAGAGGCTCAGGGCAACACTGTGAGCCAACAGAGGTCATGGCAGAGTCCAATGGAAGCCTTATTATACTCCTCTGGAAGTTTGATGGTAATGCTGAAGGTTGTGGCGCCTCCAATTTCCCATTCACAGGTTCTGGGTCACGGCTCTACACCAAAACACAGGGAGAACACATAGGATCTCAATGCCCAGGTGTACTTCAGACTAATTCTAGAGTAAAACTGTAGTATATATATATATAGTGCACGTGTGTCCATCTCTCCATCCCTCCCCCTCTTGCTGTATCTCTCTCTCTCTCTCTCTCTCTCTCTCTCTCTCTCTCGTGTGTGTGTGTGCATGTGTATATAGGTGAGAGGTTGACATTGAGTTCTTCTTTGGTCTCTTCCTACCATATTCTTTTTAACACGGTTTCTTACTGTAGCTGGAGCCCTATAATAGTCAATAAGTCCTAGGCACCCCTTTGCTCCTACCCAGTACTGGGACCACAAGTGTGAACCACTGTACCTGGTGTTTTATGTGGGTGCTGGGGACAGAGCTCAGATCTTCGCCAGCTGAGGCTCCCCAGCTCTGAAATGGCAGTGATTTTCAGTGCTCCAAGTACAAAAGGGCCAAAGAGGAGTTTCTGTTTTTAAATCTTGTTCCCGCTGCATAAACAAAGAAACATGAGTTTTATTATTTTGAGCTAATTTGGGCTTGGGGAAAAATCAAAAATGATTTATGAAGTGCTTATTTTAATTCTTAGTTTGGAACTATTTTTGTGGTTGAGTCAGTTATTTTCAAGGAAGAGAATTTGGCTTGAGTTGTCTAAGGTCAGGTTTAGGGAATTTGGGCAATATGTATCTAGTGGACTGGACTCCTCTGAAGGATACAGTGGTAAAACCACTGAGGGTCTATGGGCAGGGCTGGTCCTGAGTGAATGTGACCTCACTAGCTCCTGTGTCTCTCATGATTGTTCAGGTCCTGTGGCTGTCATCAGTGGCGAGGAGGACTCAGCCAGCCCACTGCACCACATCAACCATGGCATCACCACACCTTCTTCGCTGGATGCTGGGCCCGATACAGTGGTCATCGGCATGACCCGTATTCCAGTCATTGAGAACCCCCAGTACTTCCGTCAGGGGCACAATTGCCACAAGCCAGATACATGTAAGTAATAGGATTGGATACTGTCCCTTTTCGTTTGTAGGGGGTGGTATGGAAGCAAACCATGTCACTGGGGTTCTGGAACCTTCTAGGGTAAACTCCCATTTTCCAGGAGACCCTCCCTCTTTGTCTTTAAGAACAAGAATAGCCTGGGCAAAGAGATGCTAGTAGACAGAGACCCTGAAGAAGGGAGCGGGGGAGGGGAGGCGCAGGTCTAACCTTCATCCGCTCTTTTATTCACCTAGCTCAGCATTGCCCTGAGTAGGGAGAGATGCTCCTGTAAGGCAGGGCACACAAAAGAGGCTGATCTCCTCTGCAGACGGAGCATAGCTGCTAGAACCCAGGGCCTGGCTCTGCACAGCAGCCTCTGAGTTATCAGAAGCTCCACCCAGGCTTCCATGGGAGGGGAATAGAATGAAGGTCAGTGAGTACATTCGAATAGAAAGGTCTTTCTAGCTTCCCAACCCCCAAATATGTACTCCCTGGAAACATTCCAGCTCAGGCTCTAGGAACTCCCCTCCCCAATTCCTACCAAGTAGGGCACCTATTTCCTCCATGTCTATCACCGCCTGTTGGAGGCAGACACCTCTTTGTATTTCTTCTGAGCCCTGCTAGGTTCCCTCTCAGTTCCTGAAAGCTATGGTGGCTTGTCTATCTAGCCCACAATGCTCTTCTTCCTGTGTCTCCAGGCCCAATGTGCCCAGGGATAGGAATGCACAGTGTCTCTCCTCACACTGCTCCTGCCTCCTAGGGAATGGAGAGTGCAGAGATACCACTAGGGAGCAGGGATGTCAGGAAGGGGTCAAAGTAACCAGTTAGGGAAAGGCCTCACCATGCAGACAGAATCCCAAAGGCTGTGATTGCCCCATTCCAGCCCAGAGGATTCCCGTCAGTGGGTTCTTTTCATGTCTCAGTCAATCTGGGATAGGCCTAGAAAAAGGTGTAGTCTGGTCTTGCTCACCCCCTGGTCTGAACTCTCTGTACTTGGGTCATACTCTTCAAAGCTCATAAATCTTGCTGCTCCTGCTGTGGCTTCCAGCAGCAGAGTAGGTCTTGGGCCATCCCATTAGCCTTTGCTTTCATTTCTCTGGCTGTGAGATTATTTAATAAGTGTGAGCACAGTGAGAAGGGTTGGGCCATATCAACTCCGACTGTCATTTGCCTCCGTATTTCGAATATGCTTCCTGTGAATGTCATACAAAGGATTCTAGATCAAGGTTGGCCATAGGGAAAGATAAGGTTTCAGATATATAGAGTGAAACTGTGCAAAGAACAGCCCAATTGCTAAATGCTTGTCGGAGGTCAGACTTGTCTGCTCCCTGAAGGTAGCCAGGAAGGACACTCATCTGCAGTGTTCTCTGGCTGTTGCTGTTTTGAATATCTATGTTATTCTTATTGTTTGAGGTAGTTCTTTTCCATAAAGTTCCTGTGGATGATGAATTAGAAAACCCTGAACCCTTGCTCCTAGAGAAAATACAGTGTTAGGTTTCTGATTACAGTATTTTCTCAGCTAACCTATATATAAACTTTTGTGCTGTATATGTGATTTTGTTCTAAAACACCTTAGTTAACATATATAACCGACTCATTCACACGTGACTCAGCTAAGGGCTGATCAACACTCATATTATACACATACTTCTTTATAAAACATAAGATGCCACCATCTTGTGTTTGAGATCATAGGATGGTCTTTCAGAGCTGTGCTTGGAAGCCATTTTAGAGCAAAATTATCAACAAAAAAACACCAAATGTAAAAAAAAAAAAAAAGAAAAGAAAAGAAAGAAAGAAGAGGTGGTTTGAAATAGACCACTCAAAGAGTGCATCTGTTTATGGTATGAAAATTGGAATAATAATTTAAAAATATGTTGTGTGTGATAAATATAAACAGCTGCCAATTAAAGTATACATACACACCTATCTATTTATAGACACACAAGTATTGCTGTGTTCAGCCTCTATTGGAAATGTTCATGTAGAGGCACTGGTTTCTGGGGTGTGATGGAGTTTTAAGGAACAGGAAAATTCCCAACTACAGAATCTTGAATGATAAACATCACTGGATGCTCTTAGTGGATGCTCTGGACTTGTGGCACAGTCTCTGATCCTAGGGTCAAATGTATCCAGTGGAGCTTGGGTCCAATGCCACCCGTACAGCTGCAAGACAAGGGTGAATATGTCATGTGGGAGGAAGAGAAGTTTCTTTAGAAACATCAGGATCTTTGTCCCCTGGGAACTCTAGAGCTATGGGGAAAGCTCTGGGCCCAGATGCATGTGCTCAGATGTCAGGAAAAATCTCAAAGCCAAGGAGCCACCACACCAGGAAAACTTAGAGCATGCCCAGCCTTCCTTCTGGAGCTTGTTTTGGTGTATGAGCCAACACAGCTATCTAGGGAGTCAGGCTGTTTCTGTGTAAGCAAGTAGAAATTTGTGGGGATTCTAGGTTTATTGGCAGAGATGATGGAAGGGAGCAAACAAAGCCTTGTCACAGGAAGATCACAGGTTGACTCCAATTGTCCAAGCCCTCTGACAGTAGGAAAAGTGCCTTTTTCACAAAGCAATCTAATTTGTCCTATCAATAGACACTGGGTAGCTAGTTTTAGAAAACACATGTGACACAGTAAATCCTTTGCAGGAACATTGTAACTGTGTTTGGCTAATTCTCCCATGACTCTTACAAGCAGGGACAAGAAGGCTGAGGGGCGGTGGGGTCTCTCATTCCCATAGTTTCTCACCAGTCGAGGGAACTAACTCTATGATACAACCCCTAAGTGCAGTGAGGTGCTTTGACATGTTAATAGACAGGAGTATCTCTAGTGCAGTATGTATGTTTGGGGTCAGTCCTTTGGAAGGATAGTGAGAATCAGGGTATTAAGAGAGCAAATTATTTATATGGAGGATCCCAGACCTTCTTCCATCTGACCCCCTCCCTTGTTCTGTGTCAGTTGGAAAGAAATTGTAGGGACTTTAGAGCCTCTTAAAGCCACAGGCGTCACCCCCAGCTTTTCTAGCAATGGGTTAAGCATGGCATGCCTTTTCCCTTTTATTTTTTATTCATGTTTACCACGAGTTATAGGACCTTTCTGACCAGAATGATTAGGATGCTAGTTTGCTCCTTGCTTCTCACTTACTATCTGTCTTCAATCTGGTCCACAGCATTTTTCATCACATGTCAGGCTGCAAGGATATTTAAAGATCACCTGGTACCAAGCCCTTATCAGATGCTGGCATCTCTTTCTCTAACGTACCCAACAAATGCCCTGCATTTGACATTGTCTTCATTCTGAATTGATTCAGTCTTTCCAGAGATTCTGAAAGACCTGAATAAAGAGGTGCCTATTTGGCCCCTTGTACCCAGCCTGACCTTAATCACCCTGTTATTTGTGTAAATATTCTCTAAATTACTCGAAAATGGATAGAACCCTCCCTGTCACACAGCTTAGGGTTTTGGGCTGTATCTTACAAAATAAGATAGATTCAACCTGTCCAAATGTATCACTAGGGAGATGGTGAATTGTATGCATAGCAACACTGGGCCCTGGATTACCTTTGTGGACCTTGTGGGCTGCAGTGAACTCATTCCTTAGAAGACCTGGGCTTACTGTCATCTTTAGAGTTGGGCTTCTGATCTGTTCCAGAGGCTGGAGAGAAGGCATCCTGGTTGTCTGTGAAGCTTTTGGCTCTCTGTTTATCCCTTTTCTTGGAACCTAACCTCTGTTAGGAAAACAGCTCTTTGGGGGAGAAAAATCTACTTCCATCTTCTCCATCCCTTTGCTCTTTAGATGTCTCTGTCTGCCTTTGTTACTGGACTACGTTCTCTCTTTCCCAGGGTCAGCACCTCACATCCTGCAACCAGGAATGTATTCCCATGCCTGGCACCTTCTTCCACTGCCCTCCTCCAAGACTGTGTTTGTCTGTTTCTTCCTCTCACCATGGCTTCTTATTGAGTCATGACAGAGCTGCACATCCACTTCTCAAGTCACATCATCAGGATATTCATCACCCTCTTTCTTTTGGTCTATTTGCATAGCTGGACCAGGCTCCCAAGTCTCTCTTCTTAGCATCTGTGCACTGTGCTGGGAAGACTTTAGCTTCTTCATCAAATACACATGTAGGGTGGGTTTGTGCCGGGCATTCTTCTAAATTCTTGAAACACAGAAAGAGGAGACACGTTACCCTCTGAGACTGACTGCCAGCCACAGCTAATCCCTAAGACCCCATGCTTTTTAAAACCCTTCTCCACCCACTGTAATTTTGCTTTGCTGTTACTTTCAGCTTTCCAGGCTTTGTCCTTTCTTTCCAGACTGGCAGTCATCATCATCTCCTAACTGCTACTGTGGTACAATTCCCGTTTTGAAGTAACGTACTCCCTCTCTGGATAGCATTGCTAAATGCCATTTTTTTTTCCTATGCTGCAATGGCACTTCAATTCCAGCCTTGTGTGAATCACTCCTAGACTCGCACTATCCAATGTGACTCTTCCTCCCTTGCTTCTTTCTAACTTGTGTCTTTGCAGACAACACTGTATACCAGTCCTGAGAGACTTTAAACCTGATTCTAAATTACCCTGTTTCCTCTCAAATTAATGTGTGCTGTTTCCCAATCATGGATTTACATTCTTCCCAGTTGGGGCACTTTTAATTGTCCCACCCTGTGCATGTGCTCACACTATGTGTACGCATGTGTTCCTGGGTGTGCATGTATGTAGAGGACAACCTTAGTATCACTCCTTAGACTCTACTCATGTTTATTGAGACAGTGTCTCCCTTTCACCTGAATGGGCCACATATGATAAGCTGACTATCCAGTAGGCCTTGGGGAATTTCTTTCATTTTTACTTAGCATAATACTAAGGGCAGAGAAGACACTAAATAACACTTGTCAGATGGTGCTACTGTTTGGATCCTGAGTGTTCCCCAAGGCCCCTGTGTTGGAGACCCGATGCTCAGGAGGCACTCTTGGGAATTGGTAGGACACTGAGAATCAGAGTCATGTGGTAGTTCTAGGATATTGGGGAGATGCCCTCAAAAGGCATTGACACTCCTCCCTTACTCTTTTTCATCCTGGGCAGGAGGTGAGTGATTTTGGCTCCAACATAAACTCTCTACTGTTATCACCCCAAACCTTGCTAGAATCCTAAAATCAATAGGTCCATCTCATCCCAGACCAGAACTTTTTCTCTTTATTAGCTGATGATCTTAGTTGTTTGTTATAGTTGTGAAAAACTGATTAACTTGGATGGCTTATGACCTAGGCTCTTTAGCAATGCATGGCTTATGACCTAGGCTCTTTAGCAATGCATGGCTTATGACCTAGGCTCTTTAGCAAGGTTGATGATCTGTAACTTCCGCATTTCCAGACCAAACACCAAGCTGGTATTTGATATATTTTGCTATCTTAGGTGATCAGTAACTAGCTTTCCAGGGAACAGCCTGCTACCCTATTTTGCAGACAGAAGTAACTAAAATTGTAGACTTTGATGGTTTTCTCGAGATCACACACAGCTCTCCAAATTGAACCTGGGATAATACAAACAGTAGCAAACATACAAGAACCATGGGACCATCACCCACCTTTATTTATCACTACTTAGAACTCTAGGGACCCTACAATCCCATTCCTCTTGAGCTTGGGGACATATTTTGTTGATGAATAAGGACAGTTTTTGTGTAGGGTGTTCAAGGATGACCAAAGATTTTATAGTCACAAAGCTGGGTAAACAGCTGTCTGGCACTTATGACCTGATCATAGTCTCAACATCCTAAGGGACCACGGTTGCCTTTAGGCAGGGTAGCATTTACTCCTGGCGTTAGATACATGTTTTCTTTGTAGAATAGGTTTAGGTTTACATAAAACTCAAGCTGAAAGTAGAGTTTCCTCATGTTGCCATTTTCTCCTCATCCTACAACAGTGTGCTGCATATTAAAGTTGATGTGAGTGTGGTTCATTTCCAGTAAATAATAGCATTGTGATAATATTGAGAAATTATTAGCTAAAGTCCCCAGTTTTCAGGAGGGTTGGCTGTTGGTGTTTGGCAGTTATGGGTTTTCTTCTAAAATCCTCTGACTTCCACACTCCCACCCCTGGCAACCACTGCTGTCTGTGTTATTCTCTTTGTCTGTGGCATGCTTCTTCTTGTCATATAGTTGGAGTCATAGTGAAGCTGGCCTTCCAGCTTGGCATCATTCACTTAGCAGTATGTTCCTAATGCTCTGCCATGTCTTTCCATGGCCTGATAGCCTTTTCTTTTCATTATTGAAGAACTCTCCATCTTCTTCATGTACCACACTTTTATCACTCGCTCATCTACTAAAAGATAGTGTATTGGTTAGTTAGAGCTCCATAGCAAAGCCTCAAGACAAGTCTGCTTTACACAACATGAACATGCAGTCACAGTCTGAAATCAAGATGCTGGTATATAGGTTGACACTTTTTCTGAAACCTATGGTGATCCTTCTGTATCTGTTGGGACTGCTAGCACCTGGTCTGTTTCTCAGATTGCAGGTCTATCCTTCCACTATGTGGCTTCTAACAAGGACAGCAGACATATTAAATTGGAGGTCCACTCTACCCCAGTATTATCACTTGAAGTAAATACATCTGTAATATCCCTGTTTCCAAATGAGTTAATACTCTAAGATACCAGGATTTAAGGCTTCAGGTAACTTTTTTGAAGTGGGCAATAGACAGCTTTGTTGTTTGTGGCTTCCTATTTGGGACAATAAAGCCACATAAGCATTCAGGTACAAATTTATGTATGGACATTAGTTTGAACTTATTTGTGTAAATAACTAGAAGTAATTGCTGAATCATGTACTAAGAATATGTAGCTCCCCTTGTAATAATACCATCAAACTGTCTAAGAAGTAGTGGCATTTAGGTAAGAAGTTTTTGGTTCCCATTAGACTGGCCTCTGCTGATAATCTCCTGACCCAGATCCTCTGTGGGTATGCATATGCCTTCTTTGCCTGCTTTCTCAAGCGTGTTCTACTCTGAACAGTCCTTGTGGATGCTTACACAGACTAATGCATGCCCCTTCCATCCAGTCATTGGTCAAAGGCCGGGTGGTGTGGCATGTCAGGGCTAACTGTTTCCCAGTGTGCTCGTGCTTTCAGTGACTGTCAGCTGAGTTTGGTGGCTCCTTCCTTGTAAGGCGGTTTCAAGCTCCAGAGCAGGCCTTCCCTTTTAGGCACCCACGTTCTTTTCTTCTTTGCCTTTCTGCAGTCTTGTCGATGTCCCCATTTCCCCCTTGTGTCATTTTAAAGCTGGCCCCCATAACAATGACATATGAGTCTCTCCATGTTAATTGACAGGCATGCACTTTGCCTTGAGCCCCTCCTGGTTTCCCACTCTCATGTTCATTCCCTCTGTCCATCACAGGTGGCCTGGAAGTTCTCTCCCTCCCTCCCTCCGTCCCTCCCTCCGTTCCCTCCCTTTCTCCCTCCCTTCCTCCCAGTACAATGCCAAAATCCCCAAATCCCCACAAAATCCTTCTGTCTTTTTCTCTGTTGCTTGCCCACTCTGTCTACAGCTTCTGCTGATCTCATATTAAGTGCAGAAACTGGGGCTAGAGTACAAATCCAACCCTTCTTTATTCCTCGTTAGCCACAATATACATGTTTGGAGGCCTAACCTCTCCTCATTTTCCCCAAGACAGCTTCACTATGCACTTTCATACCCCAATCTATGAACTCTCCACACAAGCGAATAGGGCCAAAGAGGCTCAGTTTGCAGCCTTTTGGAGGTGAGTAAGTAGCTTGTCCCCCGCTCCCACCCTGCTTCTGAGATGATTAGTCACAGAGCTTGCCTTTTCTGGAAGAGGAACTGCAGGGGCTGGTTTCTCAGCTGCAGAGCCTGTGTGTGCAATGCAGTATTAATAGTGCATCTGCATGATATAGATTTCTGTCAACCCCTGTACTAACAAACATTGCTTAGCCCAGGGTAATGATGGGTGTTTATTCCCTAGCCACTTAGCTCAGCATCATGGACTTGCACATGAAATATGGAAAATGGGCTTTTTTTTTTCCCTGGGAGGAGCCGGACTCTCCTAGAGCCAATAAAAGAGGCCACAGTAGCAGCTGCTGTTCTAGAGGCAGAGTATACCTTTCTAGTTTATTCTACTACAAAATCTCAGGCTGGCCTCACTAATGGCAAGAAGAGGATCTGGTTTCAGGGCTGATCTGGGAGCTCCCTGAACTATGTAGCTGAGAAAGGACAGTTACCATATGGGAGGTGCTGCCTGTGGTTGATGGGGGAGGAGACACTGGTAAGATGTGACATGACAGAGGATAAGACAGCTGTGGAGGTGTAGGATTCTGATATTCTCCTACATTCTTATGCTGGTTGATCTTGACAACCACCCGTAGGGGAACCATAGGTTGAATCTTGACGAAGGCAGCATTTGTTGCTAGAATTTGTCATTGGTTGGATATTCCCAGGCCTAGTAGCTCATGGACCATTTTAAATGGACATGAGCTAGGTTTGTTCATCTCTGATTTTCCTTTCATCTTATTTTCAAATTTAATTAATACATTTAGCAGATCTCTGAGAATCCTATGGTTCATGGTTTGGTACATTTGGCTTCCTTTCTTTTGGGGGAGATCCAGGGAATGCCAGAATGGAACATCTTGAGAGACAGAGGAGTTAAGTTCTGTGTCCACAAGCTCACGTTCAGATATGCTCACACATTTATTCTGAGGATCTCAACACCTAGAGAACAATTGTAGCTGGACACAAACTTCTACATATCCCAGACATGGTATTGCTCAACAATGCCATTTTATCATAAGCCACCAACTCAAGACATGAAATTAAATAATTTAACTTCTCCCAAATGATTTGAAAACCCTAAACACACGTGAGCATGTACCACAAAGTTTTAACCATCTGGCACAAAAAGACTGACTAACCTTCTTCTCCTTGGGCCAAGGCAACCTGCTTTCCTGTTGATAGCCATGACCTCGTCTGTTCTGTACTTCACGGCCATAATCACATACTTAAAGTTAGAAACTCCATGCAGTCATGCTAATTAAGTAATTAAGTATAATTAGGCTCACTGTAAATACACAGTAATTGGAGAAAATATGTACTTGGGGGATAAGGTTGTGTTTCAGGGTTGAAGGTGGAGAATGATAAGGTCCCTAGCCATCCTGGAGGAATGTCATCCCCTGGTATATTATTATCCCATAGGGAGCTGGCTCCGGCAGGGGCAAGTAAGTAGGCTACGAAGTGGGTCTTTTGCTTCCTTTCTAGATGCCTAGATGCAGAAGGAGGACCTCTCTTTCTGGCATGTCCTAGCCTAGACCTTGTCTTCAGGGAGAGGAAAGATTAACTTTCCTCCTGTTATTTTTCCAGTCCAGAGCTTCTCAGTGATAAGTTTACTTTTCTCTTAACTAATTTCAGCTATAGAGTCTGTATTGGGTTGCTTATCATTATGATTATTGTATATAAGTGTGCATGTAGACATCAAAGGTGAATATTGACCATTTTCCAACTTATCTTTTGAGACAGGGTCTTTTACTGAGCCCAACATTAGCTAGGCTGGTTGAACACAGATGGCTGGAGACCCACCTGTCTCTACCCCCATGTACTCGGCTCTACTATGGGGTTCCAGATGGGTATGTCTAGCATTTTTATGTGGTGCTGATGATCCAAACTTGGATCATCCTGCTTCTGCAGCTGGCATTTTACTGACTGAGCCATCTCTCCAGCCCCCGATTTGGAATTTTAAAGGGCGATAATTATGAACCAGTCAAGACAAACAGACAGCAAACAGCAATACAAATATGGGCTTTAGAACTGAGCTGAAGATGGCTGTTTGGACTTCAAGCCTACATGGGCTTTTACGTGCCTTTCCCAAGCCTTGAACTGTAATACACAGATAGGTATTGAGGCTGCTGAGCATACACTGTCCATCCAGTTGCAGTAAGAGTCACAGACTGCCTCTTTTTTTTTTTTTTTCAATTCAGTGTCTAGAAACTACCCAGAAAGACTTTTTTTTTTTTGAAAAAAAAATGAATTTTGCCAAGACAAGAAATGTGATGGCTGATAATGACCTCCTATCCCTCACAAAATTCCTTTGCCTTTCTCAGTAAGTACCATGGATACAAAGGTAGGATGTGGGAGTTACCTTCTATGTCTCAAAGAAGGCAGAAATACTTGAGTTTGAAAATCAAGAAAACATGTCCATGGGAGTAGAGAAGAGATCTCTCTAGTTCAGAGTGCTTGCAGTGCCAGCATAAGGACCTGAGTTTAAATCCCTAACCAGACATAGCTTTGTATGCCTGGGACCCCAGCCTTGTGGATGGAGACAGGAGGATTCTAGACACAGGCTGAGATTTTGGTTCATGAGGGATAGTGTCTTAAATGAGAGGGTCAGAGAGCAGTAAAGGAAGACACTGGACTCCTCCTCTGGCTTCTGCAGGAGGCAGAGGAACTATTATTTTTAAAGCAATTAAAATAATAAAAAGCAAAGTTAAACTACTCTTTAAAAGAGCATGGAGCATCCCTTTTTATAGGATAAATACTTGCATCTGAGTATTTGCAGCCAGGAGTCGCAGCTGAGAAACATGGCAATGATACTGTGATTCATAAGATCTTTTCCATTTATTTTCCTGCAAATTTTATGATTTCATCTCAGATGACATGGGAAGTCTGAACTCCTAGTTATGATGAACAGCAATGATGTTCACGGTGTTCAGCTATATTATAGTCATCATCAAAATACCCATCTCACATGGCTAGATTGCAAAGACAAGGAAACACATGCTCAAATGTGTTCACCCATTTTTTTTAAAAGTATTTTTATTTTCATTTTTAAAAAGCTGCAAAAGTAAAAGGGGTACAGCCATCCTTGAGGCAGGAGGATCTCCTTCATTAATTGTTCTCATTATTAGGATTCTCTCTCCATGGACCTGTCCAGGAGAAAATGATTATCATTTCCGCTATTTCTGCCACCTGTGAAAGAACGTATCATCTAAATGGGAGGATGGGAAATATGCCAAGCAGGCTAGTATAGTCTTGCTCACCTCATTTTCTCTTCCTGGTGCTTAGTAACTGAGTTGAAGCTCTACTTACTCTTTGGTCAGAAAGCTAGGAAGGAGTCCAGCTGTCCTTGTGTCTTTTGCCAATTTCCTTTAGTTCAAAAATTTCAAAATCATGCAGAGAAGGATGCTAACAGGTAGTTTTTCTGTGGCTCCCTCAAGTTCCATGGTCCAATAAGTTTGGAACATATATATACTAAAATTATTTCAACCTAATGAATTCATTGCCTGAGTGAAATGATGCAGCACTTGGGAAGCTGAGGCAAAAGGAGAGACTTGATGATGCCTGACTCAAAAAACAAATAAATATAACAGATCTTCAGCCTTCCCAAACCCACGACACCATAGAAGTTGAATGGGAATGTTGCCTGTCACTGACTCTGTGAATAAGAGCATGTAGTAGACAGGACTCTGACCATCCTGGGATTCAGTGTCTCATTGGTACCTTCAGGCAGATGATGTAACATACTCTGAAAGTGCCCAGGTGAGCCAGACCTCTTTTAGTACAGATAGTCTCACATTTCCTCTTAAACTTCGGAGAAGAACAGGAAGAGTCTGCATTCAGTGGGAATAACCAGAGTTAGGATGTGGCACTCTTCAGGAATCTGGTCTGAGTCCACAGGGATCAGAGGTCATTTCCTGTGATTAGGAGCTTCTGAGAACACTCCTTGTAGTTGGTAATAATCCTTAGCAACTGATTAAAAGGTTCATATTTATTAAGGGGTTTATAGGAAACCCACTGATACAGTATGATCTACAGATCAGGAGACATTGGCCATAGCCAGATTTTCACTGTGTCCCTCATTTCTGGACAGATCTGACATTTCAAGTGGGGATCTTCTGAGGAGAAGGACAATCCAAGGTGCAGGTGCTGTCAGGACAACTGTTTTCATATCATTGTGTAGAAGGCAGAAACACATGCTCCTTTCTGGCACTGAGTGGTCAGGTTAAACTCTTGTAGTTGAGAAAATAAACAGTAGATCTTTATTTATCAGAATAGAAAGTGATATAGATGTGGGTTGTCCTAACCTGCCTAGTCAACCATTATTTGACTGTGGCCCAGGCGTGGACCCATAGAAAGTTTTAGGAGAGAAAAGTACCCATTGTGGTTAGTATCTTATGAGATAAACTGCTAAGAAAATTTGAAAATTCTTTCAACCTCATATACTCATCATATATGTGATATCCTTGCTTACAATGATCATCACATTTTTTTGCTAGGAAAATCTTCTCTTCTGCATCCAGGTTAATGCTCCTGAAAATGTTATGATTACAAAGTTTATAGTTATTCTCAACAAGCTAAGAGTCCTTGCTCGTCCTCTAGCCACTGTCTGCAAATCTAGGAAACTGTTCTGCCACTCAGATTCATAGCCACAGAGATATTCTCAGGAGTTGTGGCTAAAAGATGACTGTCATCGGGGCATGATTGAGGCGGATGAGCATACTGCTCTGGCCTGTTTCTTTTTGGATTAATTAGAACTGGGAAAGTGTGGGCCCAACTGGAGAGCACAGAGATATTTGGGAAGAATTCTTCTTTTTTCTTGAGTCTTTGCTTTATCTCCCCTTTGGATTTATGTCCTGGAAGCTCATCTCCCCTGCACACATGTGGTACTGCCTATGCGCAGTGACCTGAGGTCTCCAGGACCTATGGTAGCACAGGGGATTCTCAGATCAGAGTTTAATACCTATGCCTGTATCTTTAGATGCTAATGCCTATATCCCCAAGTCTTGTTCATACTGCACACACCTCATGTTTTGAATATTTGATTATATTCGTTAAGAAATTTTTTCATCTAAGTAACAGACAATTCTTCACCACTGGGCATAGATAACAGTAACTTTGATGATTATTTAGTTCAGTTAAATAATTAAGAAAGATTCCAAGTTGGACTCTAGCACTGCTTGATTAGGATTCTCTTTCCTACACCTTTGTTTGTTTTAATGTTTACATTCCTCATAGTTTGAGACTGATGTACGTTTTCTTTCTGATGTGTTTGGGAAGAGTTTTGTCACGTATTTATTCTCAAACCCATCATTCCTAAGCAGAATAGAATTACCAGAAGCACTTTAGACTCCTCATAGTCTCTGAGTCTGGGAATGAAAGTCATTTCCCCTGAGGTGTATGCCCGTGTGGAGGGACATAGACACCTCCACACAATCAAGGTTTTGCCAGGAGAAAATGATAGTAACCCTTAGAAATAACAGTAGCTCCCCTGTGTCTTCAGTGAATAAAACATGTGCTCACCAGCATTTAAACCACACTAATAATGCCCACTTCTTTCTCAGAGTAAGCAGAAAGCCTTTGAGGGACAAATAGCAGAGAGATAAGAACACTTATCTTATTCTGTGTAACTACACACTGGTCATTCAAGGTTGCTGCTGTCACTGTGTGGCACTGGTGGGTTGTATTAGTTGTAGGCAAGGAAGATTGTCTACACTTGAGTTTAATTGGACCAGTTTGTAATTTTCTGGGAGTCATTTTGGGTGCAGTTTCTGGATAGTAGGTAGAAGTGGGGAGAGTAAAAAGCGATCCAGAAAGGAAGCAAGAAGAGCGGGTGTAAATTCAATAGACTGAACTCCAAGGGATTGGCTCCGAACTTGGAAGTTCATTACCTCAATGGTATGGTCTAACACAAACAGTGTTTCTTGTTGGTTGACAAATGACAATCTGAATGTGATGCATTAGCCATAGTTTAATTTTTAGGAAACATTATGTATTACTTACTCTCTGGCTGTTCCCATTTCCTAGACGGGGTAACTAAGGCACAGCAAATGACATGCTGTAGTCTCACAGCTAGAACATCTCAAAACTATGGCATGCACCTCTTTGTCTCAGTCTTCCATTCTGTATAAATTAGCCAGTAATGAAATGTTGTGACTCTTACCTTGGCAAGGAGGGAGTTTCTGTGAACTCAGAAAAGTTGAGGCACTTGTTCAAAGACACTTGGTGGTCAGATCCAAAGCTAGCCCTGGGGGGGTTTTCAAGCTTGCCTCTTCTAGCTCAGGTGCCTGATGGCTGAACTCCAGTTTACGTGTGCCTCATCTTTGGGAGACTACGTTCCTGGAGAATCGCAGACCAATGCTATTTGGGGTAATGTGGTGTCCAGTTTCCTTTTAGTGTTTCCCAGGCTCCTGGGGGCCCAACACCATCTCCGTTGCCAGTAAAGTCGAGATTTTTGGATGCCTGTGAGGGAGGTAATCTACCTGGAAGGGTGAACCTAGCTACAGATGGACAGTCAGCGATGGGATAGCTACTGTAGAGAGAAGAGAGTTCTCAGAGACATATTCTCTTCTTTCTTGCCCAAGTCTCCTTGGATCCAGTCCCTAGTTGCTGTGTAGGCTAATTTGTTACCCAGATTGTGACCACACCTCTCCCTAGGCACTGCTTCTAACCCCAGACCTAGAAGACTTGGCGATGCAGCAACTCTTCCTATGGGATTCTGCTGAGTCTGGAGGCCTTAATGCCACTAGTAATGAAGAGGTGTTGGGACTAACTCCTAATGGCTCATTGATTGGTTGAATTATGCTCAGTGTGATTCTGAAAATAGATTTTAAATATGTGCTTGGGGATTTGTGAGGATTTGTTACCAGGAGTTTTAACTTCATTGTGACTGATTTGACAAAGACATCAACACCGTGTGGAAACTTGTTCCTGGACCACAGTGTTTATCTGAGCGAGTCCCTTCCCCAAAGCTACTACAGGGGTCAGATTGGGAGTGTGGGGATTGATGTAGAATGGTTTCCTCCCCTCATGTATACCTCTTGACAGTGGTCCTGAGAAGTTCCACATGGTTGGACTAAGCACTCACACCCCATGTGTGTGTGTGTGTGTGTGTGTGTGTGTGTTAGTATGGGCATGGGTGTGCTAGCATGTGAGTGTGAAAGTCGTGTATTGGGCTATGCCTTGTTTGAGACAGGGTCTTTCTTATTCACACCTTTATATGCCCCACTAGCTGTCCCATGAGCTTCAGGCAATTCTGGCTTTAATTTCTAAGTAGGAATACACTGGCATTATAGAAAGTATGCTACTTTGTCCAGTGTTTATATGGCTTCTGAGGATCTGAAAAGAGTCATCCAGGTTAAGCAGCAAGCATTTTACCCAGTGGTCCATCTCCCCAGCACCTCTCCCTTAGTACTTTTAAGGTGGAATGAAGATACGGCATAGACTGCAATTTCACTTTTATTCCTTCTGAAGTTAAAGGACAGCAAAGATTGCTCTTTTCCTAGTTTCAAGTTCTCATTTTTCTGAAGCTGCCAGTCACTGGGAGAAACACAGGGAAGGTTTCCTGGAAGCTTAGCCTATTAGCCTCTGGGATAGTCAAATGGGGAAGTTCATCTCAAGGGTTCCTCCTGGACTTTGGCTTCATGTTTTTTTTTTTTTTTTTTCCAATTCCAGAGTAATTTGGAGGTGATTGAAAAATGAATAGGAACCTTTCTTTAAGGGGGAAACCATCAGCTCACCATACACTGAGACCTCCCAACATGCCCCACATCACCCACCATCTGTTTCATCCCTCTGTGTCTAAATGGAGCTAACATGCCTTCCACTTTGGGTACACAGTGGATCAGAAACAAATGGAGGCCAATGTGTGTGAGCCTTATGAGGAAAAGGGAAAGCAGAGTGCTGTTCTAATGGGAGATTACACTCTTCCATTTTAACCTCCGTCTGAGAGACTACCATGGCACCTCTCCTAAGGTAATTTATACTCAGACAGCCGTTAGGAAAGATAGATTGTTAAGGAAGGGAGGGAGTAAAAACAAAACCTGGAAAAAAAAGAAAAACCAAAAACAGAAAATGAAACAGAACTCTCCAAAATAAAACCAAACAAGCAATCTCCCCAAAACCAACACTCTGCTTTAATAAAGAAATTACTGGCGTTCTGCTTTATGAACTGTATTAATTTTTAATGGCTGAGAAAGAAGTTGATTTATAATGCATCCTTCCAAGCTACAGAGCCTGTCCCCAGCTAATAAATAAATGACAGTCTTTGTATTAAAAGTATCCGTCATTTTACATTGTTGGATTGTAAATGGCGAGAGGCAATGAGAAGAGACCCCAGGGAGGGGGCGTGCCCTGCCACACCCAGCTGGAGAAGGCTCTGCATTGCAGCTTGACCTCTGCAAAGGAATTGAATGCATGCTTTCCCCTTGGTTGCAGCAGAATGACCCAGATATTTCTTCCTCCTTGTGTGGTCCAGGAGAAAGTTTGCAAACTGGGGTGATAAACCATTTAGCAAAGATTTGCTGTGCAAGTGTAAATTTCTGAATGCTAAACAAAAATGCTTATGGCTTGTTCTCACACATCCTGACCAAGGGGTCTTAGGGGTTCCCTGTCAGGTTCCTTATATGTGGCTAGGATGACTTCTTCAACAACTTCTTCTTTGTTGACTGTAATCTGTGACTCACGACTGTCCCAACTGTGGTTTTCCTTTCTGGGCATTTTCTAGAAAACAAATAAGCAAATAACACTCAGTGTTTGTGTTTGGTTTTGAAAGGATATATACACGTTGTAAATATTGGAGGAGCACCAAAGAGTAAAAGGAAGAAAATATGAGTTACCCCAGATATTGCATCATGTGATGAATGATGTAGTGTTCCAGCCTTGTTTTCTCCACACATATGTACATGTAAGCAAATAACACAAGTCAGACATAAACCAATGTGCATGTGTTTCATATGCAAAGGTGAGATTCTATTTTGCATAAGATTTTAAAGTTTAAATTCATCATTTAGCACCATTTTATATGCCTTTATTTCTAGTTATTGAAAGCAATGCAGCTGGGCTTGGGAGATAGTTGTTCAAGAGCTTGCCTTTCAGGGAAGAATGCCTGTTGCTCTATGTTCATAATAAACTGGCAAACTGGGGAGCTAGAGACAGGTATATCCCTGGGCTTCCCTGGCCAGCCAGTCTATCCTACTTTGTGAGTTCTAGGCCAGTGAGAAATTGTGTCTGAGAGAGAGAGAGAGAGAGAGAGAGAGAGAGAGAGAGAGAGAGAGAGAGAGAGAGAAGAGCCATAAACTGTTTAGGACAGTGCCTAAAGAGCAATTCTCAGGTTTATCCTCTGGCTTCCACATGTGCAAATATGCAGATACATATGATATGTGAGCACATAACATGCACATGTACATACACATGTACAAACACACAAATGGTGAAACCATTTCCAATGGCTATACATGTGTGGTTGGGCAGGATCCACATTGGAGTCACTGTGGGGCTGGCTGCAAGCCAATGAAGACACACACCCTTTTGTCTCTATGACAATGCTAACTAAAAAATAGCATATGTGAAAAATGAGGGCAAAAGATAATTTTTGTGCAGAGCATCTAATTATGGAGCAACTACTACACTGTAGTGTCAGTGCAGGAGGCTGAGAGATAAACAGAGTAGGCTCTACCCCAAGTGATGGTGTCTACACTCCAGCTGGAGAGACCATAAATAGTTCCTGAAGCTACACGCATAATGTAATGTGTGTCACAGAGACCCACAACTGAAGAGCTGAGTATGCTTACAGAACAACAGCTTGTTTAAATTAGAGGAACAGAGGTGTGGGTGAAGGCTTCATGGGGGTGGGGGCATTAGAACTAGAAAGCTATAGAAGATTTGAATAGGCTGGGTTGCAAAGGAGGCACCTGCCAGATCATGACATCAGTAGCTGGAGGCAGAATAGTGAATGGTATCAGGGTTTTGGAAATGGAAACCTGGAGGTCAGGGTGACTCCATAGGAGCCTCTCTTTTAGATAGATCGTACAGATGTATGGAATCATATTATTAAATAATCATGAATTTATAAGATTTGTGCTTAAAAACTCAAGCCTGTATTTACCATAGTGCTCATTACTTGTCTCTTAAAAGTAGGTTATGACCTGAAAAGAAAAAAAATTGAGTACTCTTTAAGACAGATGATGGAGCAATTATACTTCTAGCACTTTGGAGGCTGAGACAAAAGAGTTGTGAGTTCAAGGCTGTCCTGGGCTACTTTAAGAACCTATTTCAGAAATTTTTTTTAAAAAAAAAAATACAAAGATTAAACTAAATAGGTTGTTCACAGACTTTGAATCAGAGAAGGAAGACCCCAGCTCCAGGGAGGAAGGAGATGAAATCCCCTCTGGAAACACCCTTCATCGCAGTATGTCAGTACTTAGAAAATGAGACTTAGCAATCTCTGCTAGCAAGTCCTGCTCCTGATTTATTTATATTGTCTTCAGAGGCTTATAAAAATGGAACTTTGCCTAGGTTTCCAAACTGCCATTTCTGTCCATTCACATAGAAATGTATTCCCTCATTTGTTGTGCCCAGTTCTAAACACAGATCAATGCTTTTGGCTTTTAAAAAATAGAAAATAAGAGGCCCCTGAGCTGGAAAGGCAAAGGCTCAGGGACATGCTGCAGCACCAAGCCTGTTCTCATGTTGCAGGAGCAATATGCAAGGCAGGGTCCCAGAAGCTGCTGCTCTTCCAGCACTTGATGGGACTGTACTGTTCTGGTGTTGAGAAGTGACCAGGAAGTTCAGGTGCTACCTGGGCTCAGTATTATAACCAGTCATTTATATCAGATATATGATCCTCACTTGTATTTTTCGCCTTCAAACCTTGGACCAAAAATTCTTCTAACAATAGAATTTGGTTAAAAGACATTTTTCACTCCTGTTCTTCCACTGAAGTTCCTTTTATAACACAGAAACAAACAAACAACCCCCCCCCCCCCAAAGCTAAGATATCCATAGATGAAGAAACAGTGGGCCAGATGCAGTTTAATGACAATAACCCACATACATGTTCAGAAGAAGAGACAAATGTAGGACTGGGCCTCTTGTCCCCTGACATTTTTCACATCTCCTGAACCTGTAAGTGGAAATGCAATCTTTTCAGATCCCCGCAAAGAAGTTGATTCTTCCTGGGCCATTTAATAAGCAAAGTCTGACAAAAGTGAACTGTTTGGCTCAGGTGCAGTAATTGCTACAGAAATTGGTTTTAGAGTCTTTGGGGAATTCCGCAGTTGAACCTTATCAAGTACAGTTTGTTCCAACACTTCTACAAATTTTGAGGCCCTCAAATAACTCCTTCTGTTTGGAGCTCTACTTGGTTATTTTACGAAGTTTCAAGGGACACCATCTCTCAGCCCCACCAGCTCCTGGAAGACATGGCATTACTATCAATGCTGCTTCTTCCTTCCTGATGCCAGATTCTGCTGCTATTGGAGTCTTGGAACATGATCTCAAGTCAGTTACACTTGGTGGGTCTTTGAGTAGTGTCTAATTTTAAATAGCATTAAAAAGGAAGCAAGCTTATAACCAAGCATCTGTTTGGTGCCTATGTATCTATCAACCCACTTAATGCTGGCAGATCACAAATGGGGATTCCTTTCTATTCCCCCACTTCTAAATGACTTCACAGAATTGATAGTTGATGGACAGCACTTGGGGACTCTTCCTGCATTGCATTGTTTTGTGGAAAATTGATTGATAGTGTACAGCCAAGAATATGGCTTCTTACTCATGGCTTCTTAATCAACTATCCTGGATGGATGATCCATTCCATGCTGGGCCCTGTGTAGTCAGGGGTTTCTGGCCTGGCCTAACCCTGATGTCCAGACTGCCCACAGCTACTTGATCTCAAATAATCACACAAATATTTATATTAGTTACAAACTGTTTGGCTTATGGCTCAAGCTTATTGTTAGCTAGCTCTTGCATCTTAACTCAGCCTATTATTATGAATCTATGTCTTGCCATGTGGCTCATGGCTTACCTGTAGTCTATTAATTCTGGCTTCCTCAGCAGCAGCTTGCAGTGTCTCTGTCTCTTTCCCCTTTATCTATGCTCGGATTTCCTGCCTGACTATAAACTGCTTTGCGATAGGCCAAAACAGTTCCTTTATTTCTAATGGCAATGCACAGCATACAGAAAGACATTCCACACCCCTGTGCTGGAAAAGGACCAGGTTTTTATTCCACACCTTTGCTGTCTAATCATGCCTTAATCCAAAGGAGGACACTGTCAGTGATCTTAAGCTATTTTCTATGAAAATCAGAAGACTCCGAGACAGTGCTTCTTAAAGACAGGGCCCCAGACCAGAAGTATCAGTACTACCTTGGATCTGGTTAGGTAGGAATTCAGCTTCTCAGAATTTGCTCCAGAATTGTGAATCTAAACCTTGGACAATGTGTGTTTTAACAGGCTACCCCCCTGGAGGCTTGTGTCTGTCAAAGAACGAGAGGCTCTTTCTAAACTATTTGTGCAACTTTTGAGAAGTCTCTTGATCTAAGACAGTTGATGAAGTTGAGGTGTTCGAGTACAATTGTTGATAGTATATCTTAAAAATTATTTGTCTTGTAGACATTTACAGAGTACTTAAGTTCAAGATTCTGTTGCACGGGCTGGAAACACAAATACACAATGGTCATCTTGGTGTAGCTGCTTTGATATAAATAGGAATTTTTTTGTTGCTGTTGTTGTTGTCATATAAGCCAGAATTTTATCCCTTTTTACTCCTCTTGTCTTGGTTCCAATGTGACTTCTGTGTTACTGAGTACCTCTAAGTGAAGAGCTTTGTAAGGCATGGATCAGAGTGTTGTAAAGCGGAGAAATGGAATTGAAGCAGTGCAGGGTTGAACATCAGAGCTTTGAACAGCTACTTAGTCATTATTTCAAGTGTCCTAGGATCAGTGGAGATCCTGTATCTTCGAGTCTTTGAGTGTATTAAATGAAGGAACAGTGAGAGGTACTTGGAACAGCTGTCTGCACTGTGGAAGCTGCTCAGAACTTCTGGCTACAAGGGTGATATGATGGTCCTCTGCCTCACAGACTGTCCCAGTGGATGTTTGACATTTGTTATGACATCAACTGTAAATCATACTTTCTCTTCCATGAATAGTGCATAGTAGGAAATACACCCCTGTCTCATATTGATTTGACTCCGTGGATGGCTGGCTTCATTGCTGCTTCTGGGCATATGTACCTTTAATTATGACTTCTCCGAGGTGATCACTCTGATCCATTCCTGAAATTTCACTCCACTGTCAAGGTCAAGGAGGTGATTTTTGTCAGAAAATACCAGATTAGTAAGGATGTAATCATGATTCCCAAATGTTCTGAAAGTACATGCACACAGCAAATATTCCCTAATATATTGAATTTAGATATGTCTAACCTCTTCCTGTTCAAAATGAAATATGCATATTTTGTAATTCCTTCATAGACTTATGAATAGAGGCACATTTTAATAAGTCTCCCAGCTAAACTGTGTCAATTCTTCTCTGTTCTGTGTTTTGTAAAGCAAGCTGGAGGCTGAGCTATCTTTTGGTGAATACTCCCTAATGAATAGGAGTCACAGGCGATAACAGAATAGGCAGCCCAGGTGGAGAGGAGGGGGCAATGTAAGCAAAAGCGTGGAGGTACATTTTCGGGAAAACTCTGTAGTTCCAGGTGAGTGTATGGTAGGGTTAATTAGGTCTGCATGAGACAGTATTATGAGTTGCCTGTTGTATTTAGAAATTTTCAGCCATTTTCAGTCCAAATCAATGAGTAAAAATGTGCCCTTCAAATAAGCTACAGATTATGAAAGACAAGAAAGCAGAACATTTGGCAAACAAGGAGTGTTTTTCTCTTAATGATCCATGCAAGGGCCACTGTGTATATGATGGTAAGAACTCCAGGCTAAAAAGTATGAGTCGGGTAGATGCCATTAACTCATCATGTCGGATTAAGGCATGTTAACCAGAAAGACTGCCATGTTTCTATTCTGTAGAGTGCAATTAGACATGCTGTCTTCCAAGGTTATTTCTAGTATGAAAGATCTTTGATATTGTGTGTGTGTGTGTATGTGTGTATGTGTATAGGGCAGGTATAAATTCCATAGCATAGGCAGGGAAATATTGGACCTAAGTGGACAAAAATAATGTGTGTTTTAGAAATAAAACATTTTCACATTGTTTATTGTATGACATATAGGAGCAAAACACATGAATAATATGAGAATATCATCAATATTTTATTTATTGCATGCAGAAACAGGCATCATCTTATTCTTCTTATTTTTTTTTCTGCCAGGGGGGAAAAATACTATAATACCTTAAAGAAAGAACTGCCAATTTAATTGCACATTTCTCTCTGTTTTCTCCAGAATATTTATATCTTAAATCTTTGTTACTGTTGTTTTTCTTTTAAGATAAACACTCTTTATGAAGTCCAAGATGGTCTCGAACTGACAACCTTCTGGTCTCATGTGCTGTCATTATGGGCATGAACCACCACATCCTTCTTAAAAGTATTATTGATAATAAATGAGTTCTGAAAACATGGAGTAAGAAAATGTAGAGACAGTAGAAGTTTCAACTAGATCCCTGGGGTGTGGCCCAGTGTTAAGAAAGGGTGGAAGAGCCATTGGGAAAGGCTACATACAGCACATCCTAAGGGGGATCCTTTGTTAAAGAAGAAACATAGATGTTGGAGGCAGGCGGACTAGACCGAGTTTGAACAGCAGCTGTAATGAGGAGTTCTGACCTCAAAGGCTGGACTGGGTGGGTAAAGGGAATTCAAAGTGACAGGATCTAGAAGGGCCTGGTCGAGGGGACTGAACCACAGACAAGAGGCCACACCATCTTTGGCTCCTATATATGAAGGAAATTTCAGGCCAAGTTCTATGCCTGATCATTTGGATTCTAAAGCATGGGCTCATGACATAGAAAAATGCTCATATAACCCTAGATCCACAGACCTCCATGTAAGGAGATCTGGACTGGAGTTCTAATTGCAGTTCTAGTACTTACACTGTAAGTCCTTAAAGAGTCCATCTAACTTCTCATCTTCAAATTGCACCTTGCTGTTACTGGAAGGAAAGAATTATAATCTAGCAGCCCAAGGCCATGTAGATCACAGTAGTAGCGTTATCTGACAAATGCAAAATATGCCGTTTTTATAAAAAGTGAAATTTGGGCATGTTTGCGTTAAATCTTTGCATTTCATTTTCTTTGAAACAGAAGGACCTGAGGACATTAGATTGTATTCTTTCCCAACAACATCACTCAGAACCTTCCCTAAACAGAGCTGTTTTCTGCCCTTTGCTGAAGCCCCTTTTTCTCACTGTGTTACACCTGATCTCTCTTATTCATTTACACAGCTTACCCAGCCTGACTTTACCACTATGTTAATTAACTCCTTTAAGTTGAATACAGGAGGAGAGTGAAATTTTCAAATACGGGTATGCGTCTGTTGACTGAATGCCAGCTAACATCACTGTCATGAGCATCATCCAATGTAGTCTCAAATTTTTAACCAAGTGCACAATTAAGGTATGTGAATATGTTGCTGATGCTGTGGTTTTCCCAGACCTCTTTTAGTTAGTGGTTTTAATAATAAGTGGGCAATGGGCACTTTATTCTCACTCAAAAAAAAAAAATCGCTTGTCTCAAGAGAAGCAGACAGAAAACAAAACTAAAGTCTGTTTTCTAGCTGAGAGTTGACAACCTTTGGACCCATGAGGGGGCTAATCTGTAAAGTCTGGGACATTTGAGCTGCTACTAATGGAAAAAGAACCTTCCAGCAGGGAAAGGGAAGGGGGTGATGCCTATGGAGGTGGACCTTCTCATCCCATTTCCTGGTAGTGGTCAAGATACTATTTCAGTAATTGATATGACTTTATGAATAATAGAGCAAAAATCAAAGGGATCATAGCATCTGTTCAATAGGAAGATGCACTGGGGGTGAGCCCTGGCTTCTTGTCGCTTTACAGCCACCTCGAATTTTGACTTCTGAAATTGGAATGAACAATGGGAAATAGGCGTACTTGAGTCTTAGAATTGAAAATATGAACTACTTAAGAGTCACCTGGAGTCATGCTGAATCCTGAAACCCACAGGTTCCAGACTGCTATGGGTTGTCATTGTTTGAAACCACATGTTGTGCTGTGTTCAGCTGTCATTTGTTTCCATGTGTGTGCATGCCTGTGCTCACTTGTGTTTTCCTATAAGCCTCAATTGCTAAGGTTACAGATGCTAAACCAATGGTCACACTAAGGGGATGTTTATTGTTTTTCTAGTCACAGAATGAGGCTGTCATATTGGCGAAGGCGTCTTCATTCGCTCCTCATTCCCACCCGAAACAGTATGTGCTGTGTGTCTATGGAGGGATGCTGTCTTTATATAGAGCAGCCTCTTTGCTGAAGTTACCAGCAGACACCAGCAACCCCCTTTACATATGACCTATGGGTATGTGTGATGATCCCTATCATTCCCCTCTCCACGGGCTCCTGGTAGGGCACAGCGTTGCACCAGGTGCTTCAGCAGAAAAGCTTCCTCCATCACTAATCTGAAAAGCACTTTGCCTAGATAGACACCCGAGACATGTAAAATATTAATAGCTGCTGAAGTTCGTCCCTGTGCAATTTAAATCCCTTCCCTGAGTTACATTTCATGGAGGGGGCGAGAGAGAAGGAGAGAAAAGCCTAGGATAATTATGGGAGGTTGTGGAAAAATATTTTTTGGCTGACTGAAACATTCTTATTTTACCACCCACCTTAGTGCCCACTGGATTTGGTAATGAGGATTTTTATTTTCTTCCTTAAAGTCAGAGAGGATTTTGACAGCCATGGATACTGTAAATTAGGTACATTCCGAAGATCACTGGTCCTGTGAGAAACTCATATAAAAAGGCCCTTCTGTACATAAGTTGGGAGGGGGGGATGTTTGTAGTAGCTGTCTTCTAGGGAGCCTTCTTTCCTACCAGAACGTTGTGGGATGGTGGGGATGTCTCTCCAATAGAAACCTACTATGCTCTTCTTAACCTTGAATTTCCCTATGTAATTGAGGAGAGATATTTCCAAATGTATTGTCCTCTACCTGGTGGGTTCCTAATGATGTTCCAAGGTGGAAAATCTGAGTTGAAAGCAAATGGGGCCATCATGGAGGTAGAGGTCCTGACTGTGACTGTGGTAGAGAATAGGGGTAGCCTCAGCCTCAAGTCAGCAAGAGCAGGAATGTGTTCTCCTATAATCCTCTTCAGGGACTCTGCCAGGTCATTTGTTATGCAATAAAGTGACACCAGGCATTCTAGAATTTGAAGGCCACCAAAGAGTTCACCTTAGAGTTGAGCCATTGTCTAGAGCCATTTTGAGGTAACCTGTTCTATTTTTGGACGCTAAACTTTCTTACAGATAAAGAGGATTATCACATAGTTGAGCTTTGATATACAAACATAAGACTGACTTTAGATTTTAGGTACTATCTCGTTGTCATACCTTCTGCTAATGGAGCTACAGGTGGCTGTTTGAGCAGTCATCAAGAAATCCTGTGCCATATAAAGCTTGTGTCTGAGGACAGACATTTGAAGTAGTAGTCTCTCTGAGAGGATCAGAAACATTTAATAACCTAATGGTAAAGCTGGTAAGATGCCTTGTTCTTTGATGAGGAAACATCAAGTTATATAAAAACTTCTTCATTGGCACCAGAATGCCCAAAACACCAACTGAAGGAAACTAGCATGACCACCAAAGAGGTTGGATCTTAATGTTCTAGAAACCTCAGGCCAATAGAGGGAAAGTGAGTGAGGTAGAAACCTCTGGAGTTACCCAAATATAACTTCACATTTCAGACCTAAGTATACTCTTACACAGATTACTTAGGGTCTTTGGCGTGTGCTTTTCCTAGCTACAAGAGGTTAGTAAGTGCTACTTTGCCACAGTTGGGAGGATTGAAGTTATGCTTGTGGAAAATGTAATGTGGTGATGAATTCTGTCCACATCCACTTCTACTCAGATCTGGAGGCACTGAATGAGGTGCTATGTCTGTGGGTCAACCATACCCCTAGTTCTATTGCTTAGGGCCTGATTATACTAACCCTACTGTTTTTAAAAAAAGAATACGTACCCAGCTTTAATGTCTGCTCTCTCACATACTCCTCATACCTATTAAGTTTTTCCAGTTTCTTCCTTTCCTCGGCCTTCTCTATACTTTTTCCCTCTCATTGTGCTCTGAAAGATAGTAGTGCACACACTTTTCCAGTTGCAAATGAGCGTTGAATTTTCATAAGGAAAAAGGCCTTATATTCTTTTCTCAGTACTTTGGCAGTGTGTTTGGAGAATGCTGGCAGTGTGCTTGTATTTCGAGCCAAAGTATCACATACTGAGACCATACCCTTGCTGAATCCTTTCCACTGTGCCCCAGACTCTTTCCTAGATATACAGCCTGGATTTTCCATTGACGAAATTTGATTTTCTATTCTTGATTAAGAATTGATCTGTCCATTTTCCTAGCCATCCATCTCCTGTTCAGAATACATGAATAATAATGATGAACTTTGTTCTTCCTGAACCTTATACCTTTGGTGTTTATTCTGCTGCCCATGTGAGTTTAAGATGAAGTGAAAACTAGAGAACCATGACTGCCCTTCTGGGAGGTCAAGAATGCTAGGAAGTATGTGGACGATGGATATATCAGAAAATCTTTAAGAGTGATGTATAAAGCTGTGATCAGGCCAGTGGTGGCTGACACCAAATGTTGAGAGACAGACTAGAGCGTAGGGCTCCCTCACTTTTCTTTAGAGATATATTGCCCTGAAGCAAGAGATGCTACTCTTGATTGTGAGAGAATTTTGACTACGCTTCTGGAAGTGATGATATGTCTTCTCAATTACCATAGAGACTTCCATATTAAACATATCCACTGGGAAGAACACTAGTAGAAAGTCCATCCACATATATTCTGTCAGCAGTTGGTTGCCCACACCTTTGAGCCTATTTACTCCTTGAAGATTTTCATTAGAAAGTGTTTATTCCTCCATATGTCACACTGGCTCAGTGAAGAATGAATTCCTGGTTAAAAGTCATTGCACAGTTTCTGGCATCTTGGAGGAGAAGAATTGTGTGGTACCTAGGTATGTGCATGCTAGCAGCCCTCCACTTGGACTCAAATTTCCACTCTGTTATTAGCCACTGTGTAGCATCAGGGAAGTTACTCAACCTCCATGTGTCATGCCTTTTCACTAGAGAAATTAGGCAAATATGGTTTTATAGTTTAAGGGAAATAGACATGACCAAAACTCAGAATAGTGCCCTGTGTTTTACTAGTTCTCAGCTCATGCTAGTTTGGGTGATTTTTTCTTGGGCTTTCCAAAGCATATTTGGGGCTTAGGCTCTGCATGTGGACATTTTAGTTAACAAGTTCAGAGTGTTACTTCAGAGCTCAGAGGGACATCTCCTGCCTCTCAATTTGTCTGTGTCTAGTTCTGAGTTAGATCTGGAAATTCTGTGTGAACACACCTGTTTCTGCTTCAAAGGGTGGTCAGTAGTTGGTGTTGAACTGACTCTGCAGAGAATTAGTTAAATAATACAATGATTTGTGTGTGTCTTCTTCTCTCTCTCCCTTTGCAGCATTTGTTAATGCTAGGTAGAATCCAGGAGTCACGTGCTCAGGTGCTGCCTTTCATAGATTTAAAGTCTCTCTGGTCCTTGAAGATTTTGCTGAATGTTACATGAGAGTTTGGGGTTCACAGAAGGTCTTTTTGAGCTTGTTTGCCAAGCTCTGCTTCTTCTTCCCCTAGCACAGAGAGCGTCCCTTTTGCTTTTGTTAGTATACCCTGGTTCTGACCCAGCCCGAGTTTCATACAGTTGACTATACTTGCTTATTTGCTGTTGGATTTTAAGGACCTAGATATTGTGACTTGTAAGAAGTCAGAAAGACTCAAAGGAGTCTTATTTGTCTAGGTTTTTTTAAAAAATACAACTTGCCAGGTTTGGGGATTGAATCGGTCTTTACAATTACAGTGAAACGCGGCACCCATTTGTCCATTTCTTTGCTTTCCTGCTCCATGATCAAAAGTCTACACAAAGCATGAATGCTCAGATGTCAAAGGCTTCCCAAATGACGAATCCTGTCTTGGAGTAGATGGGGATGTTGAAATGGTGATTGGAGTGAGGCTGAATGGTTTTCTGTGTACTTCCTGACCACCTCAGTTGCTGGGGTGACAGTGGGGCACATAAATGTGATTGCAGAACCACTGTTTTCTTAAAGGGTCAGTCTGCCAGAGCCCTGTCTTGAACAAGTTATTCCATTTTTCATCCTCAACTGAACTTAAGGCTATCCTTTGACATTTTAAAGTAAGAAAGATTTTCCAAGATTTCAATTTTGATGGGAACACTGTCTTCCATTGAGAAGAATTCCCTCTATACTAACTACCTTCTCCATGGACACTGCCAATAATGAATTTACAACCTCCCCTGACTCATTAAATCACATTATGAATATTTATGCTTTTTATTTTTTATCAAAAAGCATTTTCGTTTAACAAGTGGTTTGCATGTATATGGACAAGAATTCAGTATTGTTAAGATGGCAATACTCCAGAAATTGATCTAAAATTTAACACAGGCTCTATGAAAATTTGGCCTGCCTTTTAAAAACAGAAATCTACACACCAGCTCTAAAATTTGTTTGAGAATCGAAGGGGCTCAGAATAGTCTTACAATCTTCATAAATGAAAAAAATATTGGAGAGTTTAACTCCTCAATTTTAAAACTTACCACACAGCTATAATAACTGAGTCAATATAGTATTGCCATACGGATAGACATGGGGATCAATGGAATAGACTTGAATGTCCAGAAATAGAAAATGTGTATATTTGTACCCTACTGATTTACAATGAAGGCTCCAAGATAACTTAATAGGAGCTGAATAGTCTTCTCAACAAATGTTGCTGGGGCAACCAGGAAGTTATATTCCCTATCACACACCATGTACAAAAATTAACTGTTGATTCAAGATATAAATATAAGAATTCAAATTATTGGAAGGGAATTGGCAGTCTAGCCAACTGGCAAGCAGTAGATTCACTGAGAGGCCCTGTCTCAGAACACTAAGATGGAGAGCAATTGCTGAAGACACTTATGTCAACTTATGTCCTACACACACACACACACACACACACACACACATGAGAGAGAGAGAGAGAGAGAGAGAGAGAGAGAGAGAGAGAGAGAGAGAGGGAGAGGGAGAGGGAGAGGGAGAGGGAGAGGGAGAGGGAGAGGGGGGGAGAGAGAGAAAGTTATCAACCTCTGTCCTACACACATGAACACATATACAAATGACATACACATACACAGATAAATTAACTTCTGTCACACACACAGGGATCAACCTCTGTCCTACACACACACACACACACACACACACACACACACACACACACACACGCACACACACGCACACACATTCACAGTTAAATCAACTTCTGTCACACACAAAGATCAACTTCTGTCCTACACACACACACACACACACACACACACACACACACATACATGCACACACACATGCACATACACACACATGAGAGAGAGAGAGAGAGAGAGAGAGAGAGAGAGAGAGAGAGAGAGAGAGAGAGAGAGAGAGGGAGAGGGAGAGGGAGAGGGAGAGGGAGAGGGGGGGAGAGAGAGAAAGTTATCAACCTCTGTCCTACACACATGAACACATATACAAATGACATACACATACACAGATAAATTAACTTCTGTCACACACACAGGGATCAACCTCTGTCCTACACACACACACACACACACACACACACACACACACACGCACACACACGCACACACATTCACAGTTAAATCAACTTCTGTCACACACAAAGATCAACTTCTGTCCTACACACACACACACACACACACACACACACACACACACACGCACACACACATGCACATACACACACATACACCAACTTCTGTCACACACACACATGTGCATGTGTGCATCTCCCTACACATTAATACACACCAAAAAATAAATTTCAAAAAACTAAATTTTAGAGGGGGAAGCTTTTCTTTGTCAAAGGATATCACATACAAAAAAAGAAAAAAAAAGCCTATAAATGGGAGAAAATATTCATATATCACATATCTGATAAAGGAGCTGAATCTAGGGTGCCAAAGGAGCACTCAAAACTAGGTAAAATGTTATCTAATAGGAAAACATAAACAAATATTTCAATAGGCACTTCTCTGAAGAAGAGCTACAAATAGCAAATAAGCATATAACCCCAAAATACAACATAACTAGTTACTGAGAGTACAAATCAATGCTGATCTATTACTCCATTCTAGAATGGTTAAAGAGGGGGCAAGAGAATAATAAGAGTGTTGACAAGGAGGTAAGAAAACCGAAAGCTTTGATAGTCAATAACCTGGCATTTCTTCAAAACATTAACTTCTAATCTACAAGTCTATCTTAAAAGAATTGAAGACATGACTTTATGAAAAATCTTGTATGCGAATGTGCATAGCAGGAATTAAGAAGGGCTTAAAAGCAGAATCAGAGCAAGTAAGAAAACAGATTTTACAGACTATGGTATATCTATACAATATAGAAGAGGCAGAGGAACAGAGACTAGATGGAAAATGTTAGTTGTTTTCACGGAGGTTTTGGATAAATGACTGTGAATATACCAAAACTACTGAATAGTTCAGTTTAAAAGAGTGAAATTTATGAAATGTATATTACGCCTCTAGGACAAAACCTCTCCTAGTTATTAGTCAGTGTGGTGAGATGCCCGCAATTGAACTTCTTTGAGTCCCTCTTGTCCACTTGTGAGCATTCTCAGAGGACCGGTGAGGGGCCAGCATGATAACAGTGCAGGACTGAGTATACAAGCACTAGGTGTTTTCTAAGCTTTGGACACATATTGGGAGTTGTGTGTGTATGTAAAAATTGGTGTGTGTGTGTGTGTGTGTGTGTGTGTGTGTGTGTGTGTGTGTGTGTGTGTGTATGTGTTATGTAGGTACACATAAATCTGGAGGCCAGAGGTCTATGTACCTTATTTTTTTGAGGCAGGATCTCTCCCTTGTTCCGAAACTTGCCTATTTGACTAGACTCATATTCTAGCAAGCCTCAGGAGTCCTTTTGTCTCTGCCTAGGGTTAATTACAGGTATGCAAGGCCTGGTTTTTATGTAAGTGTTGGTGATCTGAACTCAGATCCTTATCTTGTGTGGCAAGTACTATACTGATTAAGCCATCTCCCCACCCCCTAAGTGCCAATACTTGAACAATGAGTATGCATATATCAGTCTTTGTCCATTGACTACTAGCTGCCATATTTTTGTAAATCCAGTGACTTCAGTTATACTCCTATACCACCCCACTAGGAACAAGCAGAAACAGACACCCTATACTGAATATAAAAAGCATCTTGACAACTCTATACAAAGACAGAAAATTCGATGGGGGGAAAATGACCTATATCTGTGGGTCAGGAGCTGACTGTTAATTCAGCATCTCGGTCAATATTCTTAAGTGGAATCTCAAAGAAGAGGTGTAAATGTGTCAGGCTCTATGAAATAATAAAATGCATCGTTCAAAATTTCCCTCTCTCCTACTATGACAAGCAACATTTGTATTTTCCACCAAGTCTTTATCTTTTGATCGAAGTTTGGAATTCCATGAGTGTTAAGTGTTGGTAGATGACAGGTTGTGAGTGAAGTGTACTTTCCGGTCACAGCTCCTCCACATCAGGATTGTGTGATGAGGCTTGCATAGCTCTCCTTGATAAACACCTGTGTGCATTAACACACAAAAGGTGGAATCTATAAGAAGAAAGAAAAAAAAAGAAAACCACCTGCATCATTTATTGCATGATGCACTATCTCTGCCAAAAGCATTTGAGGAGTTTTGCAAGAACAAGCGTGGTAGGTGCAGCAAGGTGAATGGAAATAATTGAAAATATGGAGAAAAAAATAAAGTAATAACAGAAGATAAAAGTCATGGCCAAGTTAGACTGTGAGTACCGGTACAAGAGAGGCCTACAGATCTGACGGTGTGCATAGGGAAGGTCAAGCAGAGTGGTAAGCATCATAAATTACAGGTTCATGGTAAAGCAAGACTATCTTTTCTAGGTGTCCAAAAGTAACTTTTCTTTCCTCTAGCACTTTACAAGAGCCAGGGAGAGGAAACTTCAGCTGATCAGAACCCTAATAATAATTTATCAAAACATCATTAGGAGTGTTCATTAAAATGTTCTTTGATGCAAAGCCAACAACTATGACCAAAATGATTTCCTGAAGTGGTGACTTGAGAGTGGAGGAGAAATGCTCCGAGGGGACTTGACATATACAGTCTGGAAGTAGAGAACCTTGGGAAAGTCTAGAGTTGAGGGCAATAGAAATTGCCTTCCTCTAGTTCAGGGCACCACATCTCAGTTTCTGTGGCTTGACGTCTGAGGCCAGTGATGCTCCCTCTCCTCCCTAGCAAGGATTTTCTTCCCAGACTTATTGGAACCTGATTATTGAGGCAGTAAATCATTGAAGTCCAGAACAAATCTCATTTGACATTTTTATCTTGACTCTTCTGGGGGCCTTTAATTAGCATGATTGCTGTGTCGGCAATTGCTCCAATGGACTCTGTGTTGCTCATGGTTGGCATAATGGCTATTGAAGTTTCTCTAGTTACTATTTCTGGTCATCTAGGAAAGTCTCTGATTAAAAGTAATTAAACTCTTTAATGGGGTATAATAAGGGGCTGTTAGTAGTGAGTTTACATGAATTTTTAAAATGCATTAGAATATGCGTCCCACTCCTAACAGTATGATACAGGCTGTTTGCTGCCATAGCTCCCACAGCCCTGGCACACAAAATCATGGCACACAGAGCCTCTGTGTGGGCACCCACAGCTGGTACAGACATTGCCCCACAGCACAAGTAGCCTAGGTATCCATGGCCATGTTGCTCAGTTTGCTTCTTCCAGTCACCGCAGACAGATGTGAAATTCTCTGCTGTTCTTTATGGTCTGTGGGCTTTGAGCAGAATTAGAACATGCTATGGTGGAAAACACAGGAGTGGTTAGCACCCATGGTCCTATATCAGTTCCCAAGTACAGGTGTCAGTGAAGGAGAGGTTGCAATGCAATGCCCCTTGTACACATGCAAGGTCCTAACAGAGGTGATTCTGCCATCAGGGGACACGTGACAATGGCTGGGGACATTATTAATGGTTACAGTGGAGTGTAGGCAGCTATTACTGTCCAGTGAACAGAAGCTAGATCTATTGCCAAACATTCTAGCAAGGCACAGATCAACCTCTAATGGCCATTAATTACCCGGTCCATGATGTCAATTATGCTGACATTGAGAAATGCTTCTCTGTCAAAGATGACTACTATATTTTGTGACAAAAATCCATAGTATCTTTGTGTGAGAGAGGGCATGGGAGTTTCTATTTGCATTTTTCCAATTAAAAACTAAAGCTTTGAGATGTAGCAATGGGGCCACATCATTTGACCAAGTGTCTATTTATCAATTTACCATTAATTGCATACATTGCTTTACAGTATGATGTGAGCTTTGAGGCCTCTACAAGTTTCCTAAAACAGTGCAAGTCTTATCAATATACCTGTGCTACAGCTTTTCCAGGCTTTGTAAGTAGGAAAGGTAGTGCTATTAATCATGTATCATCCTCCTAGGAAGCAAGAAACAGCTCAAAAGTACTGTAGTAAGGCTTGTTCATGTTTAATATTTGGGAAAGAATAAGGCCTTTACAGTGGTCAGGGACACAATTGCCTTTACAGTCTTAAACTAGCTCAAGTATTCAAATTCTCGGAGGCCCCGGTATTTCTACAATATGTGACATGTGTTTTGTATGTGAAATAGGGAGGGGGTACCATGAACAGCCCGTCAGCATTCATATTACAAGCAATCATTCTGCCCTTCAGTGTCTAAGTGTCCTGTTTGAGCATGTATTCAAGGCATTGACTTTCCAATACCTCTCAGTGTAGTGGAATACCAAGTCAGAGAAGGCCACACAGAGCTGCAGATTCATTGTTCTGGTGTTCACATCATTACTGCCTGGGATCTTGGAAGGAGCTATAGACTAGATAGGATAGCTCTGGCTCAAGCCATTGCTTCCTCATCTGTTTACTCCTTCGTTTTCCCCTCAGCTCATGCATTACTGTGGATACACACCACCAGCAGGTCGCTTTGGGAATCCGTTGAGTGCACTTTATGGTGACTGTGGCCAGAAACTGGCATGTACCTCCTAGGTCCTGAAGTGCAAGTGTCAACACAAAGTCCCTGCTGCTATAAAAGTGTAGTGCACATGTCACACATATATGCAGCCTCTCTGGCCTCCAGAGGAAGTGTAACCACCCCTATAATGCAGGTGGGAAGATTGAACTCACGGCAGTGTTAGGTATATGTGACCGCCACCTCAATGTGTGATGGAGAGCTTACCCCGTTAACTGCTGCCACATCAGTCACAGGAATGACATTTTACTCTGAACTTTTCAGTCAAGACAGCTCTTGGCATCCCCATTTATAGAAGAGGAAATGGGCCACTGAGCACTGGATGTGTTGCTCTGTCTTTATCTTTCACTGCTCAAAGTAGCAGACATGTTTAGAATGGTAAAAAAAATACAAAAAAATTCATATTCAACATCAAAGTGCCTAACATAAACCAGTGCCAGCCTTGATTCTTCCACTGGGTCTTATCAAATTGAAATAGCAGGCTCTGGGCTATAGTGCTCAAAGCTGGGAGTTGCCAGGGTCTTACTAATACCTGTTCTAAGTATTGATATACTTAGGGTTGCAGCATGCACTCTGCCATCTGTGCTGGCTTATCACTAGCTCCTATTTGAGTCCTGCAATGTTATTAATGGTCCTATTGCTATTCACACTGGAGAATTTTGGAAAGGAATCCCAGACCCTATTTCAACTTCCCCCTTCTACATTTAATTAATTGTCAAGTTTTAGATTTGCATAAATTCTGCCTTTGGTTTCCTCTGATATCTTCCCGCTGGGCTCTCCAGTAATCTCATCACTACTTTATGGTTTGTCCATTCTGGTCCAGCCACCTTTAAAACCAAGTTTCAGCGGCTACAGCCCACGGGTCTGATAGTGCCTGCCTACTTTCTGTTTTCATATAGCTCTTGAGCTGAGTTAAGAATGGTATTTACATTTTTAAATGGTTTGACAGATTCAAAAGAAGGATCATCTTTTTTAACATGTGAAAACTGCATGAAATTCAAATTTCGGTGTCCATAAATAAAGTCATCTGGAACACGGCCACTCTTCCTCGCTACCCATTGATAGAGATGCCTTCCCACTGCCATGCAGAGCTGCGCACTTGCAATGGAGCCCGTATGGCTCACAGAAGCCTCAGATATTTGTGATCTGGTTTCTTGCCCCCACTCTAAGCCGCCCAGCCCAGCCTAACCCATGGTTGTCTTTCTTTTCTTTCTTCCATTCGCTTTATGCTCTCAAGTCACACTCTCATTTAAATCATTCGAGACTCATCTACTGTTCAGACTCTTACTGTTTTCATTGTCTGCTCCAAGGTAATCAACTCCATTGCCTCTCATCCCATAGCATTCCCCTGAAGGAGGCTGGTTCACTACTGCACATAGATCCCGGGAATGTTCCGCCACTCCTCCCAGCTCTATTTAGAACACGGGGCCTTTTTTTCTGTTTTCTGGCTGTCTCCGCCTCCACTGTGACACTCTGTGGATGGAGATGCATGGAGTGTGAGTGTATGCTGGTGAATTTGCCTACTCAGGATCTTCTTGTGTCACTCTATGTATGTTGTGAGAACTTACAAGACTTTTGTTCTCACAGACTTAGACAACATTGTTTGCTTTTAAAAGTAGTTAATATATTTCAGCATCTGGAATTTCTTTTTTTACAATGCCATCAGTTGAAGATGCATTATTTCATCCAAATCTGTCATGTCCATGGCTGTATTTATTGACCTAGCATGTATCTGTCTTCATTTTTCTACCTACCCTTCAGTCTGCTTGTCTTCCTCTATCTGTTCATTGATTTGTGCCAGATCCTGCTTCTAACATCTCTGCACAGTGTAGCTGCAGCATGGCCACATGATTGGTGATGTCCCGTTTCTAGGAGATGATTGACAGCTAGTTCCCTGTCAGTGGTTCTGCTCTTACCTGCTGAACCACTTCGATTTCTCACTTGCTCCTCTTCTATGTTCCAGGAAAACTATTTACCTTGCACTTCTGGCAATGTAAATCCCTTTTTTGGTTTTCTAAAAATGCCATGACGAAGCACCATGTCTTACCGCAAAAGTAATTTAATAGCCCATAGTTTCATAGAGGTAAAACCCGAACTCAGTGTGTTAGCAGAGCCATGTATCCATTAGAGGTTGGAGGAACAGATCCATTACAGCTCTCTCCCAGTTTGTGATGCTTTACTGGCAGTCATGGGCATCTCTCAACTTGAAAATGTCTTGCCTAAATCTCTGCCTTCATGCTTATATAATATTTTTCCCATGTCTCTGTGCCTGCTAGTGTCTGTGCCTGTCTCCTATCTCTCTGTCTCTGTCTCTCTCTGTGTATGTGTGTATGTATGTCCAGATCTTATCTGACTTATTATGTTTATACAAGGAAACAGTCTATATTGAGTTTGATTCCATCCTAATTATTTTACCTTGTTTCAAAATAAGGTCACATCCTGAGGTCTTGGGGTTTTTGTAATCGTATCACTAATCACCTTCTACTTGGTGTGCTTTCCATGGTGTACCCCTGCCTTGTTTTGGACCTGTATTCCCATACCTCTTTGTATTTCTCACTTCATTTTCCATCCATGTATGATCATGGGATTGTTTCTTCTCTTTACTGTGGGTGGGCACCTCTCGAGATGCCGCTTATTTTTTCCATCATAATTATTTGCCATTGAGCTCAAGTGAGCTACATGGTTTCCATTTATTTTCTTTTTATTTCCCCCGACTCGAGGAAGGTTGATACTCAGCTATTTGCAAATATTTCTCCAGGAAGCTTAGGAAGGCGCTGATCTCACTACTTGGCACTGGATTTTAGGATTCTTTTGCTAACAAGTTTTTCTTCCTTGTTTTATTATTCTGTCTCCCTTTTCCCAACTGCACATTTATGGGCATAAGGGCTCCAACCCCCATATGTGTAAGTTATATGGTAGTTTGGAGCACAGTGAAGGCAGGGCTTTGAGGGCCTGGGTAGGAATCTGTTTCAAGTAGCTACAACCAAGTGCTGAGGCTCTGTGAGCCTCACAGCGTGAGTCACACAGGTTCTCTGCTATGAGGATCAATCTCAGGATCTTGTCACGTTGGAAAAGTGATCCACTACTTAACTACAATCCAACTCTAATATTCCAACTTTAAACAGGTCTTTGGGGAGACTATAACGATAATACCCCCAGGATGTGTATTGTTTCTGTCTCTGTGTGTTCCTCTTGTTTCTTAAAAATAAAAACGAAGGGAAAGGCTCTCTATAGATGTTGTTCCTGACTTGTATCTGGTAGGTCTCTTTTCCTCCTTCTTCCCCTCTTGCTCATCTTTATTAAGGTCATTGTTATCTCTAATTAAGGAACTCTGGAGCCAGTAACACAATATATATGTTTGTGCTATTTAATTTTTAGGGCTGTCAATTTAGAATGTGCCAATGATCTGATTCTATTATCCCAGGCTCTATTCTAAGATAATCTGATTAAAATTGACACTAGCTAGGATTTGGATTTTATTGAATACATTTTCTGCTAGTCTCTGGCCTTGACCTCTTACTGACCACCTCTGCTGCAATATGCCATGACCTCAAGAAAAGTTTGGCATTCTGGGGTACCAGATGGGACTTGAGGATTTTGGTTCTAGAGTCACACAATCAAGTTGGAAATAAGAGGTTTTGATAGTAAGGTGACAACTTTTACATACTTCACAGAGTTATTTTGAGGGAAACATAGTAATCATTTATGATCTCGAAGATTGTTTTCAAATGTCAAGCTAGTAAAGTATGATTTGAGAATAATGTGATGTATTGTTCCATAGATTGCATAGAGACATCAAATCAGATAGTCCTACAAAACAAGTATATATATATATGGCTGATCTGATAGAAATCGGTTTAATTTTTCTTCTGCATAATATGCAGAGAGGTTAAGAACAGAGAAGCTCAGATGAGAAAGTCTGGCCTCGAATCCTGATTCTGTCTTGTCGTGAACTACTAAGCCCTTCAGCTTCAGGTTTTTATCTACAAAGTGGGTATCATACCATAACCATTCTCAAATTACGAGAATGCTAGAGCAAGTGTGTGAGAAATTCTATGAATGACATTTACCTCGGTGCCTGGGCAGGTGTAAATGATTGCACATACTTATTGTAAAGTTTTATTTATTAAAAATTGGATTGAGAAGTGAGAAGGAAATATATGAAGGTTATTTAGTGCATATATTTAAAATGGTTTCAGACAATTGGACAAATGACATAGACATTGACAAGTCACTGCCGATGACCTAAAGAGAGTGACCCTAGATGATTTAAAGTTGAGTAGGGATTGAATAAGAAAACAAAAAAGAGGCTTGAAAATAAGTAACTAGGAAAGTGGGGGTGATGCAGGGACACTTTCTCTCAGATAGCTTCTGAACAGGGTAGTGTTGTCTTCTCGATACATTTAGATAATGATATGTGAGATGAATTAATGTAATGAATAGAATCTGGGAAACATGTTAAGCAGACTCTTGACCTTCAAGCAGGAGTAGGTGGTGAGGAAGCATGAGATAACTCGTGGTAAGATGGGCTATATTCCAGCTTTTGATCAGAAGGCTTTTATTTTATTTTGTATAAGAGCATATGTGACATATATAACAATATCCTCATGTAACAGAAGGGTTAATTTCCTTAATTTGGCTCAGAGAAGTTAAATAATTTATCCAGGGCTTTGAGGTCAGGTACAATTGGTAGGCTGTAGAGAACAGGGATTTGGAAGCCAGGTCAGTCTGTCTCTAAATCATTGTGTTATTCTTTTACAAAGTGGGGGCTCAAATATGTACATGAAATGTTACAAAATAAAAATCTGAAGCCCAATATTTAATACAGTAAATAAAGACAACATTAACAAGAAATGAGGATGGCTCAGAGGGTTGTGTCTGGGCTGGCAACTTCAAATACTTGGCTTTTCGGACATGGAGACTGATTCTGACTGGGTGGAGCTTGAGAGTCTGCATTTCCTGAAATCTAGTTCTTCTGCCACAGATGCTGCTGTTTCTGGTGGAGGGAATATTGGTGATTTCACCATGAAGCTTTGAGTATACAAGGGTAGGAGAATCCTTGAGAAGCCACCACAGAGAACAGATGGAGTAGAAAAGCCACTAGAGAAAAGGACAGAAAATGGCTGAATCTGTGCACTGTTATGTAGTAGTGAGAAGTCAGGAAGCCACACTGTGTAGCAGGATCAAGTTGAAGAAATTTGGATAACATTGGTAACCTTCAAAAGTTGTGTGTGTGTGTGTGTGTGTGTGTGTGTGTGTGTGTGTGTGTGTGTGTGTGTGTGTTTGTGAACAACTAGAATTTTTATTATGGAGGGGAAATGTGAATATTCATTAATAGATGATATTAGGGTTGGCACTAGATCATGAGAAATCTTGACATATAAACTAAGAAAGTAAGATGCCACAGAAAGGGATGGTGACATGTGGGACATTGCTTCATCAGTTATTAGGTTAGAAACTTGTTGCATGGACATGTCAAAAGGAACAAGTGACCATATGTATATTTCTATTTTCAAAATGGAAATGGAATAGGAATGACTTAAAATAATGGAGATACAGATAGCTATGGAGTAGTGGATGGAGTTTAGGGAACATGTTAAGATGTCTCTAAACAGTGACCCTCAAGTAGGAGCGGGTAGTGAGAAAGCATAAGCTTAGTGAAATGTGCCATGTTTCATCTGTCATCCTGGATACTTTTTTTTTTTAAGTGGGAAAGGAGATTGGATGGAAAATATCAGTAAAAACAGTAACTTTTGTTACCAAGGAAATGCATTTTTTCTTTGACTGCACAAAGAAAGCAAAATGACTGGGCTTTGATCCAGATGGAATAGTAAGTTCATGCTTAGAGCACCTCTTCTGCACCAAACATATAGCAAAAACAGAAAACGAGAGGCATGGCTGGCAAGCAAAAACAAGTAAATAACCTTGTGACCAGTAATGGTACTGAAATAAAAGATGATGAGCAGAGGATTATTTGCTCTGGTGATGTGATCAAAGTCTACAAGGAAACATAATGGCAGCTAGGTGTGTTTATCTCTGGGGGGAATCTTCAGACATGTGCACGCTTCAGATTATTCAGAGATAATGATAGAAGTCTCTTTTCTGAGCCACACACTAGAGACACATACTACCATAGGGAAAAATGGTGTCCCCAAAGAATAATACTCTCTTCTCTGGAATCACAGCTAATAAGAATTTCTGAGCCTTCAAGAGTAAAGGGGAAGGGATACAGATTCCTTTAGATGAGGTACTCTGATGTTGAAGTCTGTTGTGCTGCATTCCCAGTATTATCCTGCAGGAGCTCCAAGGTGTTATAAGATTTTGTTCAAAAGCTCCAAAAGGCTACCTGGAAGCAACATCAGCAATAAATTTAAAAAATACAGGACAGCAGCAATGGGGAAAATGTAGAAGAAAATCAGGAAAATTTTTCCATTCTCAAGGTAAACAATATTATAAAATTATGAAGTATGTAATATGTCCAACAACAAGGATGGTTATTGATTTGAATTTCATTTAAAAAAAGCCTATGGATCTTAGTTAATACAGTATGACAAAAAAAAATGCTTTGGAGTGAGAGTGTGGACAGTCCTCATTGCGAATGGTGTATGTTCAGCCTATTTAGAATATCAGAGTATTTATAAATTAACTGTTACAACTCGTTAAGGTAAACAACATCTGCAAACTGATAAAGCATAATAAATAAATGAAAAGAAATACATTTCTACCCATACACCTCTGTAACACCAACAGGAGAGTGTTACAGATGCCGTAAAAAGGTCTACAAGTTTAAAGCCAGTCAGTACTTCATCCTGAATTTCAAGTCAGGCTGAACTACATAGTAAAACTCTATCTAATATCAAAACAATGGCCAGTGAGATAACATAGCAGCTGAAGGGGTTGGTGCCAATTTTGATGACCTACGATCAATCCCAGAAGCACACATGGTAGAGGGGAGAATTGACTTCCATAGGTTACCTTCTGACCTCCACATAAATACCATGGCACATGCCCTTTCTCCCACAAAACAAACAAGCAAATGTTTTAACAACAACAACCAAAGAATATTACCTAAACCTAATCAGAAATTTTAACTTACAACAAATGACATCTGGCAAAGGTAAAACAAAATAAAACATATGCATTAATAGGCAAAATAAACACAGCAAGAGATTTGTTGTATTAGATTTCTGGCCCAGCCTTTCCAGCCTAGCCCTGAGGTGCAGACCCACGTCCTTCAGTCCCACAGAAACACACAGACACTTATATTAATTTTATGCTGCTGATCAGTCTAGGGCCAAGGCATATAATGTTACTTTTAAACTAACCCATGATTCTTATCTTTTTTAGCCATGCAGCTCAGTACCTTTTCTCAGATCATCATTGTTGTTCTTTGCATCTTCTGGCTTCTCTGGTGTCTTTGTGGCATCTCTGCTCTGTTCTTCCTGTTCCCAGAGTTTTCCTAGTCTGGTAGCTCCGCCCACACTTCCTGTCTGCCTTCAGCCAATTGGTATTTTTATTATACTAGTAGGCAGGACAATTATTTACAATGTAAGAACATAATCCCACTACAGAGATGTGCCAAATTCTTTATTATTATGGGATAAATATAAGATAGTAATTAGTATAGGATGAGTATATGGGAATAGGCATGTACATATAATGTATATACAGGCTGTAGGTTTAATTTCCAGTATTAAAAGAAAACGAAACAACAGAAATAGAATAAAGTTAATGAATAAAAGCTACATCAGCAACATAAGAAGGTGTCCTGTTTTGCTGAATATAGTAGTACACATTTGGAAGCCCAGCACTTGAGAAGTTAAGGTAAGAGGATCAGGAATTCAAGGTCATCCTGAGCTACATACCTCAGTAACTAGATAGTTGAATGTACAGAAGATAGGTGTAGGAATATGAATTTTTGTGTATGTTAATGTAAATTTTAGTATGTAATGGAGAAATTCTTCAATAAAATAAAGTAACTGTTACCTCATATCAGCCACAAAATAACTAATAATATGGGTGGCACTTAATACAAAAAAGTTTTTGGTTTGTTTTCACTATAAGTTTCTTATTTTAAAGGAGTTTTTGATAGTCAGAAAAGCTTTGACAGACAATGAACTGCCTGTGTTCCTTATTCATCTAGTCTCTCCCATCGTAATCATCCTGTGTTATCAGAGGACACTCGTCATCACTAGGAAACCAGTGCTGAGGCAGTCCCATTAAGTAAAGGCAATGCTATTCTGATCTCATGATCTTTTCTCTGATCCACACTGCATTTAGTGAGCAGGTCTCTTCAGTCTCATTGGTCAGGTTATATGTAGAATGTCTATCACTTTAGTCTTATCATTCAAGGCGTTGGCTTTGATAAAGGCATAATGTACAGAGATAGTATTATTTCTTATTACATAATGGCAAGATACACACTTAAAACATGTGGGTAACCATGGGGATGTTAACCATGATCACCTGGTTAGGATGTTTGCTAGGTTTTCACTCCAAAATTGTATATTTCCCCCTTTTCCTCACACTTTATATATTCACCAAGAACACTATATTCCACATCCTTGAGTGAAGAACTCTTGAATATTTAGAATTCTTTTGTATGAAATACAGTCATTTAATAAGAGAATATGATTTGACCCTGAGAATGTAAATAGTCCTTGAAATAGATTATAAATAACAAGAAATGAAGGATTAGTATGTTTGAGCACATCATAATTTTTTGTGGACCAGTCTTGTCAGAAACTTGTTGTAATTCTTCTGCCAGACACTAGAGTGATGTTATTACAAGCTAGTGTCAACACACCCAGCATATGACTACATTAATTTACATCCTTAAAACCTTTGACCTTTACACAAAGTTAAAAGACAAGCAATAGACTAAGAGAACACATTCCAGTGTGTCCAGCCAACAGAGAATTTGCAAATGCAAGAAATAGAAGTTCCCACAAAAAGAAAAGGGTAACACTCATGTTTCTACGTCAGAAATTTATGTTGAAATTACTAGGTAATATCCACCACTCATCAGTTTGAAAGGATGATTTCCAGTAATATCAGATATGGAATTGTAGGACAAGATGTTCATTCACATAGTGATTATAGGAATGTGACTTTTATGAACTTTGGAAAATATTCAGCAATACAGTGGAGTTAAGGATTTATATACTCCAAAGGAACATCCTCAAAAGATGTCCTTCTCCGATGTTTCCGTGTGCAGGGATCACATGAAGAGCTTGTTAGAATGCAGATGTTGATTCAATCATCTGAAAGCACCTTTTTTTCCACCAAACTTGCAGCTGTTGCTAAAGCTGCTGGTTCCCATGTTGCATTGAAGAAGCAGGGCTCCAGAGAAAGAAAGTAAACTGAGCCAGTCTGACCCTGCCTGCCTTTGTAAATGAAGTTTCTTTGGGGGCATAGCTACTCCCAGGACACACTGGCAGAATTAGGCAGATACAAAATAACTATACAATATTCATCACTTAAAATATTTTCTATTTGGCCCTTTATAGGAGAATTGATAACTGCTGTTCTAGAGTATTGTTCTCATATGGGTATAAACTTTTGTCATAACAGTTATTGTGACTTTTTGAATAATAAAAATAAGAACAACTAGCAGTTGGTAGAACTAGAAAATAATTTATAATGTTAACTCAATGAATGCCATCAATTAAAAATCAATAAATGGATGACTGGGGCTATAACTCCATTGTAGCCTCCCATACAAGCAGCCCTTGGTTTCATTCCTGGCATCATAGGAAAATAAAACAGTAATAAAAACATGTAACTAAATAAAGGTAATATATGGAAACTAATGCATCAATACTGGAAAGCATCCTGTTTTGCTGAGTTTGGTGAGGGAAGCCTGTAATCCCAATATTTGAGGGGGTGGACAAGGACCATTGCAGGTCGTTACTTTTATGTCGCAGAGAAAGAATACAGAACAGAAAACATGTGAAGGCAGAAAACAATCTATTTTAGCCTACAGTTTCAGAGGGCTCGAGTCCATCAATATGACAAAGGCATGGCAACAATTAGGGGAAGCACAGCCACTGGAGCAGGCAGCCAACTGATCATATAGTCATACTTTTGTCCACACACAGGAAGGAGCAAGTGAGAGTGGGGCTTGGGGCAAGGGGGTGAGACTGTATAATACAAGTTCATTCCCAGTGATACACTTCCTCCAGTAAGACTCCACTTCCTATACCTTCCCAAAGAGTGCCACTAACTGGGAACAAAATATTCAAATACATGAGTCTGTAAGGACATTTCTTACCAAAACTACACCATTCCTCAGTTGTATAGTAACAAGTCTGAGGTTGGCTTGACTACATGGGACCTTGTCTCATAAAACAAAAATAAATCTCATTTTTAAGTTTAAAGACTGTGCAAAGCAGTATTATAATCTGTCTGTAGGTAGTAATAGGTATGAGTGCCTATGTCTGTGGTGATATATGCTGTATCTAATGAAGTTTCCTTGAAGATTACAGGACAGAGCCACCCACAATGTTAGCCACTGAGGTCAGGGAGTGGTGACCCATGCCTTTAATCTTAGCACTCAGGAGGTAGAGACAGATCAGTCTGGATCTCTGGGAGTTCAAGACCAAATAGAGCCAGACAGTGGTAACACACACCTTTAATCCCAGCACTAGGAAAGTTTAAACAGGAAGTGATATGGCAGGAAGAGGAAGAAAAATAAGGCAGGAGGAGGAAGGAGTTTGGAGCTTTGCCTGTGAACCCTTTCCCCTTAGGTTTAGGACTTGGAGTCTGGGGATTTGTGGACACAGGCCTGAGGAGTTGGCTGGGTGAGAAGTGGCTGTGGCTTGTTCCTCTGTCTCTCGGATCTTTCGGCTTTTTCCCAATATCTGGCTCTGGGTTTTTATTATAAGACTAATTAGGATTCATGCAATATGTGTCTAGTCCAGATTAATGGTCTGGTCTGGTGGGGAGAAGCAAGGTGTTAGATGAACACAGGTGAGTTCTTCATGATGACCATGATAGACTATCTTCAAAAGAGATAAGAAGAAGATGCCAAAAGATTAAAAATTGTTAATGCTAGGCACTGGGCACAGAGTTTTTGATATTCTCTACACTTTACTGACATTTTAAACATTTGAAAAGAGTCCAAAGAATCAAGAAATAGGCAAAAACATATTTAATGTAAAAGATGTTTTGAAGTGAAGGAAAAAAACACAGGTGGTCTATTAATCCCGAGAGTTTTTTTTTCTTTCATTTGATCAAGAAAAAGAGATACCCAGCGACCTCATGTTATCTCCTATATAGCAATTTTTGAGGATAGTAGAGATGTTTGATGATATTATCTTATAGAGCATGGGGTTTTTTGGCTTTGAAAGGTGACTTCATTCATGTTTAGAGGTGGAAGGGATTTTACCTTTTTTTGTGGGGCTAACTGTCACTTCTGTAAGCCAAGATCAGCTTTGTTGGGATAGTCTTAGTAATGCCAAGGATACTATTCCCCAGCATGCCTTTTCCATTTTGTATGAAACTCTTCTGGTACTTCTTAGGAATGAGCCGAGAGTTCCAAGATTCTCCCTGGACATCTTCTTATATCTGAGAATCTCAGTGTTCTGTGTACTTTATCTCACCCAAACTTTGTTGCCCTCCCATCTGACTCCCATGGACATGTCTGCATGAAGGGGTAGATGCCTTAGCTTCAGCCCTTCCTTCTAAGCCAGCTCCATACAACTGGAACCAGATTTGGCCTTGCAAACCAGTAGACCAGGAACTCTCATTCCATACTTTCTCACCACTATTGGGGATACATTACAGGAAAGAACACACTCTATTGAAGCCAAGGGGCTATGTTCAATATTTTTTAGTGAAGCATATAGCAGAGATATTACAGGCTCAAGTACATTTCAGTATCCTATAGCCTTCACAACATGTTTATTATGATATTGTATATACTTCGGGAAATATAACAGCTGTATTTAACAGCCAAACCTTATTTGTATTAGGCACTGAGGATGACACAATTGCCACGTTTGCTTCTATCAGTGGCATTTTTGGTGGCCCCCAATATGTTTTCTTTTGTTCAAGAATTAATTACATTTATTTAATGTGTGTGTGTATGCATGTTCATGTGTGCGTGCACACGCCAGGGTACATATATAGAGCCAGAGGCAAACTTATATAAGTCATTGTTCTCCTGCTCTAATGATCCCAAGGATTAAATTCAGGTCCTTGGGGTTAGATGCAAGCACCTCTATCTGCTGAGCCATCTTGCAAACCAAAATATATTTTCTTATAAAGAACCTCATTTCTCAGCATAGTACCCTCCTATGCATACAGCTGTGTCCCTGAGCAGTCTCCTATCTTTGAGATGACAGGTTCTATCTGCTATAGAAGGGCTTTTTTATTTGTTTTGTAATTGTCAATCATGACCAGAGAACGATAAGGTATTTTTTTTAAAGGGACATTTGCTGAGTGCTACATGTCATTTCCTCCATGGTATTCTTTAATGTTCAGGCATGACCTAGTCACTGCTATGTGTCAGACTTAGGTAAGAAGACCTAAGTGAAAGTGTGGAGAAGCCCATGCATGAACTGGTGGGATATGGTGAACTGGGAACCACATAGTAGTCCACAGTGTACAGCTACCGTCTGCCTCAGGTGATTATTACTGTGTAGAAAATCTGGTTCAGCTCTTAGGTTTTTAAGACAAACTACAAATAGGGATATTTGAAGTATGAAGTCTAAATTTTAAATGCTGGAAAGTAAAACTTTGAAAATGCTTTATGATTCACTTGTCTGGGTTGGGGGTGGGAGGAAGAAACTATGACGGGGTAGGGATGTAGGAGAGAATAGAAAAACAGTTACGGCTCTAGAGTCATTTCAGCCTGTGAGCTAGGCTTGCTAGCTGGAGTTACAGAAGGGAAAATGAGTTTTAAGCAGTCTAGTGTGAAGCCAGCACTAGACTTTGTGAGAGTTGACAAATTGAGCAACTGGCCTAGTGAAGTCAAATCCCGTATGAACACAGATGTAATCTTTAGAATCCAAGGACATTGTGGTGATACACTCCTCATAAGTTTGGAGGAGATAACACCTGGGCAAAAAATAAAGCAAAGAGATGTTTATACAGGATGGAACTTTTCTTCCGTGTGATCTCTCTGTCCACACAGTGGCTAGGCCAGGCACTGAGCACATCTCCCCCAGCACTATGCTCACTAAGCTCAGCTTGCCCACTTACAACTTTCCTGAAAACTGCTGTTTTCACCAGACTCCTTACTGCCTCCTTCCCATAGGCTAGTTTTTAACCTTCCTAGCCTGAACTCAGGGTAATAATACCAAATGTGATTAATGTCAAGGTGGAGTTTGGGATTCCATACTTGAAGGCCCCAATCCAAGCGCATGTTCTTGCCAGAGTGATGGGGGAACCAAGGGAAAGCGGGTCTGTGAAGTATCACATGAGAGAAACGGCATGGCTACATGGCTCTCTTATAGAAGCAGTTTGTGAGGAAAGAGAGCAGTCCTCTGTCTAGGGATTGCTGAGGGAAACAGGGTCCTCTCACTGGAGAATATTCTAACTTGGATTTTTTTTTTCTAACGCCTATTCCTAAGAATTGGTTTTCAACAAGGGATCATATTTCCAAGTAGGTCATTTTAAGTATTTTGGAATTAGAAAGATCTGCATTTAAATTCAAATTGCTATAGAATAACATTATAAAATTTTGGAAATATGACCCAGTGCATGCTATGCAATTTTTGGGATGCTGAAGGATAACCAATTAACTGTACAGAATGGTTGACATGATAAGGAATCTTTGGATTCCATGGTGATCAGTGGTATGGCTGCTGATGGAGCCTTGGACCCAGGTTTTCTTTATCCTAGGTCTGCTGGAATTGTGGTTCAATAGCAGTTTACTCTTTCTCATCCTTGGAGAAAGGAGGGGAGGCTGCCACAGAATGATGTTCTGACTAGGGCAGGGTAGGCCTTCTTCCAGAACTGCTTGGGCTTCTGTGTCCCTCTTAATAATAAGCTACCTGAGACCTTAAGACCAGCATGCTATATATTTTAGTTCATTCTTGTGGTGTAACAACTCTAAGGTGACAAATACTTTTGAAGAGAGAGGATGGGAAAGTGGTACAGTGGTCCCTAAAATAAGCACTTCATGAGTAGGCTAGGTAACAAAGGGGAACAGAAGGAGAGGCCCTTGAGCTTCCAAAGTTAGACGAAAGTGTAGGCAGGAGACATAGGAAGATGTTCGGTTCTATGGATGCTAGAAAGCTGGTCAGTCTGCAGGGTTGAAACCTCAGCCAAGTAGAGATGCTTGGGAAACAGAGATGTCTGAGATTCTGGGCTTTATTTTGCATTTTGCACAGCCAGAGCAATTAGCCTTTCCTGCATAGATTTGGCCATGCAGATTTGATCTGTTCTTGGTTCCTTTGGAGGTAGGTTCCTAAACCCCTCATCCAATCCTTTGGGTGCTCAGCATCCCTTTCCTCTGTACATCCTTTACAGGCCCCTTCCTTTCCTGGAGCAATCCTAGTTTCTGGCTGACTTCTCAGACTTTGATGATCCCTGATGTTCAGGCTCTGTTCTGAATTACAGGAGGTCCTCAGGTTTCTTCATGCCGGATGACTCTAGGGAGAGCCACTGACAGAAGTTTTTGTTGATGTTGTTGGGCTATCTGGGGGCAAGGCCTTCTTAGCGAGTGTGTTTGCTTCTCTCAAGCCCTCTCTCTGCCCATCTAGCCTTTTCCTTACATCTCCTGTGGCCCAGGACTTCCCTGCGCTCCTCTGAGTATATGTCTTCCGTTCATTTTCTGGGGTTGTTATGAGGAGTATGGTAAGGGGGTGCAGGAGTTTGGAGTGGAGCCTCCCTTGCTATCAAACTTCAGCTTTTAGAATCTTGGAAAGGCTCCACTTGGGACAGAGATCCAGAGAAAACAAACTTCAGATCCTGGCTCATATGAGAAAATGTTCATGTTTACAGAGTCAGCTTTAGGGACCTTGGCAGAGACTTAGGCAGGTTTGGCCCTGGTCTGTAAAGGATCTGACCTGGAATCTTCCTGAGCCATTGATGTTGCAGGGTCTCTAGAGGAGGCATCTCTCCCAGGAGCTGCAATGACATCACCTTCATGAGGCCTTGTAGCCCTAGAATCTCCATAGAAACTGTAACTTTTGCTGTTCCCAAGGTTTTTTTCCATGACAATGGCAGGAGAGATTGAAAGGAGCCAACTCTCTATCTCATCCTCACCCCATCACGTCACTTTCCTCTTGGACATATTTTTTTTTTTTTTTTTTTTTGTGGGATACACAGAAAGGGCATCTTGGGTCCAGTAGAATCATCTACCATGTCATAAAACTCTCTCTCTCTCTCCATCTCAGAAATGACACCTGGGATATTTACAATGGGAATATTTGTGGGGAGGGTGTAAAACCAATAAAGGGAATGACTGATGGGCAAACAGATTAGGAAAATGGTTGGGCAGAATTCATAGTGATGGCAAATCTTTCTTCTCTGACTCCAAATTGATGAATTTGATAATGCCACTGTGAAATACTTCAAAAATGATTAGATTTTAAACATAAAATGAATCAGGCAAAGCAGTGTGGATACAGGCTCTGGGGGCACTTTATTTCTATTTCTGGCATTGTGCATTTAAGAAGTCTTCCCCAAGGTTTTGCACGTGGGGTTTAATACTGACCATTAATCCCCAATGTCTGCCTCTTCTGCCAGGGGTCTTTTCAAACATAGACAATCATGGGATATTAAACTTGAAGGACAATAGAGATCATCTAGTCCCATCAACTCACTATATATATGAGGAACCTGAGGTCCAGAGTGGGGATGTGTCTTACCCAAGGTCACATGGTGAGTTGCCTCCTTTGACATCTTTGTGTGAAGTAAAGCTCCCTCCCCTTCCGGTTTTGATTCTTTAAACTCAAAGACTCATAAATCCCCATGTGTTTCAGAAGATTAGGCTATAGGTAGGTGTTCATGTTGGGATTAGTGCTCACGGTGAGAAGAATCACTTTCAGGGGAGGATTCCTCTTTAGGTTAAAGGTGAAGGATGTAGGAAAGCAAGAGAGGATCCAGGACCTAGAGTGAAACATCATAAACCTTCTCAGAAGGCTGCTCATGAAAAACTGACATTCCTCTTAGCATATCATGAACGAGAGAGACAGAAGTCACAAAACAGCCAAAATAACTCATCCCTGCTTTGAGCATACTGTGTCCTATGCAGGGAGAGTGGGAAATTCTCAATTCAATTGAATCCTGTTTTAGTCTCTTGCCATCATGTGTGCCCAATACTCAGGGGACCATGTGCCTCTCCATTCTTGTATATGGCTTTCATAGAAAGGTGAGGTTTCTCTGTTCACCAACTCCTCACCCCCTCCTACACACACACACACATACACATGTAAATAGATAATTTTTTTTTTACAATCTTGGATTTATTGAGTAACTCTTTTCTAGAATATGATTAGAAATGCTCACGTTTCTGGACATCATATTTTGTCCCTGGCCCAGAAAGGAACCAAACTGTCACAGAAGTTTTCTCTCCTTGTGATAGCTCATGCCCTTGTGGCCACCTGTGCTACATATGTGTTCATAATGTCTCTAGCTCCTGTAAGACATGGGAATTATGGGAAGGTTGAGTTCACTTGTTTTCTAAACCTTTCACAGCCCTGGCAATATAAAAAGAGAAATCAATGGGAAAGAGAGTGTAGACTTGAGAGTGTAGTGTTGCCTACCTCCTTGTGTAGTTGAGAGTGGTAAGAAATTTATTTCTTAGAATTAGACCTGTAAGAATGTTGAATTCTGGTAAAGCAGGTCCTCCTCCTCCTCGAATACTAGTGTGTGCTCACATTTCCTTTTCTGCCTTCCCAGCAGCTCATTGTCAGAGTTTCTTCCTCCCAGAAACATGGTTATAGACCAAGACTCCCTTAGAGGAGTCTGCTCTGTCTCTTCCATGACAGTCCTAGGCCAAACTCCCAATGTAATGGAAATGCTCACTTCCCTTTCTTGGTTCAGTGAGGTCCCCAGCAAAATGGAGTGCTTCCAGTTTCTCTGAGCACGCTTGTTTTCAGTTACCCCAACCCCTGGCCTCCCTTCTGCTGGCAGTTCGTTTTGGCTGTTCCCAGTATGTACCTGTAGCTGTAGGTCTAGACTTTCCCCCTTTCAAGTTCCCTCTGTCTCCCCTCTTAGTTTTGATCTTCTTTGGGGGCTTTGGTTTTTACTTTATTTTGCTTTTTTCTGTTTTTCTGTTTTTTTTCTTTTTGTTTTTTTATAGGTTTCAGAGAAATTATGTTGAATCCAATAAGCCTTTCCGGACATTCCAAGCCTCTTAACCATGGCATCTATGTTGAGGATGTCAATGTTTATTTCAGCAAAGGACGTCATGGCTTTTAAAAACTCCTTTTAAACCTCCTTGTTCTGATGTCACCTTGGTAGGATGGGCCCTCTGAGAGTTTGGAAGCTCTAGGCATTGTTCTTTTTGGATCCAGGGATGCTAAGTAAAAACTGCATGAGTCACCAGTGCCCCAGCACCCTTTACCACCACTGAGATGGGTGTGTATCCCATGGACCACTGGCAGGTCGCCCCTTCCTCCAGTCATCACAGTGTTCCTTTTTCTCCGGGCCTCTGAGGCAGCTCCTGTCAACATCTTAAGAGCCAATAAGGAGAACACAAACCCAAGCTCCAGGAGCCGCCTTTTAAACACACTAGCCATTCTCTTGACCCCAACCATCATGAGAAAGCCTGATGAAGTCCAGCCGCATTCCAGCCTCACTTTCCTGCTTGGAAGTGTGGGGTCTCCTCTCAGTGATCTCGTCGCCCTGCGCAACCTCCAGCGGGGAAGAGTCACAGAGGGCTCTTAAGCAGAGGTGGAGACGGCGCGGTAAGAGGAAGGGGAGCCAGGCCCAAGTATTGGCGACAGATTAGGTCTCGGAGGGAAGAATGGAAGACAGTCATTTTGTTGGTTCATTTTTATTTTTGTGTGTATGTGTGTGTGGAGAAAAGAAATCATGCATTTTTGTTTTCTTTTTTGGTGTGGACACACTTGGCCCCTCCTTCTTCTTCTTTCTGGAATGGCTCACACTGAGTGCAATGTTAGAAAGTTCTTTGGGAAGAGTTTTTGCTGGCTCTACCTGAGTTAGAGCTGCTGTTCCAACAAGCATTGGCTACAGGAGGCCTTGCCTGTGAATTGGCCATCCTACTAGGACCACAAGGGACCAAGGGAATCAGGGACCAAGACCCTTTCTCCTAGCCCATGATCTCGGGATTGGCTCTCTCCCCATCCTTCCACATATTCTTGACTCTGAGAACTTTTGGAGCCCAGTGGAATCATCATGTCAAGGTCAAGATGAACTGAAGGGGAAGAGAAGTAAAACCTGGCCTCCTCCAGCCCCTCTCATGGTACCGATGGGCTGTCATTCTGGTCTCTGGTCGATATGTGTGTTCTCTTTGCTTGCTTTCACTCATGTCTTACTCCACAGCCATCCTCTCCCAAAGAGGGGTTGTTCCCCCAGTTTCAACTTGGCCCTCTGGGGAGAGGGAAGGGGTTGTTAGTCCTTTACATAATAGGAAAGACAAATTTGCAGAGCTTAAATGCTTTGCCAGGTTGGCTAAAGTGTTGGCCGAGTAAATTTTAGCTTGCCCTAGCTCTCCCAGTTTCATAGGTGTCCCTGTTATGGGAAAGAATATGGAGTACCCCACATTCAGTTCTTGAGACAACATGGTATTTAGTAGAAACCCAGTATGTTCTGGTGTAGTGTTGCACAGCAGTTGGAAGATAGAGCATATGCATTTGAAAAATTTAGCCAATTTACCTGTGTGCTAAAGATCTGACTTAAGGGTTACATTCTTTAGGGCCTTCAGATGATGGTTCAGCATGTCAGGTTCCCAGACTGATGCTATGGATACCTCCATGGGGTATATAAGCACAAAGCTTTCCAAGTTCTTTCCTGGGACCTAGAGTGGCCTCCCAGTGTCACTTTGGGTTCAAGGTCTCTCAAGGGTCCCGAGATATATAGTTGTCCCATCCCTTACAGCACTGTTCACACTACTCTCCATGGCTCCATGGGGGCTTTCCCTCATCACACTCAGATGTTCCCTTGGGTTCAGATCTCCTCCCGAGTGTGGCTTTAAGGAGTAAGTTTGAGGATGATGTTTTTAACTGTTGTAAATCATGACCTCATTTCCAGCCTCCCAGGCTCCATCCATCACAGCATCTTTTATTCCTGTCATTTCTTCACTTTGTGCTATGACTATGGGGCGTTGTGTTTCCACAGAGACTTATAGGAGTGTTCAGTGTATAGTTTCTTAATAAACACTTTATTTTCTACTGAAATGACTGCATCAGACCTCTTATTTGGAAGTTTTACAAAGAATATTAAAGATGTAGACATTCCAGGGCTGCCCACAATTTGTTTCCCACTTTGATATTTACTTTTCTATGGAAGTTTCTAGCACAATTCTGCTAGCAAGAGGGCTTTACAATAGGGCCCATTGGTTGGGTTCATGGAGACTCCTCCAGGTACCTCAGATTCCTACAGTGAAGTACTTCTTCATCTTCTTAGAAACTCAGAGAAGTTTAGTGGTTTATCCAGGATCACACAGCAGACCAGGTAAAAGCAAGATTCAATCTTGATTCCTTCCGTCACTACTAGGGCTACTGATATCTTTGGTACCTGGGGAGTTTTCTGCTCTTTGAGAAACTAAGGCTTATAGAGGTATTTTCTTTGGAGTTGATGTACCACTGGATCTCGAGTGGGGAGGGGAGGGCCTTTCTCTTTGATGTGGAAGCAAGCCTGTGGAGTTCTCCCTAGGACAGAGTAGTTTTCTGTCTTTCCTGTCAACTTACTCAGAAAAAGATTAATCTCTGAGATTACAGGCCAATTTCTTATCACTGAGAGACACTTTACACACACACACATATTCAGACATATAAAATGTATACCCAAACTCACCTTGGTTCAGCTGTCTTGGCAGGGCTCACACAGGCTTCCAGAAGGTGCAAGAAAAATACTTCCTGGATCCACTGAAAGTCAAAAGCCGAGGTGAGCTGCCCTTTCTCCTTGACCAAGCTTGGATCCTGGTCTGCATCCCAAGTACAAAGACCAAGATGTTTTCTGTGCTTTATATTTGCTTCGGTTTAAGAGGAAAGTAAGCAATATTTAAGAGAATCGGAGAACAAGGGCTGGAGAAGGGACACTAGGTAGACGTGGACCCTTCTCCGGGCCTCACTGGGGCTTGGGAACTCCATTACATAGGAAGCAGAGGAGAAACAAGACAAGGTAGGTGGGATGTGTGACAGGGCTGCCAAGATGAGACTTGTGTCTTTCCGTATGATCTCCCTGCTCTATTTTCTACACAAGTCTGCTTGACTCCTTTCTGCCCTCAGTACAAGTCTGTGTCTGTAAGAGGGCCTGGTGTACAATAGAACTTATTCTCACTCCTCATGATTGTATGTTCTCAGCAGTTTTAGGATATCAGGTTTGGGTCAGAGATGTCTAATATTTGAGACTATCCTTGGGAACAAGGAAATATGAATTTAAGGCAAAACTTTGGTTTCTCATGTGAGATGTTTAAGCTCTACGTTATTCCATGCACAGAATCTGCCAGTACACAGCATAGTTAGTGGATGGGAATAATGTCTGAGAAAATGGGAGGGGTTGGGTATTCATTAGTGTTATCCAGGTAGAGTGAGAACTCTTCTGGTGTATCAGGAGGCAAGAGGAAAGGATAGAACAGTGAGTTTGTTCAGTGGTTCACAGGCAAGAAAATAGTGTGGTAACTTCTGCTTGCCTATGAAATGTGAGGTAAAGTTCTGTACCATGAGTGAGAAGATACAGGAAGAGTTGAGCTGATATACAGTGGTATTGGCAGAGACTGTAGTGAAAGCCAGGAACGTGCACGAAGGTGGCTGGGCAGAAGAAGAACCTACCTGGGTTTGGAAAGGATGTCTGATTTCAAGGCCTGTCATTTTCTTGGTTTCTTGTTAGGTATTAAAGTGCCATGAAATTCTCTCCATTATACCTTGGACTCAGGTAGATCTGGCATAAGTTACCCCCAGATCAAAGCTCAGTCCAGAAAGGCTGCCAGATTGGGGAGCAAGGAGTGTCACCAGCCAGACCTGCAGTTTCCCAACATTCACTGTTCAGAGTTCACTGGAAGATTAAGTTAAGTGAAGTTAAGTGGCTTTTTTGGACTAAAGTGTAATATCTCATTCTATAATATTTGCTGTGGAGCTTCATGCCTGGATAACCCATGAGGTCAGCATGCTTGTCAGGCACTTCCTGGTCTTTATTCTGGAGGGACATTTGAGAGGTGACAAGGGTATATATTGGAGACCGTGGAACTCAGCTGTATCTCTGCTCTGCTGGGTACCTTTAAGTGACAGAACCTATAGAGATTGTACATTATTAGATTGTGTGGCCAGCTCAGGGAACTGAAGCCCAAACACTCCAAATTAGGCTCACGATGGAGCATTCACAATTATCACTTTGTTTATTAGAAGAAGCATGGATTCAAGCAGAACTTTATGTTCATGAGAAACTGAGGCTCAGTAGGCACTCAGAGTTTCTGTACTTATGCCCACTGACACCACAGGGTATGCCTGAGCTCAGAGTGTGCTTGTCACTCTTTTGTCCCCCAAAGCTGCCTCTTTTCTGCTCCTGGAGGCTTCACCATGATAGCTTTCTATCCCCAATCTCAAGATATGGCCCTTCAGGCACTTTCCCTAGCTTCCTTCTGGAACTCCATTCAGAGATCCCCTGACATGTTAAAACTTGGTCATGTGATTCTCATCTAAGCAGAGAACAGATGCCAGGTAGCTGAAAGGTGGAAGCTAAGCAGCCAGCCTTTGGGCTTCCCAGTATCTCCTCCCTTGTATGGGATTTACTTCCTGCTGCCAAGATCTTCATAACTCCATCCTCAATTCCACCTCTACATAGGTGTGATGGCTACAGCAGAATGCAAGGCTGTGTCCCCAAATTCTAATTTGGCCCTGTTCCTTCAGGCCAAAGCCAGAATGGAACAAAAATCAAGAATCTCAGAAACAATCTGAAGGCAGCCAGTGAGGGTTTTGTACCCTCAGAGCAAGGCAAAGGTGAAGTCATCAATGCAGGATACATTCACTGTCACATAGCTCTCCGGCCTAAGCTAGTCTTCCTTCTTTAGTGCTTGCTGACTCCTGCACTAAAGCCAGACTTTCACACAAGTTGGTGAATGTGATGCTGACGTAAAATGTGAACTGAACGTGGCAGAAAGGAAAAAAAAAAGAAGAAGAAGAAACGGGATAGCGAAGAGTATGAAGAGTAGGCCTAGCTCCCTTGAGGCTTTTCTGGGAGACCAGAAGGAAATTCAGCTTGCCAGGGAAGGGAGAGAGGCAGACTAGGAAGTGCTGGGCCAACGACTTGCCTCTGCAGTCTCTAGTGCTGGCCTTGGGCTCCACTGCTCTCCTCTGCCTGCTCAAACCACCCACCCCTGCTCTTTAATGCTAGTTGATGTGGGTGAAGCTGCTTGCAGCCTCAGGTTTCCTTAGAAAGCTCTGGTTCTGCATTTTGCCTTTAGAAATCCTGTGGTTACCGCCCCCTCTACTTCCCACTTCCCAAGAGAACCTCAGCCTAGCTGTGACAGTGTGTTTTCAGAGCTAAATCAGATTCCTCCTTCAACCCTACTTGAACTCACAAGTGACTTGAAGGAGACACATTACCGGTGGGCATGGCTCTAAAATGACATCAGGATTCAGAAGCCTGCTTGGGTAAGATTCAAATCCTGTTTCTTTGTACACAATAAGTGAAACCTCTACCAGGGTGACCTGGCCTCGTTTTCTCCTTAAAGGACAATGTGACCAAGAATGATGTTTCTTCATGGGTGGTATTAAACCTGTGACCTCTCAGCTGTGTGATCCCTTTCCATCTGGAGAACGGCTCCCCCTAACATAAAATATCTTCGAGTGTGCTTGCCAGAACTCGGTCTTCCTTGCTGACTCTCTTCTCCTTGTAGGGGAATATGAATTTTTGAATCCTTGCTCAAATTTGCTGAATTCTCTAGGCTGTAGGAAACAGAGGGTGGGAATAAGAAGGGACATGTTAGAGTCAAGTCATGGATGGGGACAGGATTGGCTCCTTTGACAAACAGAAGTGAGACGTGCAGGATGGTCTCTGTGGAGCATAGACCCTGCCAGGTCATAAAGGACGCTGATAGTACCTGTGTGGAAAGCCTCCCTCCCACCCAGGCCCAGGGCAAATTTGGGTTTTGAGAGTAAGGCAAAAGGCAGGGTTATAAACTCCTGGAAAGCAGCCAAACCTTAGAAAAGGCCATAACTGACAGTTTGGGGTGGGACTTAGAGGCCTACATCCTTGGTGACACATGGATTTACTACACATGATCAGAAACATTCTTAGGCTTTGCACAATTACTGTGTTAACTCATGACTCCATGCGAATCAGAGTCCCTCAAAGCCTTTACAGCATAGACGAGCTCAGCTTTGGTGAGGTTAAGTGGAAAAGATGGGTATGTGGCATAGCCCAAAACAGTTGACCCTGCATATTCTGAGATTCCAAACCACGAAGCTCTTACTTCAGCCCTTGACTAAAAGAAAAGGCATATGGCACCTGTGGGTTCAGAGAAGGGGTGGTCAAGATTCCCCACTCAGCCATGGAGAGAGTCTGAGGAACAAGGAATGAGGCTGCCAACAGGTATGCATTCCAGAACATTGGCCACCAGGACTGGCTTCAAGAGTGTCATACAGCTCAGAACATATCACCAAGCCAGACCTTGGTAAGTAATATCAGAGAAGGCCTTGGTGGGCACCTATGGTGCCGGCTTGCCTTTACAGCTCTTTCCCCCGTTTCTGCCACTTTTATGCTGTTACCATAGCAGCAAAATGAAGCTTGGTTCTGCCTTTGAGAAATGCATTGGAGCAAGTGGCCTATTTCCCTTAAAGAGACACCTTTTTCCCTCTCCTGCTTGCACTGTTCATTCTCCAGTTAGAAGGACGAGGACCTAGGCCGGTAATGGGCAAAATGACCTCAACGCTGTCAGATATGGCCTGGCAAGCTCCCTTTTATAGACTTCTGAAGAGCTGTTAACTTTCTTACTCTGAGCACATGTTAGCTTTGCTCTGTTTGTGCCCATGTGACATGTGTGGTGTCTCTTACTCAGAAGGCTTTCAATAGCAACTCATGAAAATTCATGAATCCTGTTCCTCCTCCCAAATGGATTTCTCAGAGAAAGAAAAGGTGGATGGCTGGAGAGAGGGGCCATATGCATCTATATGGATGACTTAGTCTCACACACTCAGGTACTTTGATGATTATAGGATTTAGCTTCTGCAAGAGGAGGTTCCAAGCATGCAGCAGCTCCCTTACCAGTAGCCTTCATTGTAGAATCGGTCTCCAAGATGTACCCTCCTGCTGCTGTCAAGATCAAGGAGTGACCTGAAGTCTATGTTCCACAGGCCACCTAAAGTGTCTCCTCAGGCATTCTTTCCCAAATAATCCTATGAAGGTGGAAAATCCTACACCACAGGCTAGAAGTTCACTAAATCCAGCCTGTGTGTTGTGTGCACATCAGTACTGTCACCTACCTTAATGCTACAGGGGAAGGAGCAAATCTGCTACAACTCTTGGGAGTGGTTGTTTCTGAAAGGTCAGTCTGGCTAAGAAGGTACAGAAAGGACTTGTCGGCCCTCTGGACATTCTCACCAGAGGGTCATAGCTTTGTTCAAGTCCTTTGAATGACAAGAAGCTGATGGAGTTGACCAGGGAGACCTGGGGTCTGGTCTTTTCTAGTCAGTGGGCACCACAGACAGCACCATCAATATAGGTAGTAGTTTGGACTACCATGGCTAGAAGATTTTACATTCTGAATCTGTGTCTAAGTGATCCACAAAATGACTCAATCATTATGGCAGTCAATTTGGCGTTTCTTGTGACCCTCACAGGCTCTTTCTGCCCTGATGTCAAATGGCCACCTTGGTTATGAAGAAGATCAAAATGGCTACCTTAATCATTTTATCTGGTCAGCATTTGACAAACTTATTCCACACAAATGGGTCCGTTTTCTAGGCATGGCTTCAGTGACTACAATATGGCTCTCCCTTAATTTGGAATTCCCAGCTTTTAGAAAAATCATTGTTTTTCATTTCAGTTATTAGATAAATGATTTGAAGATCATGTGCCCCTCATCACTGGCTCTAGCATGTTCCCTTTAAGTCTATCAGATGCTAAAGATTCATCAGATAACTTTAGAGATTATTTCTGGCTCATAGAGGTTCATGGTGTACATTAGGATATTAAAGGTTCTGAGAATCCCTTCTGTAAATGAACCTTTTTGTTCTGCAAGTTTTCCAACATAATTGAACATGGAACAGTCTTCACTTAACACCTATTAATACATTCCATACATATACTTTAAGGAACACTGGTTATTGTGTGGTCAGGAGTTTTTAAAAGAGAACTAAGTGGGATGCTCCATCAGTGAGCCAGTGATGCCAAAGATATCAACGAAGGACCACATCTCACATCTCAACCCCCAGGAGGCGCAGTCCTCCCTATGGTAAGTCCCTTCACATAGGAGCTTGAGACTTGTGCTCGAACATGGGCAATTCTTACAGACTGATGTCACCTAGTGGTAACAGCATACAGAAATGACGACGGGAATCCCAGTCTCAGAAGTGCCACTAAGCAAGTGACTTTGGGTAAGTAAGTTAATTTTTCTTGTTCTGTATTTGTCTCAGAAGTTGACAAAAGGCTTAATGACAGTCATGTAGAATAACCTGTCTAACAGGTACAGTGAATGCCATGTCCGAGTGAGCTACTGCTGATTCCTGGAAGGAGACATCTTTTGGTTCTTGGGTGCTCTCTGGTGAAAGTATTAACCTATGAGGTGGGAAAGGATAGAGAGAGGCTGTGTTCATGGGTAGGGATCAGTCTGTTTCTCGGGGTGAGGAAGAAGGCCAGTGTTTGGGTTTTAACAGACTCTTCCTGTCACCTTTGGACAGGGCCAAGCGGGACTTCTCAGCAAAATTTCCCAACTTTGATTTCAAGAAGGCAGCACTGCCTAACAAATAGTCTGAAATGTCAAAGAATAAATGTTAAAGCTTGAGAGGTCGTTCTCCAGGGAGTTGCCTGGGCTGGTGAGGGAGGAGGCAGAGGAGGGAGAGAAGGACACAACAGAATCTTCCGTATAAAGATTCCAACTTGGTATTGTGATATTTAAGAGAAAATAAAACTGAATTATTTATATCATGGAAGATGGAAACAGGATATAGAAGAGCAACTGGGCTGCGGATGAGGGTTCACATGCCAATATTTTCCTGGTCAAGCTTCTTTTGTTCTTGACATCCTACTGGACAGTTCTTGAGCTGCCTACTGGAATTATTATTTCTCTGTAGAACACCCATATCATCTAATGTAGGGGTTGAAGGAGACAATTTCTGGAAACAAGTATTCCAAAGAGAATGGGTGTCTTTCCTCCAAGAGTTAAAGCACATGGTTGGGAAACCCCTTGTTTTTTTCTCAGCTTCTGTCTTGTGCTTCTCAAGGAAGAGATTTGGAAGTGCCCTTCTCCAGTGTTAGTGGGAACCATCTTGATCTTGGCCTGGGCACCAGTTTTTGGTGTAGATCAAGAAAGATTAATTTCACCTTTCAAGTATTTCATCTGAAAGATTATGAAGACAATTATCCTACACTCCTTCTGGAAATATTAAGGATGCCATATCTTAGTATATTGTGGCAGGGACGGGCATAGATTAAGCTCTATATTGTGTGAGGTTAAATGATGTGAAAAAATTTTAAATCAGAAATCAAAGGTGGTAGAAGGATTGGGAGAAAAAATGGAGGGAATGGGTCTCTGGTTTGTTTTGGTTAGTGATGTTTCTTGGAGATTATTATGCACCGATTCTACAGCACAGGTAATCTAATCCATCAAAGATTTCAGCTAAAGCACAAAGGGCACGCTTCAGAAACTCACCCTTCACTTTTCACCAGTGAGATTCTTTGTCACTATCCCAATACCTCTTTCTGTGTGACCTTGACATTCAGAGATAGGAATAGAACCAAATTTTAGACATGTTGGGGTTGGTGAGGAGAGCTACCCCCAGTGCAAATCTGATCATCAGTGGATCTGCAAACAAGCAGTACTGTGTTTAGGATGCTTGGTTTTTGATCAAAATAACAACACATTTACTTTTTGCCCCATAGGCTTGGTTTTATCCACCTTGATGAGCCTAGAGAACATTTTTCAGTTAAAATGTCACTTCTTTTAGAAACTCTGAAATGCACTTATTTTTACATTCAGTAACTTACTGTAGTCTCCAGAAAGGTCTTCTGAATAATTTTCCTCCACTCTGTATTTTCTGTGACATAGAAATTCAACCCAGCATCCATTGACATGGTGCCTTTTATACTCTTAAAAATTATTGAAATCCAAATATAACTTTTGTTTATAATGGGATAAATCTACTTTTATTCACTGTCTCTGAAATTAGAACTGAGGAAAATGTGCATAGCCAAGAATGTACCCAAGTTCTGAGAGTGATGATGTCATCACCAGAAACGTGGGAATGTACAAGAGGGATTTCATGTATTGCTAAGAAAGCTAAACATTGGCTGTCAGCTTGTGAAATCCCATTAGTAAGAACAGGGACAATGGATAGAAATAAAGAGAAAAGCCATGGTGTATTATAGTTTTCATTGCAGCTCATATTTGGATTGTTTAAGGAACATGGAAATCAACAGTGTTCTAGCCAGCCTCTATACGAGTAAGTGGAAGCTTAAGAATGCTAACATTTCCCTGATTTCTCTAATTCATTAGATAGGTTGGACTATAACACATATTGACTATACGTAGCACCCAACACACCTCCCTGCAGATACCTGTCCCATCATGGTTTGTGATGGGTAACAAGGGCTCATATCTCCTCTGATACATCATGTATATTCTTGAGTTTATAACTACTTTAAGATGGTTGCGAAGTCCTTGTTACTAATATTTCACAGCCTCACTAGGGAAATAATCTCTGAGAATGACTTTGGGGGTTCTGGCACGTGTAAGGCACCAGCTTCTGTCCTGAGAACAGAGTTTAAAAATAGTATTTGGGTTTCCCAGGTGGATACTGATCCATTAATTCATCCTTAATCATTCAGGGTATCTTCTCTGAGCTGTACACTCTGTTACTAAGTAGAGGATCTACTATAATGATTTTTCAAATGATGATTGATTTTATCTTCCATGGAAATGTGTACAGAGACATTTTGGTTGTTATAACTAAAGATGGGTGGTATGTTTCACCCTTCAATGCACAAAGCATTAACAGTGACAAGATTTGGAATCTTCAGTTTAACAAAATGTAGGCCAGTATTCCTTAATCTTGAGCAGGAGAGACTTTTGTAGTTCTTGGGACACTCTGTAACTGTCAGAGTCCAAGAGGCACAGGAAGTGATCACCTGGAGCCTGTAATATGCACCTCTCGTTGACAGAACTTTAGCTGCTTTCCTTTCTTACCAAAGCTCTTCTTGATATACCTCCAGGAGCCTCTCAGCCTCTTTGCTGGGGCATTTGCCTATGAGATGCTATACTTGAGATGGGCATTCTAAGGTTAGCTTAGGTTAGGGACCATTATCTGTGGGTAGTGGGATGTGAGGGTGGTGCGATTAGGGAAATACAGACTAAATGTGGACACACATGCTTGTTTTGATGCAAGCTGGAGATGGGGCCTTTGAGAAGGGGAAAGGTTAGGGGTTAAAACTTTAGCATCCTATGTCTCATAGCACTGACAAACCAGGGTCTTTTGGTTATGACTTTAAATTACACTGAAGATGTTTAACAGGGGGTATATCTTGTTTAACAGTACCTTAGCCTGATTTGTACCTTCCTAATCTTTGGACATCTGAAATATTTGCTTCTAATTAGTAAGGGATGAATCTTATGCAAATAAATGGGTAATTGTGAATCAGTATTGTGTGAGATATGAGCACTGAGAAAGAATAGCTAGCTCTCAAATGGCATTTAAAATTGTTAAAATTATTTTTAATTACACATATTTATTTATGTGTGTATGCCTGTGTGGGCACACCATGCTTCTAGGTATGTATGGTATGTATGTGGAGGTTAGAAGATAACTTGGATGGGTCCTGGAGATAAAGGTCATATCATCAGGCTCAGAAAAGCAAGTGCTTTTACTCCCTGAGTAACCTCACTGGCCTCTAAATAATATTCTTAAAAATATCTAATCATGACATCTATTTGCAGCTGAATAGTTAGAAATTGCAGTTCACCGACTCCCACAATCAAATGATCAGTTAAGATCTAAATGTTTCATGATTTAAAGAGCTGTCGGTCTCCTCAAACCAATGGGAAGCCTCACCCCATTGCCATGTAGCTAAACACCATGGTCCTTTGGCAACCCCAGACTGTCTGAGTTGGACCTGCTGCCATCCCCATGCTCTGGTTATGCTCAGACAGAGTCATGCCCTTGTCAGGTTGCTATAGAGACTGATCTCAGGATCTTCACACGTGATTGGTATTTTGGGGAATTCTGTGGTTTTCAGTATGCTGTGACCAGCATCATAGGGGTTGGGAATACAGAGGGCTGGCGGTGCCCCCACCTCTATTTGTGCACTATTGTGAGAGAATCTGTCTCAGAGTGGAAAAGACAGTGGAGAAATTGAATAAGAAAGTTTTTTTCTATTCTTAATAACAGTGTGCTTTTTTTCTGATTACAAAAGTAATTTATATTCACAGTGGAAAATTCAGTGAAATACAGAAAAGCATACAAACACATAAATTATCTACCATCTCATCACCCAGAGACAACACTGCTAACATTTTAGCTCTCTGACTTCTAATCTTTTTTATGTACTTATTTAATTATTTAACAGAATAAAAACCATTCTCTGTGGGCATGCACACATATAGTTTCTGATTTTTTTTTCTTTTAGGAGATTGCTTGCATGTGCTGTGCTATTTATCTTTTGCAATGTTAAAATTTTCTATATAGGTAATATATTTACCTATGGTTCAAAAACAATACACCTTACAAAGACTTGTGCATGAATGTTTATAGCATCATTTTTTTTTTTAATCAGCAAGAAGTGGAAAAATACCAATCCCTATGAGGTAATAAGTTGATCAAAATATAGCATATGACTATTGTGGAATACCATTCACAACGAAAGACAATGAACTACTAATGTATTGCTGCAGCATAAATGAACCTCAAGAAAGACCAGGTAAAAAGGAAAATCTGTATTGAATATCAGGCATATTCAAAGCTGTTGAGATGAACATTAGTTTAGCAGTCCCCAAGACCTGGGATGGGGACAGAGATGAAGTGTGAATGGACCAAAAATCTCACCAGGTTGATGAAATGTTCTCCAACTGGTTTATACTGATGATAATTCCATTTAGGAGATTTACTAAAAGTCATTGAATTGTAGATTTAAATGGGTCAATTTTATGGTATGAACATAATGCCTCAATAAAGTTTATATAATACATGTAAAATAAAGTTTATATATATGAACTTAATAAAGTTTATGTATATGACAGATAATTATAAATATTATATAAATTACATATAAACTTTATTGAGATAATGCATTGGCCTCCATCTTTTTTTGCAGTATTTTTATGGATAAACCCTGAGCACGGCCTTTCCTCCACTTGCCCCTCACCTGCAGGTCCTTTTCCATTATCACCAGTTCTAACCAATATTCTTGTGTGTCCCTGTGAATTAAACACAAGCAACTTAAATCTGTGCAAATATGAATACATGTTCTTAACTTTCCCTGTATTTGGCACTAAGAAAGTTCAATCATACACACTACTGTGGACTTTTTAGCACATCCTTTCCCTTATTTTTTGAAGCTCTCATACTTTGTATTATTTTATTTTTTTAAAAGAAAGTTCTGACTCTGTAGCCTAGGCTGCTGTTGAACATGACCCTGTCTCTTCCTCAGGGTCCCGAGTCCCAGGATTATAAACCTTTGCCCTGACACTGTTCTTACTCCCTTGTTTTTGTACTAAGTATTTAATTCATCATCTTGAAGTAGAAGAAAGTTATTTTTCTGTAGTCTTTTGCCCTTATAAACAAGTTAGTAGTTTGATCCTCAATAAATATAATTATACAAAAATATACCAGTTAGAAAGACATGGTGGTACTCAAAAATTCATTGGTTCATCTATTTTATATACCTAACTCTCTTAGAATGACTACACCTGTGAGTATAGTAATGAATTCTCCAAGAACAATATATGCGAATGGGATGCTCCACAAACTCAACAAATAGGAATTCTTTCATGCCCTTTCCCTTACCCATTCCTTTCTTACTCTTTCCTGTGTCTTTACATGTGGACTAAGCTGACCTCAAATGCCTGATGTTTTGCCTGAGCTTCTTCAGCTCTTGGATTACAAGTCTGCACCATGGTGCTGCTTCAGTACACATCTGGATAATGCCCATCTGCGTAAACCATATTTATTACCTTAGTATTTTATGATTGGAAAGTTAGGTTATTTTGTTTACATTTTCAACTCTATGAGTAACAGGTATTTGGATGCTTTTGGAAGCTAAGCAGAATGAGGGAGGGGATTTGGTGGTAGTCACCAGAAGTGATGTGTGTCTCTACATGGCTGTATTACAGTGTATCCCTTACCGTCAGCTCTGCATGTTTATATTTCTCAATAGGCAGGTATCTGATGAATCCACTTATTGTTATTTATGGTAACAGTGGACCCAGGGCCTGGAACATGCTAGATAATTACGTCACTACTAAGCTACATTGCCCACCTAGTTTCAGTTTTTTTAAGCACAGGATCTCACTAAATTGTCTCGGCTGGGTTTTTCCTGGTTGGTTTTTTGAAATTGAAATTTGGTTTTCTTTCTTCTGTTTCCAGAGCAGTTGAGGTCACAAGCCTCTGTGAGGAAAACCGACTTATTCTTTTTCTGAACACTTATGCACTTTTTAACAGAAGCTGCCTTAGGAAAAACCATCTCCTAAGACATGTGGGCTTTGGGACCTAGGAGACAACACTGGTGAATGTAGCTGTTACTGCCCTTTCTCTGGTGGCTTTAATGTGTTACCAACAGTCATATAATGTGGGTAATACTGTCCTTCAGTAGCTCTGAGGGCCAGAGTCATATCAAATCTTAAGGCTGAAAGTTTTGAGCTGTACCATCCAGAAATGTTAATGAGACCCTGAGTGGTGTCTTTAACCTCATATGCTGTGCACATGACTAACTAAGCATGGCACTTTGACATTCTCGAGGTCAGGATGACGTCATGAGTCAGTCCTCTTGAATCCTGACCTTCTCTGGCCTGGCCTTTAAGGAGTCAGCCTCCTGAGGACACATTGGGTGGGGTATGGCAGTAGAGAAGATTGAAACAAGGTATAAGGAGAGCCCAGATACATCCAGAACTCAGTGTTTCCAGATAGCCCACTGATTTTGGATGAAGACAGGGGAGGGTCCAAGCTGGAAAGAAGTCAACCAGCTGGAGAGGATTCAGGAAAATAACAGAAGAAATCCCTTTTTAATCAAGATATCAATTGTGAGATTATCTAAAGGCTCTAGCCATCAAGCCATGTGTTCTGTCCAGCAACTTTGTGGTAACCTCACTGGGTTGTGATCATAAAGTGCCACCTCCTTTTGCTAACAAAATTCTTATCTCTGGGGGTGGGCATGAAGAAAACAGAAAGTGACCAGGAGAAATGTAGCCTTCTCTTCTTCTGACTCTTGGACTCTTGCTGACTGGAGATGCAGCCTTGGGAGGAGAAGCCATCCCCTCTACATCAAAGCAGGTGATACAGAAAGATCCTCAAAAGATGGGGACACAGACAAGCATAAGGAAGTGGCATTAAGGAGAAATATCTGGGAGAAACAGAGACAAGGCAGAAAGGTGGGCTCAGGGAGAGCATTATAAAGTCAACACTTGCAACAAAGTCACATATTAGGTTGTGGTAGGTACATGTGGGTTCTAGGTTTCCTGGAATTTCAGAATCTTGGCAATAATATCATATTTCAAGAAAATGTAAACATCTCCAGTCATACACAAACTGTTTATTTTCCATTTTTATTTAAAAAGTATTTTTCCATACCAACCACCGCTCCTCTCCTTTTCTTGTTCCTAATCCTCCCTCAGCTCCCCCCCCCCACCATATCCCACCATCCATTCCCCAAGTAGGGCAAGGAGGCGTCCCAAGATGGGTCAGTTCAGTCTGACATATCCAGTTGAGGTGGGTCCAAGTCTCTCCTCCCAGTATCAAGGTTGAGTTAGGTGTTCCTCTGTAGGGAATGGGCTCCAAGATGTCAGTTCGTGTAACAGAACATAGTCTGATCCTAGCTGCAAGAGGCTCCACAGACTTTCCATGCCAATTGACAGTCATCTCGTTTGGAAGATTTAGTTTCTTTACATGAAGGTTTCTTAGTGATTATTTCAGAATTTATGAACTCCCAATAGCTTGGGTCAGCCATCTTTGTGGGTCTCCTCCTGATGATCCTGATCCCTTTGCTCATATACTCCCCCCCTTTCTCTCTCTCTCTCTTCAGCTGGATCAAGAGCTTGACCTGGTGCTTAGTTATGGATCTCAGCTTCTGCCTCCATCCACTGTTGAGTGAAGGTTCTATAATGACACTTAGGGTGGTCATTCATTTGATTATAGGGAAGTCCTGTTTAGGCACCCCCTCCACTATTGCTTGGAGTCCTAGCCAGGGACAGCTTCTGGGTTCTTGGATGTTTCCTTAGCACCATGTTTCTTTCTAACTCCACAATGGATCCCTCCATCAAGATGTCCATTTCTTTATTCTCCCTCTCTTTTGCTCCTCTCACTCAACCATCTCCTTTTCTCATGATTTGTTTCCAACTCCCCTTGCTTGCTCCCCATTTTGATCCCAATTTACTCAGGAGATCGTCTCTATTCTCAACAGAAGAATTTCAAATGACTGAGAGATAAAGAATTTCTCAGCATCCTCAGCCATCAGAGAAATGCAAATCAAAACAACTCCGAGAAATCTTACACGTGTCAAAATGGCTAGGATCAAAAACACAGATGGCAAACTATGCTGGAAGGGATGTGGAGCAAAAGGAACACTCCTCCATTGTTGGTGGGAGTGTAAACTTGTACAACCACTTTGGAAATCGGTATAACTGTTCCTCAGAAAACTGGGAATCAATCTCCCCAATAATTCAGCAATACCACTATTGGGCGTATACTCAAAGAAAGCTCATTCTTTCCCCCAAGGGCATTAGCTCAACTATGTTCATAGCAGCATTATTTATAATAGCCAGAACCTAGAAACAACCTAACCTAGATGCCCCTCAACTGAAGAATTGTTTAACTGTGGTACATTACACAATGAATTACTACTTGGCAGAGAAAAAAAAAAGACATCCTAAAATTTACAAACAAATGGATGGATTTGGAGAGTATCATTCTGAGTGAGGTAACACAGACTGAGAAAGATAGCTATGTATGTACTCACTTATAAGTGGATTTTAGACATAAAGCAAAGAATATGCAGGTTGCAAGCAACCCAAACAGTTAGGTAACATGGGGAACTTAAGAGAGTCATCCAGGGATCCCCTGGGAAGGGAAAATAGAGAAGATATCCTGAGCACAAATTGTTAATAATGGGGTTGTCAGGCTAGCTTTTCGAAAAACTTGAATAAAACTTGAATAAAATCTAAAAATAATTAATCCAGGGTGAGCATTAGGAATAATTAGTTAGGTGTGGTGATGTATACCCGTGATCTTAGCACTCATAAGGCAGAAGTAGGTTGTCACAAGTCTGAGAATATTCTGGGCTACAGAATTAATTCTGTCTATGTATGACCATATAATAAGACCCTGTCTAGTCCTCCCCCAAAAGTTCTACATTTAGTGACAAGTAGACAACTATGTCCATGGACTGGATTCATGAAAATGTGGTGTAAGGGCTGAGGTGTCAGTGTGGACCAAAGACAGTCAGGTGTCGCAGCTCTATGGACTATGCATCATGAGTGGAGATGAAGGGGACCATGGAGGGATTTCCAAGAGAAACTGGGTCTAGGACATGCAGTGCCTTTATCCCACGGTGAAGGAAGAAACAACGATGTTGACGATATGTGAGTATTAGGTGAGTCAGGTAGCTGGAAAAGGTTGGAGACAAAAATTTAAAAACACAGTTTACCCTTGAGTGTTGGGAGAATGGAGGAGAAACACCCTGAATTGATCTCAGAAAAACCAAGACAATGAAGATGGCATACAGAATCGCAGAGTGAGGTAACTGGGGGAATTTCTTCTCATTTCCTCCGCTCGCTAAGTGTGAGTCAGACTATCTGGGAGAGTTTTGCTGTGGTCCCCTTGGAAGCAGATCCTGAGTTGGTCTCATTTAAGGAAGAGAACCAAATAATTCAATGAGCAGACATTCTTTCCTAAAGAGACAAAATATCTATTTCCTACCATCATGAAGTTTGGCTGAACTCATATGCTGGCTACATTTAATTCTGGCTGATTTTACAGTCAGATTTGGAAACTACTTTTTATGTAAGGGGCAATTGGGGAAACACAAAAGGCAGTGCTCTGTAACTCAAATTTCTTATCCTGCAGAACTGTGGTTCTCACCCTTCCTAATACAATTTGATACAATTTCTAATGTTGTGACCCTCCAATTATAAAATCATAAAATTCTTTTCACGACTACCTACTTCATAGCTATAATTTTGCTACTGTTATGAATCAGAATATAAATATCCATTTTTTTTATGGATTGGGGTCACAACCTAAAGGTTGAGAACCACGACTGTGGAGGATTTTACCTGATGGTTTGGGAAGAGTATACTGGTTCCATACAAGAATACTCACTATGAAGCTAAATATGCCCCCATGTCTGGCTCCTCCTAGCTGCTAGCGGGAGTTACCTATAATTATAATATGTTTAGAGACCTTTAGGTTGATGTAATGGATCTTTATTTGCTGGTACTGGTACTTTAATTACCAAGATTTGATAGAGATATAGCTCAAGAACAGAGCCTTGACATGAAGGAGCAGGCAGATGCACAGGGGAGATGGAGAACCTCAGGTTGTTCTTCCCAGTATCATAAAAACATTTATGTGTTTGCTCATAGACAGTGCTCTAAAGACTGTGGTCTTCAGTTCAGTGTGAACTCAGGGCTGTCATTGCTGCCCTGCTGAGTGCTGCCCTGATTTAATAACTAGCACATCTGCTTTAGTTTCAGAATTTAGATCTGCTGAAAACACCACCAGGGCTGGTGCTGGATCTCCATGCCCACTTCATGTTCCCAACCTGTATGTGATGATGACAAGGTTATGAAGCAGTCACTCATGTGTTTAGCTGGTGCAGTGTTGATAACAATTGTGTCCCAGTTGCTAGTGGAGGTGCTGGGGTATAGCACCCATGCAGATCACAATGGGACCAAGTATCCATGGATATGGTCCACCGGGAAGACAAATAATAAACAAGCAGACAAATAAGGCAGCAAGAGTTATGCCTGATAGTTATAGTACTAAACTTGAGGACTGACATTGCACTGGGTTAGAAGTCACTTTTTTCGAGTGGATAGTTGAGCAGTGAGTAGCTGAGAAAGCAAGAAGCTGCTGTCTGGCTCTGTATGTAGCAGTAAGCTTGGAGTGTTTGAGAAGATGGAATAGGAGTATAGAATGGAGGGATGGTGGGTGAGGGGTGTAACTCAGTGATAAAATGATAGTGTAGCATATACAGGGCTCTGGAACTGACCCCAACACTGAAAGATAATATGAAGGAGGGAGGGAAGGAGGGAAGGAGAAAGGGAGACAGAGAAGAGAGACATACACATAAAGACACAGAGAAGTAGGAAATGGGGTTGGAGCACCAGGTATGATCAAACCCTATAGGTAGTGTTTTTTTGTTTTTTTAATGGTTTTCATTTTTATTCTCAATTCAAAAAGAGTAATTAAGTTCTTACTTTAATTTTTTACAAAATTAAATTGTTTTGCTGACCATTATCCAAAATGGGAGCTAGAGAGTGGGAGAAGAGGAGTTCAACCAGGAGACCATGGGCCAGGGGAGAAACCCTCATAGCTTGGGGTAGGGTGATAACAGATTGATGAGGATCTGTGGAAAGACTGAGATCTGACTGAGGTGGAATCTGATGGGTAATTAGTGAGTGTGTGAGTCCTGTGGAAGTAGCCATCAAGGAAGACTCATGGACCTGAGGTTACTGAGGGAACAGGCGACCTCCTGCCACAAAGGGAAAGCCTGGGAAGGTCAAGTTCATGGGTAAAGACCATGAGTCATTTGGCTTATATTACACATCAAAGTCCATTAGCTACTAGACTTGTCTGGTAGGGACTGGAATGATGATGACTGCATATCACAGATTGCAGTTGAGAGTCTGAGAGCTCTTCCTTGTATAGGTACTGCTCACAGCTTTCTAAGGATGCTCAAGGCTGGAGAGGCTGTGTCAGACCTGCTTCTCACGACATACCTTCAGAGATTGCTTTCATTAAGGCTCATCAGTGTGCAGAGTATCTCAACATTTACGAATACTCCTGGTTTTGTGAATCTTCATTCCAGTACTTGAAACTTGCTGTTTGTGGTCTGCTCTCAAAATACCACTCTGTGGTACAGGCTTTTGCTCTAGCATAATGTTATGTGGAGAATTTCTGTTGCAGCAACATACATTACCTAGTCGTGAATCATAGATGCTCTTTCCTCTTCAGAGGCCTCCCGCTGCCTCAGCAACAGACCCTCCATGTTGCCTCGTTTCCTTTTTTCCTTCTAAGTCTCCTGAGTTCTCTACACTCATCTCTCCCCAGAGAAATCCAGTTACCACACTTCAGTGCCCAAAGCAGCCCAATGCTTTCCTTCCTCAGCCTTGGGCCCGATTTTGCATTTACACAGACTAATTAATGTGTTCTGTTACCCCATAGAGCCTTGAGGAGCTCTCAGACTTAGTAGGAACTTACTAGGAAGATTCTCTTTTCTATTAAAATGTGCTGACAAGGCTAGGGGTAGGGCTTGGTGATAGGAGGCCCCCGTTTCTACCCCCTGCACTTTAAACAAACCAATGAAAAGAAAGCCAAAGAATAGCATGGCAACATAAATAACACTAAGCATGGTGATAAGTCTCTTGTTTATCTTTTTTTAAGACAGTATTCTTATATATTCCACGCTAGACTCAAACTTCTGTGTAGGCAAACATGACCTTGAAGCTCTGATACTCCTCTCCACACCTCCCCAGTGCTTGGATTACAGGTGTGCACCCCCATATCTATGTGGGTCTCGTGCATGCTAATTGTACCAGTTGAACTACATTCCCAGCCAGACAGTTTTTATTGTTACTGTTAAAGAATGACAAAACTAGAGACTTCTGATCTGACTGTTCCATGCAAATCATTTCACAAAGACTTCATTTTAAAATTACATTTACACATAAAGCACTAAAGAAGGCAGATAGGATACAAGACAGATTCACTGGGGGTATTGATGATGGAACTCATCTTATGGTATTGGAATTAGGGGAGTTATAGTGTAGATGTAAAACATACCCCATAGGCTTATGTATTTGACCATTTGGTCCTCTGATGAGGGCTGTTTTAGGGGGTTATGGAGGCTTTAGGAGTAAGGGTCTCACTGGAGGAGTTAGGTCACTGACTGGGACTTGGATTATAGCTTGACCCTAGCTTTTGACATAGTCTGTTAGCTTCTTTGGAGTAATGTGAGCGAGCAGCTTCCACAGACACATTCACTGATGTACCCTCGCTACCAAAATGGTCTGTATCTCTTCAAACCACAAAGCAAAGTAAACTCCTTTAAGTTATTCCTCACCAGGTATTTGGTTGAAGCAATAGGAAAAGTACCCAATGTTCTTGGTGATGGGTCTAATTTCTCTAGACCAAGAGGAAGACCAGACTGGCAGACTTGAATTCCATGTGCCCCCATACAATGGCTTTAATGACCATGCAGTCTGTTGGCCACATGACAGAGTCTGGATTGATACCCTCATGTCCTTTGTTATCAAAAATGGCAGCTATTCTGAGCTGGCTTCCCTTTTGTCTGGTTTGGCCACTGTGCGGATTTGGCTATAACTCTTAGCCATCTTTATTAGGCATGCTTAGAACAAGGTTCCTTACATGCATTTTGTGCATGGACATCTTCCAGAATTCTATCTACCCTTCTTAACTGGGTCTCAGACACAGAGCCTTTCATTTGATACCATGCTATTCAGCCATTCCTATGACAGAGTGTGCAATGTAAAGGCATTCAGTCAAGGTCACCCAGTGTGACTTCCTCCTGCCGAACATTTATCATTTGTTGTTTGCTACCTGCCAGCCTCCTTGAACTTTTTTCATTCCCAGAAACCCTGGCTCTCTGTGGTATGTAGCTTATAACATGCATCCAAACAAAGGGCTCTGTTTGGCAGTGGAGGCCTGGGGCAATCAGAATTATTTACTCCTGAAAGTGGCATCCTTGTTCAGGTGGGCATGTAGTGTCGATGTTTTCTTGGAGGAGCTATGATCTTTGAATCTGTGCATGTGTCTGTATCCAAGTGCAAAGGTGAGTGAGCATCTTAGCCTAAACATTCACTTAGTACCTGCATTGCGCTAAGTAAGACAGTTACAGACTAATAATAACTCACTTCCCTACAAATATCAGCAGTACTTTGCACTTTTCAAACAAGTCATCTCAGAGAAGCAAAATCCCCAGAGTCACACAGCTAGTTAGTGGCAGACCTGTGTGTATTAAGGCCAGAGCTTGGGTCTTTGCCAATCAGGACATAAGGACTTCTCCAGCTCCTCTTGGACTAGAAAACCACACTGGTCTGGCAGTTCATGATTCTCTTTGCCACACTCTAGTCAAAGAATTGTGAGTGATAAATGAAAGGACTTTCAAAAAGAAAAGAAGTCATATCCCCAAAGCTTGCTATGGTTTGTGGAGAATTTGCTGTGTGCTTATAGATGGCATTATTATATCGGCTTACATACGACTAACAGTTTTTAAGCTAGAGTGCTCTAGATAGCATGCCAAGGGAAAGTGCGGCATAGCCTTTCATACATCTTGTGTTAGTTAACAGTAGGAATCGTAGAAACTCTATTTCCCAAACCCTGGCCTGTTCAGTACTTAGCTTTAGGGGCTAGGTAAGACTGACTCATTTCAACACATCCGTCAGTAGCTTTGCTTTGTGGCAGGTAACATTTTATTTTTAAACTAATCTTCCATCTAAATATTTAAAATGTTCCTGATTTAATTAAGTGTGTTTTTTAAATCCTTCTGCCTAAGTCAGGACCTGGAATAACTAGATATTCATGTGTGTTGTTCCAAAAATCTCAGACTTGTAAAAATTAGGAGATACTGTGGAATTAACATGTGACATATTTATAGGAGGTGGCTAGATATGCCAGGCCATGCAGCCACTATACTGTCTGTGCTGAAAATGGAGAAATGGGTGGGGATTGGCTTATAGCATAACACGCTGGTACAAGAAGTAATTTATTTGACATGTCTTTTCATTACAATTAGTGAAACTGAGAGGGCTGTGCAATGGATGCTGTGGCTGAGTGTTGGTCGCTTGGAGTGTCGGCAGGAGAAGAAGGTTAGATCAACAATTATGTCTTGGGTCCTGCCTGAATCCTGCCACAAGTTTAAGGAGCTTTCAAATATTTCCTCTAATATCAAGGAAGATTGATACTAGTGGAAAAGCATAAACACACACACACACACACACACACACACACACACACACATACACATACACGCACACACATGCGCATGCACACATAGGATCTAACTGGAGCAGAGCACTTTCAGAAAGCAGCAAATTTAAGGCCAGCAGTAGATAATAACCCACCTGGAAGTAGGCAAGGATGTTGGAAGAACTTGTTTTCAGGCAAGGTAGAGAAAGTGGAATGGTCTCCGGTTGAAGGTAGACATAGTGCGTCTGGAGAGAGAGGGTGGAAAAGACCTCAAGGCTACTTTGAAGGGGCAAGTTTGAGAACTGGGTTTTTGTTAGAGTTTCTGAGGTTGGTATCTCAGGAACACAACCTTAATTCTTTGAAGACTGGCCCAGGATGCCAGAACTACCAGTTAGCAACAGTCACCTGTTAGCACCACATATCCAGGGGTATTCAAGATACTTCTCCACATTCCACTGACTGTCAGTTCCAATAGCCTCTTGTCCTTCAATTTCTAGAACCTTCTAAAGAACTTCTTAAAACAATATGATACAGACATTGTCCAGAACCTAAATTTTTATATATTACTCCATTTCTTTTATAAGCTATAAAATAATGTTTTCTGATCTAAGGCATCATTTCTATAAGCATTTACTAATGACCTCAGCAGGGGGTGGGGGGCTGCAAGCTTAGATAGAGTTTGGAGAACTTGAATAGATTTAATCTAAGAGTAGAGAGAGATTTCATTGGTCAGATGAGAGCACCAGAGTTTCATGATTTGTGGTGTGTGTGTGTGTGTGTGTGTGTGTGTGTGTGTGTGTGTGTGTGTGTAAAACATTTGGTAGAATTTAGAATTATCAGGGAAGGAGTGTTCGGTATACAGTCCAGAAACTCATTGACCAGCATTTTTAACATCTGGTGTGAGGGAACTTTTAGAAATCGGCTCAGAGGATGTGGTGGGAAAACACCTGGTAAAGCAAGCAGGACTTCAACAGGGAGAAGCAGGGATCCAGCGCTGAGAAGCCGAGCGGAACGAATCTGCTGGCTCCTCCAAGCTCAGGCTGCCTACGCCCAAGGCTTGTGCAGGGAAGCCTGCAGGCTCTGTTCCTGTTGTAGGTCTGGATGAAAAGGGTAAGAGCTAGATCAGGTAGTGGAGGAGTTAAGAGGTGCTTAGCTGAAGCCTTAGTGTGGAGATTGCGGTGTGGGGTGGGGTGTGGAAGCAGCATCTTCTTTGGAAAGGTCCCAGCATAGATTCCCTGGGCTCCACCACAGCCTCCACAGTCTGGATCTTAGCCTTGGGGCTCCCAACAGAGCCTGATAAAAGGAGCGTCCAAACCTTGAAGTTATTTGAAGAAGACTTGGCTAGAAATAAAGGGGTGTATGCACGGTTAGCCTGCAGGGGCAAAGAAACTTTTTCCTGATAGGCTAAAGGAAACCTCTGGTGGGACTGAACAAAGTTGGAAAGAGAGATAGTTGTCAGCCTCTGGGGCAGAGAGAGAATGTGGGGATTAGCAGGTGAGACACATGACCATCACCCCTCATGCTCTTGGTGGAAGACTGGAAGCTCAGATATGGATATCTGTGGTTCTGCTCACCCATAGGGCAAGAACTCTTTCTAACCAACATGCCTATGACCTAAAAGGCGACAATCTGCCTGTACACTTTTAAACCCTGCTCCAAGGAGAGTAAAGACGGATCTTTGTTCAAGAAAGACTCTAGGACTGTGGATCCCATGTGGACATACTAATTTGTATGGAAATCTTCCTTTCCCCGTTTCTCCATTTCCTGTGGTCTGAGTTCCCCTGCTGTGAGCAGAACTAGTATAAAACCACCCCAAAGAAAACCCACCAAAGTCTCTAAGATGGGCTGTCCTGGTCCTTGCTGGGTGACCTGTTTCGCTTCCTAGTGCTGTGTATAAAGCATTCTTTATCCTTAAATTTATAGTTCAGGGGAAGAGGAAAAATGGGTGGATTTATCTTGCGATGATTTTCTTCTGGAAAGGGGCATTATAAAGACTAAGCCCATGCCCATCAGTGGCCAAGACTACCGTTCTTCCTAAAGAACTAATAAAATCCCATCAGAATTCAAGTTTATCTTGGCTGAGGCCATCTTTTTCTTTAGTTACACAGTAAGGATGTTTGGAACTTATTTCTCCAACTGCCCCTGAGTTGGTCTTACACAAGAGAAGGCAAACTAGATGGGTATGAGTCTATGACACCTCATTTTGTTAGAGATATACATTCTGGAGATGGTAGAAGAAGGATTCTTTCAAGAACAAAGACAACCAAGAGAATGTGTCAGGAGGAAAATGTCACCCTAGGGGAATGGATGGATGCTTGCTACTAGAAGTGGGGCTGAGCTCCCATTTAGAGAAGCTTATGGCCCACCAGTCACTAGGAACGACTAGTGTTGATAACTATGGACCTAATCTTGCATTGTGTGGGGGCTATAAGGAGGCAGCCTAAGGATTTTGGTCCAGCTTATCAGAGTTCTGCAACTGGCAATTAAAATCTATGCTATATTAGGCGTGGCAGTGATCCCCTGCCATCCCAGAGCTCAGGAAATGGAATCAGGAGGAGTGTGACTTCCATGGCATCATGAACTGAAATGGAGAATCTATCCCAAAGAGCCAAGATATTCTTAAATTTTAAAAATAAAAGTAAGGATGAGCTTAAAAGACCTGATGTTATAGACTAGGATCTGTCAGGTACTTCTGTGCTCCCATAATGTGAACATTTTTCTTATCTCATATAAAGATACTACAACTTTGTGTAGTGGAAGCAATATTGTTATTATTACTACTTCTGTCTTCTAGGGGAGGAAACTAAGACTGAGACATTACTATCAGGGAGGAGCATTGAAAGTCTAAGCCGAGTGGACGAGGAAAGAACAAATTGGTTTACACATTTCAGCTGCATCCCTTATTGGCTTCTAATAGCAATTCCTTGAGATAGGGATTTTCCTCACCCATAAAAACATTCAGGCTGAAGATTGCACTATACAGCGGATGCAATGTCTATTGCTGCTCTACCCAGTGGTACCTCATCTCCAAGACATGTTCTTTGCCACTTCCCTTGCCCTAACACAACGCTCATTCCTGTCCCTCCTTTGTCTTCATGCTTGGTCTTCTGTATCGGGATACCTTCTAAGTATTGCCTACTTAGATGGGTCTCTTAACACTATTTTCTCTCCTTCCTGGGAAGGGACTCCATTTGCTCCCATATCCAAGGAAGTCGATAGCTATAAGAAGCCAATAGTGGATCCCACAAATGGATGCTTGTGGTCCTCTGGTTTATCCTTTAGTTTGTCCTGATGTCAAAATTTCTTGTTTGGAAATCAAGGCTCCAGGTATCCAGAAGTCTGTATCTCAACCCAAACCTCTAGAGCAGGAAGAAATGACTATGAAATAACTTTGCCTCATGACTGTGTGTGTGAGCAGAACATCACAGGGAAAGACTTTTAGGATGGAGTTTGCTGCCTTAAAGAGGACTGGGACTGAGGCAGCATCTCTGCTCAGCTGCTGGAGCAGAGGAGTCTCTGGGGAGATGGCAGGGTGGCATGTACCCCTTGAATGAGGGCTTGTCATAATCTCATTGGAAAGGAGCTACCCAGGCGAGATGACGGAGGATGTATGGAACTGGGCAAGTTGTCGAAGGGACAGATTCCTAGCTGGAGCCTGAGATTCATCTTTCAGCACCTAGCTTCCCAATTCCAGATGGTTTTCCTTGGGGACTTCCTTTGCTCTTTACTCTTGGCTTCAGCAGCCAGGATTTAATGAAAGCCAGAGGTGTTCTTGCCCCAAGAAGGGTCAACACACCAAGCAGTAAAGGACATGGATATGAAAAGGCAGCTGTGGTATGGTTAGGGGTGATGGCAGGAGGCACAGTGTCCAGGGATGTTTGTACGCACACAAGTGGAGCTCAGAGGATAGCACCTGGGAACAGAGACACATTGGAACATCAACTTCCCTTGCTGAACTTGTGTCAGGAGACTTGAGCTGGAAATTGCCCCAGAACAGACAGTCCTCTTCTGATCCTCTCTTCACGGAGTCCAGACACAGCAGGGTGTCTTATGTATTTATTCATCTAGCCAGGAACACATTGTCTGTGAATCCTATATTACTACCTCTAGGGTGTCCATGTGCCCTGGGGCATGACCTATGATCCCTGCTCCTCAGCAGACCAGACCACAGAGGCTCTTTGTTTGGAAGTCTGAGGTGTCAGAGATGAGCATTCAGAGGTGATGCTCACACCTGTCCTGGTTCAACAGATTCTTTATTCTTCAGGCAAGCCTTGGAATCAGGACATAAAAAGTCTGCTCTTTGGGACTTGCTGGATTTTTTTTGCATCCGTATTCATCCCTTCTAACTACTCCCCCAACTTCCCCGTCTTTACTTCTCTTTGTAGTGTTCTCCGTGCTTACACGCATATTTCAGATGGGACTTTAATTTATTCATTTTCTCATCAAATATGTAGTGAGTTCCGTGTGTATACTGAGTGCTGTGCTAGGCTTAACTCATTGCCTCCAGTAACAGATGACAGTGGCCTTTTGCCTTGAATGCTTTAGGGAACCTTTGCAAAGGCATCCAAGTGCAAAGCTGTGAAGGAAGCCTGGGCCCCTGGAGAGGAGATGCTAGGATGGGCTGTGGGCTGACAGCAGTAGGAGCAGAGTCCTTAGATAAACAGTACCGAGTCAATGTTACCTTAGGGCAGCAATAGCAATGAGCAGTGCTGGTGTTCAGTGGCACCATGTCCATTTCCATATAACTGTTAGCTCATTTGCTTGGTCATTTTAAGGATGTTACAGACTCCTCCTCTTAGATGTCTAGCCTTAGAAGGATGTTCTGCAAAGATCCTTGCCATTCCCTTAAGAGATCTTATTCTGTGAGTGGAAAACATTTAGGGACTGCCTTGTAAAAATTGTTATGTTGTTCTACCATGTTATGCCCTCGTGACCATCTGAGGTGGTGGCTGGATTAGCTGCAAACCATAGCATAAGGCCTGCTATTAGCCAGGGAGATCCTTATATATAAGGCTAAAAGAACCATCTACAAGCCCCCAGAGAGACACAGCCAGAGGGCTGGAAGCAAGTTGGGGGCAGACCTGTGCTGGAAGTGGGAGTACCTGCCACGGTAGGGTCTGGCCCTCCCGGCAGAGTGCTGACCCTGCGTGACGTAGAGCTGGCCCTCATTCTTCTGACCCTTCTGAAACCCCCACTTGGAGCTCTGAGAAGGCTCTTCTTTCCTACTTATTCCATTTCATGTGTAATTAAATGTGTGCTACTGAGTTAGTGGTTTCTTCTGAGCCTTTTTGGCAGCCTGACACTCTAGGGACTGGGTGGCACAAAGAAAGCACATGCTTCTCAGAGATTTCTTCCTTCCCCTCCCTGTTCCCTTGTCCCTCCTCTGGTCAAGAATCCCCAGTCTCCTTTAAACACACAGCAATCCTAGGCCTGGTCACCCTCTGCTCTTCAGTGGAGTCCTAAATTCCAGTCTTTCAGGACAGTTCTCTTGAGACAAGAGCTCAGTTTGTGGGCACCAAACTGGCAGAAACAAGGTCCCTGTGCCTTTATGGATGCCATTGCTCTTTTTTTCTGGAGAAGTGCAGGGGCCTGATGGCTGAAGGATGGCTCCTGTCTGCTCACATGTTACCCCCTTTCCCACAGCTTTGTTATCTATGGTTTTAGTTACACACAGTCAACTGAAGTCTGAAAATATTAATATTTGTTCTTACTCTCTCAATATATCATGTTGGCTAACTCCTATCACTGTCTGTAATTATAATAATGTCATGAGTATCATATATATTGTTATATATAATCTATATATTATAGATTAGATTTCACTATAGCTGTGTATGTACAGGAAAAAGCTAGTTTTACATTTCCACAGGGGTCCTTGCAATTTATCCTTTGTGGATAGGGGGCATTACTTTGCAGTTTGACAGACCACCTCTGATAGCTGAGGGGTCTTGGGCAAGCCTCAGCTCCCTCTTCTGGAGTACCAGAAGAGCAACAGGCTGTATTTCAATTTAGGGCCTTATAAAGATAGATAGAAAGATAAATGGAAAGGTAATACATGGGTTTACTCAGTTTTGCTTGGATAGGTGCTCAATCAATGGAAGCTATTTCAATTATTAATAAGGGAATAAGAGACACCACAAAGTAAAAAGAGGCAAGCATGGTGGAGAATAGGGTCCATGAGAGAAAGATCCAAGAAGCCTTGGCAATAAAGCCAGGAACCAGTTGGGAACTGAATGTTAAAAGGGACCAACTTTGGGGGCTGCATTGAGGCTCCAGATTTCAGAGATGGATTATGCATGTGTCCCTGAGAACAATAATAGCTAAAGGTCTTCTGTGTGAGAGTTAAGGATTCTGAGTTTGCAATTCCATATGCAGCAGTCCGGGTTGCTCCAATCTAGAGTCACAGATCAGGGAGATCTGGTATGTCTCCACTGATAAATGCCCATCTTGAGGAGGCGGCTGTCTTTACCTTTTGATGTCTTTATTCCATCGTCTGGCCAATCTCCTGCCACAAACTATTTTTGACTCCAATGAAGAGGAAGCTAAATGTTGTGGTGGCAGGCTGGGGCAGACTGGCGGTGACCCCGAGACAGTGCCTGCCACCCCTGAAACAACCTCAAGCCATTTTGTTTCTAGAGGATGATAATAATTTCTTCAATTTCCTTCCTTCAATTTCTTCTCAAGACACTGCTTTGTTTGCACATAGGCTAAGCTTTTAGAAGATGCAGGTCTTACAGAAAGAGACAGAACCATACACGTGTTACATGTCAACTAGAGTTCATATGTTTCCTACTAACTATTATCTAAAGAAACGTTTTATATATGTCTAGGTATGTGCATATATGTGGAGGTTGCAGATCAGCATTGGCATCATTCTTCAGGTGCCACCCACCTTTTGAGACAGAGTTTCTCATTGGCCTGGAGCTCCCTGGTCTAGCCCCAGGGATCCTCCTGCCTCAGTCTCCCCAGTGCTTGAGCACACATGTATACAGCCACAACCAATTTTTTTTCAGTAGGCTGAGAATGGGGCCAGGCCTCTATATTTGTGATGTAAGCCTTTTAATGACTGAGAAATCTTTCCAGGACTCTTTTCTAAAAGTTTAAGTCAGTTTTCTTAATTGTTCTATGAAATTACCATCCATGTGGCCAATTTACAGATCAGGAACTGGAGGCTTGGAGAGAGAACACAATTAGGAAATGGCAGCTCCAGGATTCCAATAGAGACCTTTTTACCTGTGTTTTTTCCCCTAAAAATCTTTCTTCTTGGAGTAGTGTAGTAATGTTTCTGGTCTGGACCTTTGGGCCTGGCCCTGAGATTCTGACCCACACACCTGCAGACCTGCAGACCCACAGAGACACACAGATGCTTATATTAATTGTACATTGATTGACTTGGGGCCCAGGCACATAACTTGCTAACTCTTTACCCTTAAATTAACCCATGATTCTTATCCAGTTCAGCCATGTGGCTTGGTACCTTTCTCAGATCAGCATAGTTGTCCTCTACATCTTCTGGCTTATCTGGTTTCTCTGTGGCATTTCTCCTCTGTTCTTCCCGTTCCCAGAGTTTTCTTAGTCTGATAGCCCTGCCTACACTTCCTGTCTGCCTTCAGCCAATCAGTATTTTTATTAAACCAGCAGGCAGGACAATTATTTACAAAGTAACATAGTCGCACCACAGAGTAGTGTGATGATTTTAGTGGGTTTTGATCTTTCTTCATCCATGGGCTACAAGGTTGAGCAGTTTATGGTTCCCCTTTCTGTGTAAACAGAGAGGTGACATTACCACTTATCAGTCTCTCTGGATTCAGATCATCAAAAATAAGTTGCTGTGTGAGTCACAGCTGGGTTTCAGAAAAGTCTCCTTCAATATTGTCAACCCCCTGTCTCAGACGAGGCAGCCTAGGGAAACAGAAAATGAACAAAGGTAGCCCACGCACTGGCCTCTCAGGGACCTGAGTGCTTGAGTCCAGTCTTACTGTAGACCTGAGAGATTCTCTCTGAGTTGAGTCTGATACATGGAATGATATCTCGGGTCCCTACTGCAGAAGGAAGATTCTGGGAAGCAGCAACTGAAATATAGACTCCATGTTTGTGTCAATGATTCACTTGCCCTGTGGAACCAGAGGATCTCCAAGCAGCTTCTTCTGATGGGATCCCACCAGGGCATCTCTGGTGAAGAGAGTTTTAGATGAGCCTTGGTAGAAAGTTCTAGTAACCTTTTGCACTTTCTGAGACTGCTCTCTATTATATACCTTCCTCTACTATTCCACTGGCCCTTTGCATAATAAAAATGGGACATTTCCCCATATCCCATGTACACATTTTCCTTTTCTCCTCATCCTTTTCCAGCATCCCAAAGCCTGAGCTTCATGACCAGGATGCTGCCAGTACAGCCAGCCAGGCAGTAAGGAGACTGACTGATACTCTGTTCTAAGAAGCCATCACCTTTTGGCTTGAGGCTTGGATGGCTTCACCAGCCACAGCTCTGAGTAGCATGATGGGAACTAAAAATAATCAAAGGAGGGGCCCAAAGAGACAGGTTGGTTGTCAGAAATGAAACAGTTCATTCCAAGCTGGTCCTCAGGCTCCCTCAATTCCACAGTCTCTCCCACACATACACTATCCAGAGCTTGGTGGGTTCTGATGGCATCCAGTGGGAGGCTTCTACTTCTGACATTGGAAGAGTGTTGTGAAAGAGTCTTAGGATGAGCAGTGTGGGAGAAAAGGTGGATAGTGGAGAGTTAACATTTGGAAAGGACCATTTGGATGACTATAGACTAAGGATCAAGTGAGGAAGGGCTGCTTGATGGAGAGAAAAGAACAGAGGCTCAGGAAGCCCCCTAAGGAAAAGCTTTTCTGGGCCATGGTTTATCTTTAAATTTGGAAGGATATCACAAATCTTCGTTTTATCTGTGAAAGGAGTCTATTGTCCTTTTAAGAATAAACACTGCGTGCCTTGTAGGATTGGCCATGTACACATCCCCTTTGCTTTATTTTTTTGTTTGTGAGTTCAGGGAAAGAATGGCTGAGATTACATTTGGAGTTCAGCCTCCTTGGTACATGGGAGTGTTCACATGGAAGGGACTTATGCCATGCATTTGGCGTCTATTCAGTGTTTCTCTGCCAAAGTTTCCCATTCACCTTGTGGGGCTTCTTGTTCCCACAGTGAGGAATTCATTCTTTTTTGGAGGAAGATTTGGGGTGGGATGAAATCTATTTTATTTCTGGCTCCTTCTTCCCTTTCTAGCTTTCACCACTTGACCAGGGATAAACACATATTTTGGTCATAAACTCCTTTTACTGTGAAGACAAGAGGATGAAATAATGAGGCTTTACTCTGAGTCATTGGGTATTTTCTTGTTCATTTTTGTGTTTAAGCAAAAAATACTTTAGCCCACGGTGGGCTCTAGCCTGCCTTGCCCATGTTTCTGTGGAGAGCAGGAGAGTGAATTTCTCACAGTGTACTCACCTGACCCTGCCTGGTTCAAAGCCCACAGCCACCATGCTCACACCAGCAGCAGAAAGTCTACAAAAGATGCCAGACTCTCAACATAAGGGTGGAAAGACACTCCTATATGATACTCCTACTTGGATTCTCTGAGTCTTTCGAAGCACTGGACTCTTGCTGCCTAGGGAGAGAAATAAGAGCTTTCAAATATGACACAAGCGTAGCAGCCAAGAAAGAGAGGTCGACTCTTTTTAAAGCTCCCCAGTTCTCATTTTGCACCCTGTATTGCTGAGAGTGAGAATCCCTGAGCAGAGCTAGCTCAGAGCTGGAGTTGATGACCAGTGAAAAATTGTAATGCTGCTTTGCCTTTGTGGAGGGGTTTCTAAAACACAGAAAAGCTGGAGAGATTGTTTTTCTATACATAGTTAGGCAGCTCAGTCTCTTCAAACAGTTGACTCAGCCTAAGCCGTATAGCTTGCCAGGGCAAGAGGGGCTTGGAAGTAAATCCAAGACCATGACCTTCTGGTCTTCTGGAGATGAGGCATGATTTACCTGTTGGTAGGAATGGTGCTTGTTATGTCCAACCTGAGCAGGCAGCTGCTTTCTCAGTGAGCTAACTCCTTGCTGTGCAAAATACATCGTGCTCCAGTAGTCCTCAAAGTGTGCCTCTTAGATCAGCAATGTCAACATCATCTGGGAACTTAGAGATGCCTGTTCTCAAGCCCCAAGATGGATACACTGGGTGGTAGTCTCTGGGGTAGGACCCCAGTGATCTGTTCTTAACAAACTCTCTGGATGATTTTGAGGGGACTCCCCACTGGTAAGTAAGGAGGAGGTTGGGACTAGGAACTGAGTGCAAACTTGACTAGCTACTCTGGAATTTCTTTGCATTCTGGATGTCATGCTGATCTCAGCACCTGAGGGAGACTTGGATAGGTGTTTGTTTTTGAAATAATGCTAACTATGATGAAAATAATATGGCACAATATTTACAATTTGGAATACTTTCATTGTATTATTTTCCTGGGGAGAGATGGACCAACAAACATCTGTTAACCTAAGGCAGGATGCCGATAAGACTGGGGCTAGTTTGGCAAACAAATAAATATTAGAGTTACAGGAATATGAATGAGTCAGAACCAGCTGTATCACCAAAAACTCCTACTTCGTGAGTCATAGACTGTATCAACAGAATCCTCTCTCAGCTAGCCTACAGTATGCAATACATGTGCACCTTCCAAGACCACATGTAACTGGAACACTACATGTGGCAAGAGTAGGAGTTGGGAGGGAAGAAAGGTGGGAGTCTGATGACCCCAACCCCTCTGTATGGGCATTAACAAGGCTTCTCTCTCTCTCTCTCTCTCTCTCTCTCTCTCTCTCTCTCTCTCTCTCTCTCTCTCTCTCTCTCTCTGTGTGTGTGTGTGTGTTTATGATTTAAGTGTGTATGTCAGGCACATGCTCATGCCACAGTGTATGTCAGAGGGCATCTTTTGTACTGGTCCCTGCCTTCTCTGTTTGAGAACAGGCCTCTTGTTTTGCTACTGTATGTGCCAGGATGATTTGCCCACAGGCTCTGAAGTATACTCTCTCTGCTTCTTAAATTCCTTATCACAGGGTTTAAGATTATATACACAGCCACTGCAACTGGCCTGGCCTGGGATCTGAACTCAGGTCTTCAGTCTTGCATGCATGTTTGAGTCCCTGAGACAGCTCCCTAACCCAATAAGCTGATGCTGTGAGTCACAGTCCCTGTGATTTCACGATCACAATAGTCGTGTAGCTCACAGAGGACAGACTTCCACAATACAAGTGTTTATAGGCTTATACATCCAGCTGAGGGAATATACCCATTTTATAGATGAGAAATGTGATACTTGGCCCCAGGCTGGAGAGCTGTCTTAACAGGCCACATTTTTACTCCCTGGCCTTGCCACGTCACTCACCGTACAGATCCCTATGTGTCATCACTAGCCACCTGGGAATGACAAGGCAGTCTTAAGAAGATGACTTCCCAATAGAAGCCTTGACTTCCCATTTTCTTCCAGTGATACTTTTCAGCCTTATCCCCAATGTCCAAAAATATAGCACTCTTGAGAGGTTTCAAGAGATGCAGAGCAAGGAAGAGCTTTGTGTAGCTGATTGATCTTTCCAGCCGAGGATTCTGTTTCATCCACCTGTTGTTGGAAGATTGCCTGTAAAGAAGAAGGAAGCAGGAATAGGTCACTCTTGGGTCTAGAGTGGGATATTGAACTCTGATAGGAACAAATAGTACCCAGATCTACCAAGCCTCTGGGCCCAGCTTTTGAGTCAAGCTTTTCTGTCACTGTTACTTGGTTCCTCACTGTTGGGACAGACTGCTTTTGTCCTTCCTCCTTCAGCTTTCACCACTCCAATGACAAGGTCATAAGAGAGGATCTTCTTTGCTGGCTCAGTGACCTGCTTTATATACTGTTGACAGAGGTATTTAATGGGCTTTGCCTATTGAACAATTCATGTAAAGGTCTGAGTAATCTCCACCCCAGGCCTTTCATCACCAGCCCCCTGCTGGGACAATTCCTTGGTGGCATTCTTTCCAAAGAGGTGGGAGGGCTGAGGTCACAGCTCCTTTCTCTCCTGGCAGACACGCTTTAATTAGGTTGCAAATTAGCAGAGGCACTGGCAACTCTGCTCTTTGCACAAACCCCAGTTCTAAGGCTGTCTTTGAACTTGCCATCTGTGATCTCCTTGGTTTGCTTGCTCTCGGAGGAGCAGTACTGGCCAACTAGAGAATTTCTTGAATAGTTTTAGCTACCTATGAGTATTTTCTATCCTGAGCAAGGTGATGTTGGGTTGTGGTGTGTGTGTGTGTTTGTGTATGTGTGTATATGTGTATATGTATGTATGTGAGTGTGTACATGTGTGTACTGTGTGCATTTGTATATATGCATGTATGTGTATATGTGTGTGCATATATATATATAGTGTTAGTGCATGTGTATATGTGCATATGTGCGTGTACCTGTGTGTATATGTGGTTATATGTATGTGTGTATGTGTTTTCATATGTATGTGTGTATTTGGATGTATGTGTGTATTTGTATGTGTATATTTTGTATGTGTATCTCTCTCTCTCTCTCTCTCTCTCTCTCTCTCTCTCTCTCTCTCTGTATGTGTGTGTGGTTGGCACATACTTCTAAATTTCTCCCAGGCACTGAGCCTACCTCTTAATCTGGATTATCTCATTTCATCACAAGACTTCAGTGACAGAGGTATAATTGCTATCCCCATTTTACAAATGAGGACATTGAAGTGTTGGGATTAAATAACTTTCCCAAACTGAAAAAAAGAAAGAAATAAAGAACAAAGGAAAGAGTGGAAGGAAGGAAGGAAAGATGGAAAGAAGGAAGGAAGGAACAGGAACAGAATGAAGTCAGGATTCAAATCTTATTCTCAACCTCATTCTGGCAACCTGGGTATTTAAAGAGCTGCCAACATCATTGCCAATAGTTGGGTTCTCACTAGCGATACAGAATCTCAGGCCCACTGAATCAAGGTCATGTGCAACATCACAGGACATGGAAGCAGCCCACATTCAGTAACATCACTGATTCATGCACTGTCCTGACTGCAAACTACCATCTCCTCTGGTTTTTTAATTTCAGAAAGGGGTGTAGTCAGCATCCAGTCTGGCACAGAGCCAGAAAATCTCTATGCCCAAACTGGCATGTGAACATTTGACTCTTCCCCTTGTGGACTTAGAAGCATCCTAGATTCCTGATGTCTTGATGGATGACAGAACCTGACTGTCCCCTTTGTGATGCTTCTACAGATGTCCAGCACATCAAGAGGAGAGACATCGTGTTGAAGAGAGAACTGGGTGAGGGAGCCTTTGGAAAGGTCTTCCTGGCTGAGTGTTACAATCTAAGTCCCACCAAAGACAAGATGCTTGTGGCAGTGAAGGTAAATCTGGGGCATATGGGCAACCAGGACAAGGCTGGTGGTGGGGCTCTAGGGGGCCGTTGAGAAGATGGTGTTAAACTGGTCTCAAACCGCATTAGGGACCCTTGGTCTAGAGTCACTGAAGCTTCCAACAGCCCAAAAATGATTTTGGTTTTAGAAGTCAAGAACTGCAATATGTAAAGGGCCTCTGCCTGGGGACAACTTCTCTCTGTGAAAGGCTCTGGCTGAATGAGGAACTTTAGGTCATTCCCTTAAGTGACTTTCATATGCTGTTTACCCCAGACAGGCATTTGGCCAGATCTCAGGAGCAGATCTGGATGAAATGGGCTGTCTGATGAGTCAGAGGAGCCCCATTTCAAAGTTACTAGACATCACAGGGAGCAGTGGGAGACAGGGTTGAAGTGGTCACAGAATTAGCACCTGGAACTGGTGGGTGTGATTAGGATACACTTTAAAATTCCTGCTATGACAACTGAGCTTAGACCCCAAGAATACATGCAGAGGGGTATGCAGTTGTGAAAGGACTTTTAAACACAGTCTGTGTGCCACTGAGGCTCCAGACAGGTTTGCAGCTGGGGATGGTTTGCTGGAGAAGTGCAGAGGGAGCTTTTATTTCTGCAGGCTGCCCTCCTCCAGCCTGATTCAGCAGAAGGCCTTCTCTCTGCTTAGTGTAGGGCAGGTCTTGACATGTTCACCGAGCAAGTGAGTCAGGTGGACTCACTGAGGTCGGAACCATACTCTAGAGTCAGGAGAATGGAGTGGCTTCTAATGTGTCCAGCATGTTCCAAAGGCCATCATAAAGTTTCCATGATGTTCCAGAATGACAGATGACCACAGAGATGGAAATGAGGGCCATAACCACTGATGAGGACCCTCATTAGAACCTCAGAATGACCCTATCTTTAATACTGAATAGCCTGGTGGACACTCCATAGTAAAAGCAATTTATGTTTCTTTGACTTTTGAGTTTCTGTATCTACAGACATTGGTGTCTATCTGTATGTTGTCTCTGCCTTCAGAGGATGAACCATCTAACAGACACAGTGTAGTTCAGGGTACCATCTGCCATGAGCATCAGGGTGAGAGCTTGGATACAAATCCCAAATCCCTTGCTGATCAGCTACTTGACCTTGAGTGGAACATAAGGTGGGCTTTACTTTTCCCCGCTGAATGATAGTAGTCATATCTCCTCAAGACTCAGTAATTGTTCAATAAAAAGCACTAACTGATCTTTTAATAACTGGATTTAATCCTGATATATTTAGGCACATTATATATGCGAGATTTTATTTGTCATAAAGCTTACCATTTTTTTTCAGAGGAAAAAAGGACCAGAGACTAATTCTAAATATTTAAATGTTGAAGGCTGTGCACTGTTGTATCTCTCAATCCTGCCTGTGCAATGGGAAAGCAGCATAGACATCACATGAACTAGAATGAGTGGCTGTTTTCCAAGACAGATATTTTACAAAATAAGACATAGATAGCTGGTTCCTGTTTTAAAAATAAGTGTCTAGAATATTGCTCCGCAAAGGGTTGATGATTATTGGTGCTATACATTCTTGGAATGAACTTGAGTGCCTTGGACAAGGCTTAGAGAAAGCTTTCTAATTTTGTCCTTAACCTTTGTGTCTGCCCTGCTCTGTTATGTTTAATGATAGAATGGTACTCATCTTCTGGCTGTCTCAGTGTCTATCTGGGAAGTGGCAAAGGAACCAGCTTGGGAATCTTCAACAGGAGATAAAACAGTGACTGAGAACTGTCAGGCCTGTGGAGAGCCTGGTATAGAGAGGCACTTGCCAGGATGCATGATGCAGAAACAGTGTGTTTCTGGTTGCATCCTTTCCAAAGGGTCTCCTACGCCCCAGGGGTCTGGGAAGCTCACAAGTGCTCTGGAATCTGACACCATTTGCCAGGCAATGGAGCTGCACAGCCCAGCCTGCAGCCCTTAGAAGAGTCTCACGTTCTCCAAGACCACCCAGGAATGGGAGTTCTCTGCTCTCTGTCTTTCCTGCATTCTGATACTTTTGCAAGCTTTTCTCTTGACTCTGTTCTCATGTTGATGCAGAGCAATTCTGTACTTCTGGAGGACACTGGCAAGCATAGACCAAGCCTAGTTTTCTTCAAAATTGGGTGTGGGTTTTTAATCTGTTGGTGAGTATTTTTTGCCCAGCAGTTAATATATAAACAAAGGTGTGGCAAATAGCCTGTTTTTGAAGGTGCTTGCAGCCTGCTTGGGATCCAAAAAAAAGAAAAAAAAAAAAAAAAAGAAAAAACAAAAAACAAACAAAAAAAAAAAAACCCAAAAAAAACCCAACAACAACAACACAAAAAAAAACCATCTGGAAAATACATGAAAGACAGGACAAGACAGAGCATAGTTTGTGTATAAGCAAGATGTTAAACTCCAGATGTTCCTAGGACAACCTCTCAATACCTTTCTTAAGTTGAAAATATCTTAAGACAAAGCCAGAGGCTTGTAGTCTCAGAACTCAAGATGCAGATTTAGGATGGTTAGGCATTTGATTCTGTCCTGTGCTATACAGGGAGAGTCTGCCTGGGAGCTACAGCTCGCTGCTGCCACTCTCTATCTCAAGAGAGAACTGAGCCACATCCAGTAGCCTAGGGAAAGGTCTAAATTCTTAACTCAAAGTCAGATTTCTACGGCATGTTTTCTTCTAACCATCAGTTGTAAGAGATCATACGTAGTACAATTTCTAGTTTCAAATTGGAGACGCCGCTTTTAAACAGTCTTTACTACTCAATCCACTTACACAGCATTGGCCACCGAGAAAACTTCTTGCTTGGCACATGGGAAACACTTTCTTATTTTATATATATTATATTATTTTACATATACTATCTATATTTCCCCCTTCTATTTTTCCTCTCTCTGTTATTCTGTCTCTGTCCTGAGTGATCTTCAATGCTCTTCCTGTATACAATGCATTCCTACCTGTACTTTAATTAGTTTGAATTTTTCAATTTGTGATTTTTTTTTAACTTTAGTGATCATGTGGGTTATTTCCAACACATCTACTGGGTTCCTAATATTTGTTATTTCAACCTTCTGCCTTATTTATATTTGTCTTTATTGTCTATATGGGTGGTTCCTCCTTCCCCCGCTTTGAAATGGGATTCTGCTATGGAGCCCTGGGTGGCCTTCTAGTTTATTCTCAGACTTGTGGTGATCCTCCTGCCTCTGCCTCCCAAGTTCTGGGACAATAGGCATGAATTACCATGCCTGACACACATGTATCCTGATCATACACTTTGATTATTTGCATGTCTGTGTGTGTCGTGTGTGTATTCACAGTACCTAAATGTGTGGAAGGCAGAGGACAATGTTTAGGAGTTGATTCTCTTCTTCTACCACCTGAGTCCAGGAGACTCATCCCCTGTCTCCAGGCTTGGTGACAAGTACCTTATCCCTCTGAGCCATCCTGCTGGCTTATATATTGTTTTCATAAAAAGCAATTATTTATTCATTTTTGGGAGAATGTCTTTATTTCAAAATAAATATGGGCCTAGTTTGCATGAATTCAAGTTTCTGTTTGGACAGTTTTCACAACTTAGATTTAGCATGATATTTCTTTTAAGACATCTGAGCCTCAGCATTCGGGTTTCTTTGGGCTTGGAGGGTTGTTTTGATCTAAATGGAGTGCTCATGATTTCCAGTTATAGTAATTTAAAATGGATCAAGAATTGACAGCTTTTATGAAAATTCTGAGGACATAATCTCTGGGCTTTTATTGGGGGGTTAATGTATTTTGTCATCTACAAAATTTAACATAGGATGTCTAAACTTCAGTATTATTGGCAAAGTGGAATGGATCAATGTTGGTAAGAGTTTTTATTTCCTTGCATAGTGTTTAGAAGCCTATTTTGGTCTCTGTCCAGTAGATGCCAGCTCCCTCTGTAGCAAACACCCATACCCCTGCCATTGCTCAGTGCTCCTAGTAAAATGTGGAGACTACACTTAGCATTGGTCAACTCCTTCTTAGTAAAATATAGTGATCTCAAAGTGCTATAGGCAACTGAAGAAATATGGGAGTAGAAGAGGGGCATTCCCCAGAGAAGAGCATGTCCATTGGTCATCCAGAGCCAAAAGGTCAGCTCTGAAAGCGTACAGATAAGTAACATTGTATGAACACAACAGGTTGTATTTGGAAATATGTATGCATTGCATGTACACAAACACACACACAAGAGAGAGAGAAAGAGAGAGAGAGAGAGAGAGAGAGAGAGAGAGAGAGAGAGAGAGAGAGAGAGAGAGAGAGAGAGAGGAGAGAGAATAACAGTAGATAAAAAAAGAGGCCAGGATTTGTAGGAGAGTGGGGAAGATGTTGGCGGGTTTGGAGGAAGGAACGGGAAGGAGAAATGTAATTAAAATACAATCTTAAAAATAAAGATGAGAGGGGAAAATTAGCAAAATTTTACCAAAAGCAGTGATCTTCAAAACTGTAGCAGTGGTTTAAAATGCTCCTCTAATATTTAACTCTTTTGTTTAGAACTGGCTTGCATTTTGCTTTAGTTAATACATTCAATGGTCTTGGCGTTAACAAGCAGCCACAGCACACGTGGTAAATTATTGGTCAAGCTGGATCCCTGATTCATCAGGGTCTCACTGTTGCTCTTTCTTCTATACTTGGAAGGGAGCTCTTTAAATCTTAGCTTTTTACTGTTTTCCAGTTTTTCAGATGATTTTTCTTCCACTGCAAACTGTTTTTAGTCATTTATCTTTAGCATGTCTTTGCAAAGTATTCATCCTGAGGTCTATAGAAACTGCCTGCTTCCCACTCATAATTTTTTATGATGTTTCATTATATTAAGTGATCACATGATCAAGTTTAACTCTCCTGAGTAAATTTGTGGATGATCAAAGTTGATTCCTAGTAAACTTCTCTTGGAGACATGAGGATCTCTGTAGGCAACCAGAGCTGAGGGTTCAGGGTCCCATGGTACAAGCCAATATGCTCTGCAGAGTTGATGGGCAGTACCAAGTCAGCTGCCTAATCATATTTCTACATCTCTCTTGCAAGTCTTTATGACCAAGAGAGTATCAAGTGAAAAGTCCTGAGGCAGATAAAGCCTAAAAGGTACAGAAAAGCCAGTAAGATTGAAGCAAAGTACATGAGGGGAACACGGAATAGGGAGAGGAAGAGGATGAGGAAATGAGTCTAGCTGACATCCCTGGTCCATGACTGATAAGAAGTTGATATTTCATGCTGAAGACAATGGGAAATGATGACACACGAGAAAGGGCATCTGTTCATGTGGTGACCACCCATCTCTGTCCCCTGTCACTCTATGAATCTCACCAAGGGGAAGAGACAACAGATTTTGAGGGACTGAAATAAAACAATTTTCACAATTAGAACAGGTTGGTTAGATGTGTATGCATGTCAGTGTATGCATGAACACCCAGGATTATGCATATTCTTATGTGCATAATAAAATGGGTTTCAAGATATTAATTAAATCTCAAAGACAACGTTTCTTGAAATATCTTTTCACCACCAAAGAAAAAACAAATTGGAGGCAGCAGTTGACCAGGATGAAGATGTCATCTGTCAGGGAAGGGTTTGGACTGCTGGGCACATCTGTTTCTGCCTCGTCCTGTCCCAGTGAAATCCTTGCTCGGGGCTGGAGTTCTTATAGGAGTTGGTACTTGTGGACAAGACCAGAGGGGGAATGACCCCTACATTTTGAAGGGAAAAGAAGACAAGGAATTAGCTTCCAGTTCTCATTGCCTTGTGCTTACTATATAAAGTACCCAGCCAGGAATGTCCCCAACTTCAGGCTCCATGGCAAGACTCTTTTCCCTGTGCCAACAGTTGGTGACTATGATAAGCATCAACTTTGTCCCATGCCACTTGGTGGTGACCCATTTTACAGTTGCCCAGCAACCAAGGAAATATTGGATATAGAATCCCATGAGCAGGGCCAGAGAGCTTTTGGCCCTGTTTCCCTCTCCATTATTCTCCTGTCATCTCTGTCCCAATTGCATTAACCCCTGGGGACTGTGGCCACTGACAGCTTTGGCCCCCAGTGGCTACACTCCTCACTTTGACAGTTACATGAGAAAGTCAGGTTTGACCCACCAGCTGGGAAGAGGAGTGCGAAGGAGGAGGGAAAGGGTGTGGAAGTGCCCAGAGACAGCGGCTGCATTGTGCTCCATCTCAGGAGGAGCTTGTCTGCCTTGCAGCTCAGGGTGCCAGCCTGCGGGATAGACCCTGCTGTTTCTGCTCAGGGGCTGAGAGCAGAAATAACCCACGGCTGTCACTGATGTCGGGGCTGTGGGAGAGAGTGATTTAGAGAGATGGAGAGAAGCCATTTGGCTGCCCCAATATCTGATCTACTTTTCTCTCCCATAAATCCAGCATTCACATAAATCCTCATACTCTCCCACCCCATTTGTGCTGGGTTCTTTTGACCCCACCCCCCTTTCCACTTCCTCATGAAAATAAATGAGTCACACTTGGTCATCTTGTGACTATGTTTTATCTTTTGTAGCTCAGGGCTGTGGCACGGAGGTAGGTTACCAGAAAAGGTAATTTTCCCCATGACACATTGACTGGCAAATCTTTGTTCTGATATCGGGTAGCCATTACAGATAATCCTTTATTCATAGATGTCCCCAGAGCTAAACAATCATATCAACAAATTTTAGGTGTTGAGGGCAGTGGTTGTAGCTCAGTTGGCAGGATTCTTATCATGTCTAGCATATACAATACCTTGGGTTTGAGCCACAGCAGTGTGTAAGACCAAGCATAGTGGAGTATGGTTGTAATTTTTTAGTGGAAGCAGGAATTCAGGGTCATTCTCAGCTACGTAGCAGAAAATCCTACCCCCCCCCCCAAAAAAAATTACATTTGGTAAATTGTAGGTCTGGTAAAAGTAACTTTTGAGATTTTTCTCAGCAGGCCACTTAATGGAAAAGTTTTTTTTTTTTTTTTTTTCCTGGTAAAATCCTTTAAATTTTCTGAAGAAGAGAAGGTGATTCTGGTTGAGGTTGGGATGGGGCTTCAGGTGAGGAAAGCCACACTTGTTCTCATGGCCCTGGAGGAACTGCTACCTAAGACTGGGTTACTCTGAGTCTTAGAGAAGGATTATTCAGGTCCACTGTGCTTCCCATCATTTAGACTGTGTAAACATGGGCTCGTTCTCAAACACACTCAGCCTCAGTTCTCCAGCTACAGAAATGTACAGTGGGGAACTAAAGTGGTGGATAGCCTTCTCATACTAAGCATCCATCATCTCTGATTTGTGGTGGCTACTGAGAGGTTAGAGAGGCATACTTGGTACAGTCTACGCAGGCTGATGTCACTGCAGTTTGAAAATTCTAAACAATTGGCAGATTTCAACCTTTGGGGCTGCAGCACATGGAGGAAGAGCTTTGGCCAGGGAGGCCTTGAAGAACTTGTATGTATGGCAAGCCATTTTGCCTGAATCACCAGAAAACAAAACAAAACAAAACAAAAACAAAAACAAACAAACAAAAAAAAACCAAAACAGACCTATAGTAGAGAGAGTGCAAGCCAGTCTCTAGATACTTTAGTGTCTCAATGACCTGAGATTCTCCAGCAGGTTTTATCCTTACTTCTTGATTACCTAGCAATCATGACTTGGAGAATTTGCCCTAGGACCTTAGGGCAATTATGGGAGGTTCAGTAATGAGTGGGCACACCTGCATAGGCTTTTTCTCTAGCATAGGGCTTTTTCATGAATAGACCATCCTTCATCTTGGACAACATTGTCCATCCTTAGGATGGTTATTCTAGATAGTATTTTGTAGTTGTGTTAAACACCATGACCAGAAGCCATATGTGGAAGCCAGAGCTTGAAGGCAGAAACTTGAAGCAGAGACCATGGAGGTCTTATGCTCACTGGTTTGCTCCTAAACTCACATACAGTTATTTTCCTTACAAGACCAACTTCCCAGGGATATCACTCCCCACAGTGAGCTGGACCCTCTGACATCAATCAATAATTAAGAAAAGTGACACACAGACATACCCCCAGGCCAATCTGATGGAAGCTGTTCCTCAGTTGAGGTCCCCTTCTACTTGGATGTGTCAAATTGACAACCAAGATGAGCGATTATGGTCATACCCTGTTCATTGTCTCTTGAATGTACTAAGCATGTTTAGTTTGGGTATTACATTTCCCTTCTGATGCTGAAAACCCCACCTTGGTGTCCTATATTCTTTTTTCTGTATTCATCTTCACAAAATAAGAAATGGTGAGATAGGCAGTACTTCTCTCTGGGTCACACTTGGTCTTGAAACCCCTATAGGGCAGAATCATAGCATGTTGGCAGAGTGGCCTCCATTGACTCACTGCCTTATCCTACACTTAGTGGCTGTCAACCTGTTCCTGTGTGTGTCTAAGGTTTCCATCTGTCAACTGTAGCCCCACCTTTTCCCTAGAACTTCTGCTAAATTTTTGGTTGGAGAACACAGTGACTAGTGTTCACTCTCTTTTGTCAATATAGTCTCTTTCATCATTAAGACCCAAGGACTCCAAAGGATGGCATCATGATGTTGTCTGACTTCTGGAGCTTGTAGTGATGTACAAAGACAAAGCAATTCAGATGGTGCTGTTCAGGTTATGCGTTATGTAGGCGTAACTTACCCACAAGGACACCAATACCAGATAGATATTTATTAGAATATAAACCAACACTCACGGTACAGGCAACAGAGTATAATAGCACCTGAACAGGGACCAGAGTCTGCAGACGGACGGACCACGTGAGCCTCCCTCCAGCAGCCAGGAACCAGGAAGAGAGCCTCTCAGCGTCCCGGCAGCCCCTTATCAAGGGTTTGGCCACACCCCCTCCAGGAGCCCAGGACCCTGGATAAGCTTCTCTGGACCCCACCAGCTGACACCCGAATCCCACAACAGCGTTAGAGGGACTTGTTTTGTAAAGGGAGCTTTCGGAACAGGGGTCTTCCAGGTCTGTCTTCTCATAAATTTGTTTCCTGCCATTCATACTGAGGGAAGCTGGGGGATGCACGGGAAGCATAGGTCGAAGTCACTGGCCAGAGCCTGGGATGTGGGGATCTCCTTTGACAGAAACCAAAATGCTGAGTGAAAATGGGCTTTAGCAGTGTGCTTCAATGTTAGGTTTCAAAATAGATTGTATTCACTGTGGGTCCCAAGGGATGTGGTAATGGGCTTCACCAGCTGGAGAAGACAGCTCTCTCTTCTCTAGTTGATAAAAACTGATGTTGTGTGGTTCTCAGGCCCTGAAGGATCCCACCTTGGCTGCCAGGAAAGACTTCCAGAGGGAGGCTGAACTGCTCACTAACCTGCAGCATGAACATATTGTCAAGTTCTATGGGGTGTGTGGTGATGGGGACCCACTCATCATGGTCTTTGAATATATGAAGCATGGAGACCTTAACAAGTTCCTCAGGTAAGCAAGAGTGGACAACATTCCCTGCCGCCCCCCAGTCCCACTGAGCCTTTGGGTTTTTTTTTTCCCCTCTGTGGTCAGGAGCCATATTTGCCCCTGTGAACTCAAGTCTGAGCATAACAATACAAAAGCACTGCCCTTCTGTTCCTTCTTTATCTTATCTATCATCATCTCTATCATCATCTCTCTATCTATCTCTCTACCGATCTATCTATATTTTTTATGTTCTGAGATTCCAGGTTTATGTGGTGCTGAGGGTGGAACCCAGGGCTTTATATATGCTGGGCAAGTACTTTACTAACAGAGCCACGCCCCCGTTTCATTTTTATGTGTTGCCTCTTTTCCAGCTCAACTTAAGTTTTCTTATCCTCAGTGAGATGCCCATGTTCTTTTTCTTGGCTCCCAGATGGGCTGATAAGAGTAAGGCCTGGAGTATAACCTACAAGGATCTCTGGTTGAGACTCGCAGCCCTGCTCTTTTACTCCAGTGTGGCAAATGTCTTAAATGTCTTACTTGCCAAGTGAGATTAGTAAGTTATAGTCTTAACCGAACTCGCCTCCCCCACTTAGAGACTTTTTTGATAATGAATGTGAAGTTATCAAATTATAAACTCATCAGAAAGCAGAGGTGATTAATAAAGTAGAATCAGGTAAATTCTACTTGTCAGCATTTAGACCTTGAGAAAGGAAAGGGAAGAGTCAGACTTGGCAAGAGTCTTCAGATATCTCCTTATGAGGCAGGTTTCCAAATAACTGACCCGGAGATACTGGGAAAACCTACTAGATTCTCTAAGTCTCTGGAACTTGAATTCATAACGAAACTGATTCCTGAAGAACTCAGGATGCTCAGTAGATGAGAGACTTGTCTTAATTATAAATGGATCAAGTTATGACTGCTTCATAGAGATGGTGATAGAAGCATTGCATGACAGCGTGTATATAATGCTTGGATGCACTTTGCATGCAGCTAGGTACCGAGCCAATAGTGGCTATTGTAAAAGTCACTACTCTTGTTATTGCATTATAAGAGCTATGAATCAAGAACTTCTAGATGATACCCTGTCTCCACATGCGGAATTCCCTCACCATGTACTTCCCCTTCTCTGCCCCTTTTCATACCACAACACGTTCTCCAGAATTACAGCTCATTCTCCAGTCCCAAGTGCAACCAGAAGGGCTCAGCAAAGCTCCCAGCTCCCGTGGATTTCTTTATACCAAAGAAAGATGAGGAATACAAAGCAAGGGAGAGACAGACAGGGAGAAGCAGGAGCAAGAACTAGGGCAGGAGAAACACAAAGCTATAAGAAAGAAAACACAAAACACAAGAAATAGTTTCTTATCATCGTGGCCAACTACTTAAGGGCAGGGGATTGAGGTTGACTCACAGTTTGAAGGGAAGCAGTTCTTCGTAGTGGAAGATATGGTCATGGCACATATCATATTTGCAATTGGGACTAAAAAAAGTTTGAACCAGAAGGAGTTTGGGTTATAAGCTGTGTGATACCTTTACACCAGGGACTTACTTTCTCTAACAAGGGTTGCCTTCTCAAGGGTTCTTCACTTCCCAGAAAAGTTCCATCAGTAGGGATCAAATATTCAGACACATGTGTCTCTGGAAGCATTTTACATTTGAGCCCTAACAGATACACATGACAAGAAGCTGTGTCTGTGCTGAATTACTCATCCCTTGATTCTTCATGGCAGGGATGTAGGAAGAACTTAGGGATACTTCTGTATTTGTCTTTGGAGTGGATTCCTGAAGACAGGAAGGGGGAATCTATTCAAATTAAGATCAACAGTCTCTCCAGGTATTTTGTGGCAACTGCTGCCCAGAATCCCAGGGGATGCCTGGATTCTCACCTAACTTCCTACGCTCTATTAGTCAAGGCCAAACTTTTTCAAAGCTCTAGGCTGAAAACCGGGGTCACACCCAAGCCTTGTTAGGAGCTAACTTACAGGCTGCTCTCCCAAGTGCCCCTCTCGACTCCCTGGGTCAGTTCTGGCTGCTAGTATGTCTTCTGGTTAGTGGAGTTTGGGACTGGCAGGAATGTGTCCTGGTGTACTAGAGTGATAACTGGCTTCTTGATGCATCCCTGGCTTGCTGATGCAGCCACTTTCCTAGGGAGGAAGGGGGGCAAAGCCCACCAAAGATAATAAATGGAGTATGTTCCTATTTAATGGTGCCTTTCAGTGGAAATTGGAGAAGCAGTAAAGCAGGTTGGGCCTTCACTGTATACTGGGGCTCGTTGGTCCTACACTTCATAAATAAAGCCCTGAGGGTGCTTATGGATCATTGGACTTTCTGCAGGAAAGAGAGAACACTAAAAGTGACCGATCTGACAGGGCAGGGTGTTATCATAATACAGACAGGCTAAAATTTAGCATGGAGGGAGTGTTGGGCTCCCAAGGAGTCAGAGTTTCTTCACTCTGCCTTGCTTTTGGTGTTGTGGGGGTGGTTAAGAGTATAGAGAAAGCCATATATCACTTACAGCTGGGGCTGTGGACTCCCTGTAAACAGCATCAGTACGGACAGCCTGGGGGAGATGCAAAGAAAGGAACAGCGCATAGCCAATCAGAACTCCAAGGGATGAGGCCTTAAGATCACTTGAAAATCCTTCATGATACTTTTTGGCAGTTTCTGTGGGACTCTCCCTTATAGTCAAAGACAATAATTCACAGGATATCTCTTGCCTACCACATAATCATTCTGAAATATCTAGGACTTTGGTTGAGCTTTCTAATAATTTTGTGCCTCAACTTAAAAAAGAAATCAGGGTAGGAGAATTAAATGAATGTATTTAGAACTATCAGCTAGCATGTGGCATTTAGTGAATTCTTTACTAATTATTCTAGAATAAGCACCTAGCACCTGGAAGAACCTAAGTGGTAGTTAGATACTGAACGAGAAGGTTTGTTCCCTGTTCCATTTGAGAACATCTGTGTTTTCTCAGTGGGGATTGTGTGGTTTTTACCCATAGCCTTACTCACTTGTATATCATTTGCGCAGATAGAAACAGACACAAGTAGCCTGGAAAGGGGATTTTCTTCATTTGTGTAGGATGGTCCAGAGAACTGAAAACGACCGAGACTTTGCCTTTGATCTATCGAGTTCTTTCTGCTCCACAGGGCTCATGGGCCAGATGCAATGATCCTCGTGGATGGGCAGCCACGCCAGGCCAAGGGGGAGCTAGGGCTCTCTCAGATGCTCCACATCGCCAGTCAGATAGCCTCAGGCATGGTGTACCTGGCCTCTCAGCATTTCGTGCACCGGGACCTGGCCACCAGGAACTGCCTGGTTGGAGCCAACCTACTGGTGAAGATTGGTGATTTTGGCATGTCCAGGGATGTCTACAGTACTGATTACTACAGGGTAAGGAGACTTTCCCAGCTGCAAGACTCAGTTGCCAAGCTAGTGGCTTGCTTACATGTCTGTCATTGTCCATTAACCCTGTCACTATGGTGCACATGTATGCACGTGCATGCTCACATATGCACTTAACAGTTATCTTTCAGCCACTCCTGCATCTTGGCATATCAGCTTATTATTATCATGACAGGCCATTTCTCCTTCCTCTTTGACATTAGGCTGGACTCTTTCTATATATTGTAATAAGCTGCACATTACTTTCTAATTGAATCATTGTTCATTCTTTATGAAAACAGAATTGAATACCTATAGCCATATGTTCAAATGCACACCCAGACAGTACAACTTGGTGTTATATCAATATTCCAACCCATCCCCTGATCTAGCCTCACTCACAATATGTTTTATTCTCTGAAATTATCTCATGATTGTATAAGGATGATCTTGTTTTCAAAGGTAGATCTTTCTGGATAGTGGAACCCAAGGTAAATTAGTACGTTGTTAAATATAATCCTGTCTGTGGGAAAATAGCAACAGCAAAAGACTAAAACATCTTATCAGTTTCTGGCTTTGAAGAAGGATGGCCCTAGAGAAAGGCTCATTGTAAGGAAGTTTTATTTACACACAGTTATCTATCTCCCACAACAAGGTCTTATTTTAGTTTCATTTGTGGGGAATTTCCTCATCGTACAACATTGAACTTCCTATGGTATTATGTTCAGGTTAAGGTGAATGGCCACGAATGTCACCTTTTCCAGAAAGGGAACCATGAAACATGTATACAGTTTGATGCCCACAGACAGGGTCATATCTGCAAACTGATTGGATCGCACCTCCTTCTGCAATAAGGGAGATTTGATGTTGCCCATAGTGGCACTTACCTGTATCTCCAGAGTTGGGGTGTTGAAGCAGATAGATCTAGAGTTTAAGATCAGTTCACATAGAGATACCTTGACTCAGAAAAAAAAAATAAGAAGACAAAAACGTTAAAGTGTGGAAGATTTACCTTGAGTTCTTTGACTAGGGGAGGAGTTTATGTTTGTGGTATAGAAGAGAGAAGGGCAGTATTGTGGAGCAGAGATCATCTTCACCCGTGATACTTGAACAAAGTATAATCAACCATGGAGCTTATGATAATACAAGAACAGTTCTCTACGTCCCAGAGGCTCAGGCAGCTTCCATGTGTAGTGAAGGCTGGCTCCAAGGGTTCATAAATGGCCTTCGTGTTGTGTTCTCCTGTGGTAGAAAAAGGTAAAGGATCTCCCTAAGGTCTCTGGGACATTGCCAAATATAATGAAGGCTAATGATTTAATAACCTCTAACAGTTCAACCTCCAATCTTCTTTCCATTGCCATTCTTCTGCTATGAGCCAAGTCTTCCTTAGCTTGGAGACTAAGGAAACATAACATTTAGTTCATAGCACAGGAATGGAAGTCAACTGTCTAGTCATGGTAGGAGACAAAGTATCACATTGTGGAGTATAATGATCCTGTTGCTTGATCTTGGTAAACCAGGAGGCTGGAATCTGGGCTAGCAAGTGCATACCTACTTGTTAGATTTGTTTGGGTGCTCCAGGTGACTTTCTGATGCACGATTGGTCACTCGGGTATGAATATTCATTACTCAAGGAACTTTTACTTGAGTAACAGTACAGAAGAGCACGGAATGTTTTAGAAAGGCCCTTTATGACTGCAGAGAGTGTCTTGCATGTTTCAACCAAAGGATTGCAAATGATGTGCTAGCATGAGCACAAAGGAGGCAAAATAAACCGAAACCGGGGAAAATAGTGTCCCCAGAAAACTGGCCAGCTTTAGCCGCTCATCCTACCAAGTATCCCAGATAGAGGAAAGGGAGCATGGTGTAGCACACCCACAGGTTAATGGTCAGAGGAGGCCTATTAGAATGAGCCAAGGCATAGTCCTTAGCATCTGGACCCTTCTCCTCACCAGGCATATCCAAAGCCGGGATGTGGTTACGAAGCAGGTGAATGGGTCATAGAGCCTAGCCGAAGTCATTTCATTGACTTTCACTTTCTGTAGTGGGGTTTTCTGTTTCGCCTGGCTAAACTCAGATCTGTAGTGGTACAGATGAAAATAATGGGTCACTCACTGTTTTTCAGTTTGTTTGTTTCTGTGCAGGGAAGAGATTTAATTATTTGTCTCTCCTGACTCTCCCAGGTCTTAGGAAACCATATCAGACCAGAATATACAAGCTGAGCTTTGAAACTGGCTTTTTGGGTTGCACTTAATATTTCTTCTTTTGCTTAAATGTAAAAAAACAAATAAAAAAAAACCATAAGAAAGCACTATCCAAATGGTACACCTTCATTCCACTTCAACAAACAGTAGCTTTGTTTGTAGTAGTATGCTTATGCTCAAAGCATGGAGGAGTAAACCAACCTCATTTCTTTGGTGTCAAGACAGACTTAAGGAAGTGAGGTCGGTTGGAATTGTCCAAAGTCCAGGTATTTAGAATTCTCTCTTTATGACATCTAAGTCAGGCTGTTGGCCGAGGCTAAATGACTTGAAAATATACACCTTTGGTTCCAAAGAAGAACAAAATAAGGAAAGATAGCTACTGTTCACTGTTGGAGTGAGAACTCCGCGTTGCTGGTGGGCATATGTACAGTGGCCACACTCACAGCTCAGCTCATCCCTCTATACTTGTTTACTCACAATGCCTGGATGTATGCACATACCCCTCCACCCAATTTTTCTTGAAAAACGAAAGACAGGAGCACTTATGTTTGAGGGAAAAAAGTGTCCCTAAAGTCTTACCACCTTTGGAAGACATTGATGTTACTAAAGAATGCTTGGATTTGGAGCTAAGGTCAGCTATGTTCACTCTCTGATGCTTAACTACCATCAGCACCATGTGCTCACTGCCTCTGTTCAGTTTTCTTATTTTGAAAATTAGGACAAAAATATTTACCCAGTGGAGGTATGTTTATGTTAAGCAAGTTAGTTTGTGCGAAGAGCCTGTAATGCAATACTTGCTAGACAAACTATTAATTTCGCTGTCTCCTCAGCACCTCCTCACACCCAAAACAAGAATACTTGTGGGATAGTCTCATTCCCAGATGTGATCCTTGGATCAGAAAGAGGAATGCCTGACCACTGGAAAATAAACTAGGCTCATAGAGCTGCCCCAAAGGAGTAGAGTTAAGTCCATCACCTCAAGGAAAATTCCTTCCCGAGGTTTCAACTTCCACAGAACTAGTGGGTCATCAGCATTGCCCTTTTTCTGGCCAGTGTTTATATGCTCTGCTTCCAAATCATAGAGCTATGCCTGTATTTGAGAGATTTATGTAAGACTTTCTTGTTCAGTATACACTGGCTAAGGCCCCAAGGAATGTGGTGATTTATCAGACAGATAGAACATCATGAAGGATGCTCTCTGTAATCCGGGTCAAATCTGTGCCACTCTGCTATCTTTGATTGCTAGGATTAAGAACTTGCTGACTACTCAACTTGCTGACTAATGTAGATAAACAAAGATAATTTAGGGTGTGTGGGTTTATGTGTGTGTGTATGCATTCATGTGAAAATGTATGTGTCTGTCAGCCTGGCCTTGCTTACTCTATAAAGACTAGAATGTACATAGGAGGTTAGAGAAACAGGCAAAGATAAGGTCCTTCTTATATTTTTCCTTTTTAATTTCTTAAAACAAAGAGGCGCCATCTGGCTCATACATAAGTGGTATGCAAATGATTTACAAAGGTGAACTGCCAAATTTCCTGTTACACATTTAGATTGAGAAAACAAACATGCCTGCATCAAAGCAGTGGAGCAATTTCTTCTCTTCTTACAATGGGCAGAATGGTGGCTACCTTTTCCTCCCATGGTTCATTGATGCTTCCAGAAGGGCCTGTAAATGAGCTGTGACAAATGCTACTTTGTGGATACCATGATTTTTTTCCTTAGATCTTAAGAGAATTCAAGGAGATTGGTGTTCAGATGTAAAGTTAAATAAAACTTCAGATATCCTGTAGAGGAGCATGTTGAGACTTTAGAGCAGACATATTTGCAGGTGTTTTTATTGGGAAAGGCAGCAGTTTACTGAGATCTGAAAGGGAAAGGAGTGGAGGAGTTAGGTGCTGTGATCTAGAGAGCCCAAAGTAGGGTCACTCTGCTGTCCCCTGTTCTCAGCCTCATACCTGGCACTCTGTAGAGTTAACTAAATTATCAGTGAAGAAAAACAGTGTGTACTCAAGGTTAAGCAGGAAATGGATTAGACCAGAGAGAAGCTCACAAGCAATCAGATACTCACCACCGTGAAGTGATCCTTTGTAACCATGATCAAGTCCTTCTAAATATATAGATGCATTCTGGAAGAATGTCCTGAGGAGACAGGCCAGTAGGGCTCTGAATTGTCTGAGTCTGGGATGTATACTTTAGGTTAGTAATGGGGTTCTAACCATAAAGTAGACTGATAGCTGGTAATATGACATGAGGTTCCAAGCTGAGAGTTCTGGGACCAAGCTCTCAGCCTCCCTTGGACATGTTAAGAACAATAATCCACAGAACATGGGAATAATTTAGGGTCAGATGACACGATGGTAGACTTGCTAATTGTCTGGAAGTCACAGTACTCCTGATAATGATGAAAATTATAGGCTCTTCGGTTTGAATCTCTGCTCTTAAAACCTTGATCTTGGGTAAATTATTCATTCTTTTTCTGTGTCTCCAACTGTAAGATGGGGCTAACAAACCCTAACACCTGTTTGCTATACAGATTATAAATTAATATATACAAAGGTCTTAGGATGAGAAAACAGCTTAATAAACATTAATTACTGTTACTATTACTAAAGCTAAAATACAAATATATTTCTTATTCTGAACAAGGAATTTTCAAAGGCCTTGCTTGATAGTATGTGGGAAAGACACAATAGTCCAACCATAAATAGAATCTCATTTCCAGGTCACATAGGAATATTTACAGGTGAATTTTCTGGAGGCATAGCGCACTCTACTATACTGCCTTGCAGGCCAATGGAGACCTAGACTTTGCCTTAGTTATTCTAGGCACTGTGACCTTTGTAGCCAGCTGGAATACAAGAGGGATGTAGAGTAATGTTACTAATGAAAATGGACTAGCCATGGGATCATCACTTTCCTTCTGAATAGAAGCAAGTCATATGGCCTTATGATTTATTAGGGAACCTGAGAAACAGAGTATAGGAGTATCTTACTTGGAAATGAAGATTCTGATGGGTCACTGACCACCTCCTGGGGGAAGAAAAGACAATATATCTTCTAACATTCAATTCTAATAGCACATCTTATGCCTGGTGACATATAAGGAAAGAGAAGAAGACATCCTTCCTTCAATTGCTTTTCTTACTCTGAATGGAAACTCTTGGTACCTTGTGGAATTTCTAAGCCTTGGTGGAGTTTGGCCCACCTTCCACAGGGGTGCTTTGAATCACTCCCCTGGAGAGCAGAAGGGTAAACTCACAATGAACTACATCCTATGGAACAGGCAGTAAAGGGAAGAATGTTTGACACTGATAAGACCCTCAGGTTAAAAAAAAAATGTCTATCTAGGACTGGAGAGATAGCTCAGCAGTTAAGACCACTGGGTTTTCTTCCAGAGGACCAAGGTTCAATTTCCAGCATCCACATGGCTACTCATATGGTCTGTAACTCCAGTTTCAGAGATCTGATGCCTTCTCCAGGCTTCCTTCAGCACCGTGGGCACAAGTGATACACAGATATAAATGCAGGCAAAGCACTATATAAAATTAAAATAAAAACAATGTTTAAAAGGAAACACATGTAGGAGAGACATGGAGAAAAAAAAAAAAAAACCTAACTACAGAAACTTAGTTTACAAATTCATGGCAGTTGAGGAAGAGGCCAGAATGCCCTTCAAATCAAAACTCCACTGCCCAGCAACCAAGTACTGCATAGCATGGGGGTAGGTCCTTCACACAACCCAAAGAGACTCACTGGTTGAGGGGTCACACATGAGTTTGAGAGATTCTACAACATGTTGGAATTATAAGAGCGATTCTCATGGGTTGTTTTATTTGATTTTTATCTTTTGAAGGCTCAGGGATTTTCAGAGAATCCTAAAGGAGTTTCTGGTACACTGACTACTGTAGCAAATTTCTGGAAAGAAAACTGGTCCAAGAATACTCCAACTTGAAGGCTGGAGAGGGAAGCCAAGCCATTATTGTAATCGAGACCTGAGGTTAGAGCAGGGTCTGGCTTGATCAGACTATGCTTCCCAGTTTTGTAAGAAGTGAGAATGATGGCTGACTAGTGAGTCACCCAAGGATTCTCCATTTTTTGACTGCCTGTTTCTTATCTTCAACTGGAAAGACCATTTGATGAAAGTCAGTCAGTTAACAGGGTCCTGTAGTATGGGGTTTCTGGCCCAGACTTTGGGGCCTGGCCTCAAGATTTAGGCCCGCAGACCCACAGACCAGCAGAGACACACAGATGCTTACAATATTTTTAGGCTGATCAGCCTAAGGCTCAGGCATATAACTTGCTAACTCTTTATCCTTAATCTAACCCATGATTCCATGATTCTTATCCTGTTCAGCCATGGGGCTTGGTACCTCTTCTCAGAGCAGCATAGTTGTCCTCTGCATCTTCTGGCTTCTCTCTGGCATTCTGCTCTGTTCTGTCTGTTCCTAGAGTCTTCACTCACACTTCCTGTCTGCCTTTGGCCAAACAGTGCTTTTTATTAAACTCATAGGTGGGGACAATTATTTATAATGGAACAACATAATCTCCCTATATAAAGAATATTAGATTTGGAGTTCTATTTGTTTTAAAAAGAGAAAGGTGGATATGTATGGAGCAAGGACACCTAATTGTTGATAACAGAGAAAGTATTAGCAGCTATGCAGAAAGGTGCTCGAGGGATACTGGACTCTTTTGTAGGGGCTTTGTCACTGTGGTTTTACACATTGGGCTCTTCTTAGTAGGCTCAGGAAACCAAGGGAAGAAAAAGACACTAGCTGTCAGAAGATGCACCTCTCTAGTGGCAAACCCTGTTGCCGAGCCTTGGCTGCTTTGAATCCATTCTGCTTCTATTTATACAGAATAAAACAATGAGGATGTCTCATTCTGTATCATTTTATCAGGAGTACTTTTAGACCTATGGAAAAATCACAAAGGTGGTACAAAGGTGGTAGAGTTCTCATTTGCCTTTCATCTACTTTCCCCATGTGTTGATGTGCTGTAGAACCATGACACCTTTGTCAAAATAAGAGTTAGCATTGACAAACATGATTTATTAAACTTCTGACTGGATTTTCCAGGTTTTTCTAGTATTATTCTTGTAGTCCCAAGAGCCCAAGATAGCACATTGCATGCTGGTGGCTGACTCTTATTTAACAGCACTGATACTGCTGATGTAACTTTATGGGGACTGAGAGTCCATAAAATGGGTTATGCAATGCTCTGTTGTCACAACACTAAGTAAGGTGTAGAATTACTGAGAAAGCATATGTTGAGATTAACTATGTTGTGACTTCAGGTTCAGATAGATGTCCTTTGGAACTGTTCAGTCCTGGCCATCCCTGAATCCACATGGGCTACAAAATCAGAGTTACTTTTCTCTGGCAAGGTTAGGGGAGGTCAGGGGTTCTTTGTAGACGTCTAGTACCCGAATTACCCTATCTCTGCATCTGTTCATTTCTTCAGCTTTTGTATCAGGTGTATAGGGCTCATTAGAAGACATGGCACACAGTGGACATCTCTGCTGACAGGAGTTGTGCTATACTCACTTCGAGTGAATTTAGAAAAGCAACTTAAATGTTAATGCCTATTAATCTGCACAAAGCTGCCAAGAGAGAGGAACACAAAGGAAAAGATCCATAGCTAATTATAGTAGGTATTACAACCACATGTCCTTGATTAAAGCCAGTGAGTCAGCACAATCACTACCTACAAAATAACAGACAGTTTGGAATATAGACGTCTACTGAGTGCTGGAGGTGTTATTTAGGACACTTTGGTATCTATTCCTATGTGTCTATTGAGATATCTCATCTATCTGTGAAAACTGGAGTTTGGTTTGTGGTTCTATATTTCTTTTGTCTTTTGTCTTCTGGGGATAAACTTTTCATATAATAGTAAGAGATAGGAAGCTGAGTTCTATGCATTAGGAAGAGAAGAAAATGCCAACTACTTCACGCTCTATTGTTGCTTTGACCCAAGGTCAAACAAGTTCATTTTTCCAGCCCCTTTCCTCTTCCTGATGAAATTAGGGAACTCCTCTAATTTTGAAAACAGGCCTTTTAACAGAACTACCTAGATCTGGTTTCATGAGTGAGGTTTAATTTTGAATGTGCTTTGTTCTTTGGGGTATTTAAGAGAGTCAAGTAATAGGCTAAAGGACTGTTTACATGAGGAGGATTCCTTTCTATTTTCCAGGAATTGGGATTGCCCGAATCTTCCTTACATGTATATATCCTTACATCAGCCTCCTTCCTAGACAACTTCACACCTTGTTTCAGTGGTAACAGCAGGGTTATCTACTGTAGCTCAATCATTCTATAAAAAGCAAAAGTGAACATAGGAAGATTTGGATTATTTCTGCCTTGCAATACTGTGGTATGAAGATGTATGATGACCAGAGAGTTGAACTACAGGCAACTCAAATTCTAAATGTGATAAAAATTGGTGCACTCACTTCTCAGTGGCTTAAAGAGTACTTTGTACACTGCAGTGGTTGCTTGCATTGACTACTGACATGGGACAAATCTTCTTGCCCATGTGCAAAGTTTATTTTTTGTAAAGTAGAAGTTTCTTCTCTTCATCACCTTTACTTTGTGATCTCACAAGTATGATTTATAAGTACAAATAGCAAACTTTCCTGCATTCCATGGATACTTGGCTAAGACTTGAGGGGGGGTTCCTGAAGGTTTTCCTACTAATGAATCAGGGGCTTCCTTGTTCCTTCTCTTGGAGCAGGAATAAAGGACTAAAATAGCCAGTTTGGTCATTAAGTCACTTTGGTGACATCAATTTTTAAATCAAAATCCTTGACTGTCAATTCATAGGATTGAATTCAGTGATTTATCTTACAGTATGTTTTCATAGCAATTAAACCTCCCTCTAAAGAGAACCCAAAAACACAGATATGCAGACAGAAAGATAGACACACAAAACATTAGAAATCCATCTTCTTTGATTTGAGTCATTGATGGACAGTCCTGGGCGGCCGTATTGAATTAAATCATACTGGTCCTGAAAAGGGACCAGGAGACTCTGTGCTACAAGGAGCAGAGAGGATAGTGGATATCATCGGAACATCACTGGGACTCAGTGACCCAAATTGGGCTACAGCTGAGTGTTCAAAGCCATTGCTGTGTTGGACAATAACCTTGACAATGAGTAACTGTGGTTGTCAGGATACATTTTTTTAAAGTGCATTTTTAGGCCACCCAGTCCCTTCTGTGTCCCAAGAATGTTAGAAACAAATGAGAAAATGTCAAGTTCTTCAACCTTAAAGAAACACACAGCCAGAGGGAGCCTTACGTATCATCTCTCTCACCCTGATGATCCCAGGTAGACTAGCATCAACATCATCCCAGGCAGATGGCCTGTTGGTGTTTTTTCAGGGCTTCTGGGGTTCCTTTCTCAGGTTTCCTCACTTACCCTTTCCAGCTGTGACAAACTGATGTATGAGCAGTGAGTAGTCTATGCTTTTCTAACGCTTAGCAGTCTTTAGAAGTGTGATCTTCTCAGTAAGTCGTTGCTATCCAGAATCCTCCATGATTTAAGGTAAGTCAGTCCTCAGCTCTCAGTGCAGGAAACTGATAAATAGTTTATAATATATTTATAAATGACATTGTAACTACCCAGAAAGGCTAAAGAGCTTGGGGTGACCAGATGGCCCTGTCTTTTTTTTTTTTTTTTTTGCAGGTAATTGGTTATATTTTGTTTATCTTGACTTACAAGAGAACCTATAGACTGAAAACTATGCCCCTGCTTGCCCTGCTTTACTGATATTCTAGAGCAGTTTTCCAGTGATCTAATGCGGTCTCATCTTTCTGAAAGGTTGAAATCTGGCTGTTCTCTTTTATCAAGGAAGGTGGGATGTGAGTGGGATGGACATTATTATTGCTTGTTTGTCTCCATAGGGACAAGACAGGGAAGATGTTCCAGCAGAAAATTCCAAGAACAGGAGGCATGTTTTATTGAAGCCTATTCTGATGAGAGGAAGCAGGCTGCAGGAGACCATGGAGTGAAATGCTCTGGTTTCTCTCCCTGGGCCTGTTGAGGATGGTGATAGATGCTGTATAACAGCCACCATTTTCCTTCTGAAGTGCAAAAGGCTTTTTGTTTACCCAGACAAACTGAATATATAACATACAAAAACACATAAATTTCCATACAAATATCTTCCCTACCAGCTGTAATTAAGATATTTGCATGTAAAGAGAACATTGTATTCCCTTCATTTCTTCCTGCTAAAGAATTGTTTCTCTCATAATCCACATAGCTCTGGAATATGAGAGTTGTCTAACAAAACAGGAGGAGGAGGAGGAGGAAGAGGAGGAGGAGAAGCAATCTGGCCAGTACAGCAACTTTGCCCTGCCCTCCCCCTCTCCTACATCCCCAGACTTAGCCTATCACCTAAAACCAAGCTGGAGGTAGGGAGATTTGTTGCTTAAGGAAAGATGAACAGAACACCCACTAAATCCTAAGTCAGGCTGTATTCATTGGAATCCTCAGGCTCCTGCTTAAAGCTATGCAACCTCAGGAAATTTACTTAAATTCTCTAAGCCTCAGATCCCTCATCCAAAAAAGACAGAAAAAAAATAAAAAAAAAAGAGTGAGGGAGAACAATTTTTTCTTTTGTGTGGATTAAATAAGATAATGTATGCAAATTGCCTGGTACCTATTAGGCACTCAATAGATGGTTATTATCATTCCATGTAAGTGAATAAGGGAGAAATTATATATAAGAAATTTTAAATAAGTTATATGCCAAAGTATTTCCTATGATAAGTCTTTGGTGCTGAATCCTGAAATTAAAGGGGAGAAGAATCTACTAGAGAAAACTTAGAAAGCTAGAAAACAAAAGCCACTCACCACTCTAGACTTTGATGTTTAAGTTAGTCTGTTGGAAGACTGGAGACAAAGAGGAGCCATATCATCCAGTGAGAGGCTTCCTTATTGTAAATTGTAACCTTCCACCAGGGACTCACTTTTACAAATTAAAGCATAAACTTTTCAGAAACAGAGAGCCATTCTCCAGGCTTCCTGGACTGCTGGTCTCTCTCTTGAATATTTTAAGGTTGTGTGCTCTGATGCCTTTGGGAAAAGAGCCAAAGCTGAGAGAGATCTCGTCTTCCACTCTTATGGTTCGTAGTATGATAATCTCTTCTGCTCATTTTCATGTACAGCCTGATGTCACCGATAAGAGAGTTCTTTGTGCTGTGTTGGTTGTTCTGCTCTGCTCAGATGCTCCCACTGAAGAGCCTACCTAAGGGCAGTGGTGATAACATTGATAAGGAGTGCTGCAGGATTAGTGAATGAGTTGAGGAGGGATGAGCAGGACTCTGTCTCTTTTACTCTGTCAATCATCTTGACACCTTTGACTGAAGTTTTCCCACTGACTCATATGCTTCAGCCTCAAACGAAGGTGAATTTTGATTCTTTGTACTTGATTATTTGCTTTCTGGTGGCTCAGTCCTCCGAAAGATCTTTAATATATATTGATCTTTAATATATATTGAGTCATTTTATGTTATATCTCTCAAGGAAACATACCATTCTTAACAAAGATTTTTCACAGAGGAGCTTAATAAAATGTTTAATTTTAATACTGCATGTGTTATTTTAACAGGTAAGTAATAATGTTTCTACTAAGTATTATCAAACTAGTCCTCATGAGACTCTGCTTGACAGATGCCAATAGTCAGTTTCCAGGCTTTCTGGGAAGGTGCACTTGGAAGGTGCACTGGTGAATTAATGCAAAACCAGTTTTTTCGTAGTCCCCACCAGTGGTTCAAACATTTGTTTATGGGTGAAGAAGCCTGAATGAATATATCACAATGATTAAAATGTACAGGAAACTAGATTTGGTTAAAGGCATAATTCATTTGTTACTACTATATGACCAGCATTCAAAGGCTATATGACCAAAACATTCACAATTAGTGAGGCAGTCTACATGGGAAGTTAGATTATATTGAGCTATAGAATTTAGAGCAAGAGGAACAGATGAATCACATATTTCATCTATGCCAATCTTAAAGAGACAAACTGGATTTCATTTGGTTTCCAATAATTGGCAGTCAAGGATTTTGATTTAAAAATTGATGTCACCAAAGTAACTTAATGACCAAACTGGCTTTTTTAGTCCTTTATTCCTGCTCCAAGAGAAGGAACGAGGAAGCCCCTGATGAATGGTCATGGCTTCTCACAAGTAGAGGGACACCAATATAGCATGGCTTTGAGCTTATTAATGTTCCTTCATTGAAGAAACATATACAGAGCATGGGGGTTACCATATCAGCCTGTATGACTGGGGTTCAATTAGTTTGCTTGTCTAAATCTTTAGATGAAACTAGTATTTTAGTATCCTAAATTGCCTTTGATTAAGCAGTTGTTTATATCTTAGGACAGATGTACGGCAGAAGTTGTTTGCTTCTGGTTATATTTAATACCATGTTTTATGTCATTTGCCAAAGTTTTCAGTAGTCAAGTCACATGTCCTTCTGCCAGCTTAGTGCCACCAATTCTGTCCTAGCCTGTATCAGGGTGCCACCACTGTTTTGGGTGTACTTTTTATTTGTTTTACAATTTGCTTTAGAGGTCATCCTCAATTTGAGTTTTGTAATAAAATTCTCCTTCCAGGCAGATAAATTTGTTAAAAATCTTTGACTATTGACCTTGCATTGCTGCATTACTGTTAAGCTGAACTATTTTTCTATAAAACCAACCACTTTCCATATGATTATTTTACAAGAATCTTTGATAAATCCTCGCTGAAATCTGCACAAATGATATGCCATGGCAAACTTGTGGAATCCTGACTTGGGATTAAGCTAGAAGTTATCTTGTCGAATCTCCTTGATAGATGAGTTTACAGATCAGGGCATTGGCAGAGAGAAAGGAGAAAGGGTGTGAGGCAAAATGGGAAGGAATCGTTAACTGCATATACATATTATTAGTAGGAGAATCATGACAAAAAGCACTGTCTTTCTTGATGATCTGATGTTCATCTTTGATTACCATTGTAGTATGTATGCTATGTTCACTGCATGATATAAGTACATCACTTTACAGACATGTAAACTGAGATGTGGAGATTAGTTGGTTATCCTCAGGTTGCACATTAAATGGAGGATGGAGTGATGTTGATTGTTCTGTTTCATAATGAAAGTTTGCTTTAAAGAGATGGGAAGTCAGCTAGAGATATAATTTTTGAAGAGCATACCAGTATGGTATAATCACCATTAAAGAAGTTGGAATTCTAAGGTAGAAATGTGATTCTATATTATTTATTTTTATTTTTTTATTTCTAATAGAGTTTTATGGCAAAGCTATTTCAAATAAAGGAGGTGGACAGTTGGGGTAACTCAGAGCTGGCTATAGCAGCTAACAAGGAGACCTTAATTAGGGAGCTTGGGCTCTCCAATGTACTAGTTGAATAAGCAACAAGAGAATTGATCCAAGTGAGGCCCCAAGGTGTTAACACAGATTGAATGAAGCCTAATGGCAAGTAAAAGAGGCTGGAAGAAAGTAGGTGGTGGTCAGATACAAGTAAGTTATCTTAATATCAATAAATGTTTTGTAGGAAGTGTTTTAGTCTATGCTTATTATAAAAATACATACTCAAGATCATCTTGATAACATATTTTGGTTGAGGTGGCTCCAATGCCAGTGACTTATTCTATCAAATTTATATCCCTTATCTCCAACATTTTATATATATATATGTATACATATATATATATATATGTATGTATATGTTAGTATCTATATATGTATAAATATTTATTAGTATATGTTGGGCATTTAATAGATGTTCATTTAATGAAATAGAGCAGGAAATAGACATGCTTCTTAGTGAATAATCTCCTCGATAACTCTGTGGTTTGGGTGCTGGAGATAATAATGAGCACAAAGCTAGACTTCAGTAAAGAGATGCCTTGAGGAGGTAGTCCTCTCTTATTTTGATGCAATCAATGCTTTATGCCTTATTTTTAAGCAACAGTGTTGGTAGGATTGGCAAACTCTAGAGATACTCAAAAATTGAGGATGGCGAAGTCTTTATGTGAAAATGGAAGATTTTGGGTTACGGGGAAGTGAATTCTCTGTCCCCACAATGTTTCTAGAAATCCATACACCTGAATTTTAGAAGTGTGACAAGGGCATTGGATATGAGGTTGCAGTCAATGACTGCAGAGTTTAACATTTTTCTAAGTCTGAGATGCCAAGAACCACTTTATAACAGAGATTGTGGCACTGTAATTTAAGGACTCATTATGTATGGGCAAAGAACTGTCAAGTGTGTATTTCAGTGATGCTGAGAAATACTAGCGAAAATCCACCCTCTCCATTTTTTCAAATTCATAGCTCTGCATTCTTACCCACATCATCTAACAACCTTTGACCTATCTCTAGCTCAACCTTCTCTGTAACTCTGCTTATTCTGCACCACACTTAGCTTCTCATGCTATTCTCAGAATTTACTATCTCTCTTACATTAAAGAAAAATTGTTCTTTAACTTTTCTATCCTCTCCAATATCCATTTAGATTCTCTAGTAATGAAATAGATATTTTTGCCTTTGTTTTTATTTGGGGGATTCTGATTCTACCACATCACTGAATATGACTTTTGAGGGTCAATACTTACCATGTCCATATTTGAATATTTTTCCTCAAGAATAGTCCTTTCTAAACTATTAAATGCTATTGTCAACAACAGCCCCATTTCTCACCCCTTCTCTACCATCCCCATCAGCACAACATCATGTTCCTACTTAATGCCTGAGTGGTTTTACTAGTAAATGTTGTCCCCATTTTGTTCATCCTTTGCCTCTTTCATGGATTTATGTATTTCCTTTTATTCAAAGTTCTGAGGTAGTTTGTTGAGAGCTCATGGGTTCACATGTTTATAATCCCATGTTGCTTTTATGTTTCTATATCTTTTCTCTATGGTTACTACATCTACAGGCCTCCTCTGGAGGGGCCATTAGTGATTAAAACTTTTCTTATTGGAAATAAACTCAACACCACCACTATCACCTCTTTAGATAGTTCTGTAGGGTAACCTATTAACATGCACAAAAGATTCTCTATGTAGCATACTATATGAACATATCTGTACCACCTTCCATGTCTAGCTTCATAGCATCTTAGTGTCCCTTGTCCTTTGCAGGAGGCAGAAATCGCTCTGGTAGTCCAACAACTGGATCCACACATATGCCTTCAAAGTCAAAGCCTTTTGCTCCCCATGCTTCTTCACCCCACCCTCTGCGCATTTAAGAGCCCTGACTAAATCCTCATTTCTCATTTCCAAAACCACATTTCCAAAAATCACAGTCTGTGATCTATGTTCCTCTTCCCAACACTGCTGCATCGGAATTCTGGTCCACATGACACAGATGCACAGTGTCCTCTGTGGGTGTTGGTGAGGCCTGCACTAACAAACTGCCCCAAGTCACAGGGTTTCAATGGCAGAACGTCTTTTCTTGCAGGTTGGAGGCTAGAATTCCAAATCTTAGCACAGATAGCTCTGACTCTCCTTAGATCTATCTCCTTTGTCGTCAAAGAATCTTCCCTCTATAAGTGTCCAGATTTCCTCTTCTTGTCATATTAAATCCATGCCCAACATTGACCTGTAAAGCTCTTACATCCATTATGGATGCATACTAGAAGCTGGGTGTTAGAATTCCAACATATTAAATTTGTGTGGGGGACATAATTCATCCCATAATGCCTTCTTTGACCAATGATCCAACTGCCTGACTATTCATTTTTTTTCCCCCTCCTGTTATCTTTTCCTGTCCATCCCACAATGCCATCAAAACCGACCAAGTTCATGTCCTTGTCTCCATAGAATGCTTTTTTCTGCCTCACCCATGGGTTTGTACACATGGACCCACTGCTTCATAAACATGCTTCACCAACCTGCTTTATCCTTAGGGGTTTTCTTTGCCTCTTGCCCTTTGCACACAGCCTCTGACCCCAGAGCTGCTTAAAAAAAAAGTCAGTGCTACATTACTTCCTCAGAGACAGCTTACCCTGTTCCCTGTGTTTTAGAGGACTACTAAGGGAAACGGGTTTTGCCAGGTGCTAAGGGAGAAAGCAAACACTGATTCTGTTAACAGCTGGACAAGGAAGGTGGCAAATCCCATGCACCATGCACGTGACACCAATGCAAATGCTATCTCACCTGCGTTCCAAATAGAAAAAAAGCAGAAAGGGCAATTTAGGTTGCCCTGGGAATGGTAGTAAATTCATAATTTTTCTCGCTAATACAGAAAGAACAAACATTCTTTTAGGAGCTTTGGAGAAAACTCCTGTTCTTTGACCTACTGGACTGAGGGCTCTAGATAAAATGCACTTCCTTCCCGAGTGCTAGTGGCTGGGTGCTAATCCTGCTGAGAGCAGAACTGATCCCTTGGAAGAAATTCTGTTGAGTTTTGGTGGCCCTCAGAGGCACACAATTGAATGGCATAGACTATTTACGGTGGTGTGTCCTTTGGGTTGTGCATGGTTCCTTCCCAAGTGGACTCCTGAGTGAGGCCTTGTAGCCAGACAGTCAATTTTTCTAGGAGCATAGGACAGGACTCTGAAGGTCGTGCTCAGAAGAGACATCTATTGCATTAAAGACAGGCCTGCTTCCTTTCTCTCCCTCCCTCCCTCCCTCCCTCCCTCCCTCCCTCCCTCCCTCCCTCCCTCCCTCCCTCCCTCCCTCCATTCCTCCCTCCCTTTTTCCCTCCCTCCCTCTCTCCCTCCCTCCCTCCCTTTTTCCCTCCCTCCCTCCATTTTTCCCTCCCTCCCTCCCTCCCTCCCTCCCTCCCTCTCTCCTTCTCTCCCTCCCTCCCTCCCCCTCCCTCTCTCCTTCCCTCCCTCCTTCCCTCCCTCCCTCCCCCCTCTTTCCCTCCCTCCCTCCCCCCTCTTTCCCTCCCTCCCTCCCTCCCTCCCTCCCTCCCTCTCTCCCTCCCTCTCTCCCTCCCTCCCTCCCTCCCTCCCTTCCCCTTTTTCCCTTATCCTTTTCTTCTCTCTCCTCCCCCCTGCCCCTGCTTTCTCTCTCATTCACTGTCAGGAAGGGCCATGCCAGAAGGGCCCATTCAGCGTGTCGTGGCAGCAACAGAGGCTAGCAGCACCAACAGCTTCCACAGTGAGTCTGGATTTTTTTGGTGGGGGGCAGGGGCTGGACAGGGCTGTCCACACACTGACAGCTTGCAGGCTTTGGAAAGGAACTTCCATGTGTGGGAGGCTGCTGCCAACTTTTTTTTTTTTTTTTTTTTTTTTTGATTGCCTCCACGCATGGGCACATCATTTGACTTCCATGGAAGTTCCCTGCCAAAGCCATTGGTATGCTTGTGATGTCTCATGGGGACACAGCATGGTCGGGGTGTGGGGCCATGATCTGCTAAATGTAGGTGCACATCCTGATTTAGGTGGCTGCCAGCAAGTCTGTCTGGGCCTGTGTGTTGGTGGAGGCTGGAGGCTCTGCATGGATGGTGGTTTGGCTGCTTTCTTGCATTTCAGGAGGTGTGGCCTTGAGTCTTGCATACACTTTGGTTGTCTTATGCTCAGAAGTCCCTTGAGAGGTCTGAGACTATCATAAACAGATAGGCTGATGTGTTATTGAGCAGGAAGTGTACACTTGGTCTCACATGAATCCTGATTTTAAAAGATACGGATGTTCAGGACAATTATCAAAGGACCACAGGAACTAAGTCATCTGTGTCTATTAGGGGGAGATTTCTATCCCCCCACTTTAATGCCTATGGTAATTTCTGGGGAGGAGATGGATATACTTCAGTTCCAGGAGAGGGACCATCTCTACCTTGGTTCTCAGACTGCATCAAACACCTTCTTGTCATTTTTTGTCTGTATTCCCATTCTGTTTCTGGAACAATTCACAGAAGCACAAAGTCTATCAACCCTTTTAAAAATCAAGTATAAACCTTGCTTGTCACACTGAGAAGCTTTCTCTCCAGGTCAGATGCTGAGTTTAAACACTGACTGAGTATGATGTCGAATGGACGAGTTTCCATTTCTAATCTGTGATCCTCTGCCAGTGCTGTGGTCTCGTGGGCAGGTGCATGGGAATGCATTGATGGTTTCATTCATTTCCCTCCTGACTTAGTTAGTGAGGTAAATTAAGCATAGCCTCCCAGGTTCTCTTAGGGCCTCAGTATCACAGGTTTCTCATTGACACTGCTACTTACAATGAAATTAAGGTTCAGGATTTTTTTTTCTTGCCAACTGTTCGTGATACTTCCAGGCAAGATGCTTACAAGAATTCAGGCTCTTTTTTTTTTTTTTTAAAAAAAAAAAAAAAAAAAAAAGATGGGTGTCTTCAGTTACATTAGGGTCAAACTACTGGTTTCAGGAGTTGACACGCTTTATTAATATGCCATATTGATCAAATGTATTAAGTCAGTTGAGCAGTTATTTATTATAAATCAATCATATGTCCTTGACTATCTCAATTTGGTCACTGCTAGAGTGAAAAGGGAAGCCATTAATAATTAAACAGGAACAAACAATATACATCTCAGCCTTCCCAAGCACATTGGGACAATCATAAATAGAATAAAGGCAAAAGTCTCTGTCTTTAATTAGGGAAATCAAAGATAAGTTTAAGGTACAGAGAATACTAAGAAATGTCAGGTTCTTAGAAGAAAAATAAGGAAGAGAAGAGACAAAGAAGTGTGATGTGATGGAGGCGTGCCTGTGCACACAAGCACATGCATGTATGTAAGTGCTCAAAGAAATGGGGCTGTTTTAAACTATGACAGCACATATTTTATTTAAGATCCCCAAGCAGGCTTTTCATGGCTTAGCTAAATTTTCTGAAATAAAACAGAGCTTAAAAGTTTGAATCTAAATGAAGTCATAAACTTTAGATAACAAGAGACAAATATTTGGTAGCCATGCATTGGCCAAGCAGACTTTGGTAGTTAGCCCAGCTTTCCTGTGCCAGAGACCTCACAAGGAGGTCATCAAAAGAGGAATAAAGCTGGTCAGAAGCATCTTTGAAGAACGTCTCTTAATCTGTGATTTACATTGGCCATTTAGGATATCCTAAGGCCTCTCTTCCTTCCTTCTGATTGCAGTAGGAGAGATAATTTGCATTTATTGGGCATCTACTGTAGGTTGACACTTGGCTAGGGACTTTGAGTTACCTTACTTCATTTACACCATTCCCACAAAGCAGTTATTACAGTCCCTCTTTAGCAATGAGCTCACAGACATCTAAACTCAAAAACAGAGAAACGTGAAGCCAACATTAAAATTCAGGCTGACCAAATTCTAAAACTTCTATCTTTATCAGTCTGTTTCAGTAGCCATTCTTGGGTACCAGTTAGCATGACGCAGGGAAGGGAAATAATAGCAGGACTCCCTAGGCTATCTCATAATCCTGTAATCTTGTGTGTGTTGTAATTTGCATGACTGGGTCAGGAGCTATTAATAGATGTGTTGGGGTGATGTCCTTGTTGTTTCTGGTCATGCATGAGGGCAGAGCACTATCTTCTGCTTCTCCCTGTCTTGTCCTTTTTAGAACCAGGAATGAGCCTGGGAAATTTACTTTGGAAGCATGTGAGCAAATCTTTCTGTGTGGTGTCCATGTTAAGCAGATGAAAGAGTAATCTTGGTGCAACAGCGGTCTTGGTTCTCATGCATGTTCAAAGGAGGGTCAGTGCATGGTATTTTGGTATAGTCACTGGGCAGGGAGAATGCATGTACAAAGGTATTTTGATGGGGGTTAAGTGGAGAGTTGAATTGAAGATACTTTCTAATTCCATACTGCCTTTGTGAATGGAATCCACAGATTCGCCACATCTGATTTGGGGATGCTATCTGTGAGATGGTGTATCTGAACTACATCTCAAGTGTTATGTTTACATTTAACAATATCAACTGTGCACCTTTGAATCTGTTTGTAATGTACTCTCATATATCTTTCAGAAAAAAAAAATATCTTGCTTTAGGTATAAGATAGACTCTTTGGGTTCCATGGCCTCCCCCACAAAAGCCATTGTTTATATATATTTAAGACAGACATGAGATAATAAAAAAAATATGTTTTAGGATGTTACTATTCTTCCTCAGTTTTCTTAAAAGTTGTTTTACTTCTACCTATAATGCTATTGTTACCTGGACTTCAGAACCTAGTTATCCCAGGATAAGGATTCTGCCCATCCAATGGTAATTAATCTTTGAACTCCTTAACATCTGGCAGTGTGATATCCTGAATAAGGTTCTCAGTGTATGTTAAAATATGTCTCTTAATTTTCACAGGAAGTTCCTTATAGATAGAGGTTATTCCATATCTTTCTTTCCATTCCTTTTTCTTACCACCCCAATGGCAGTATCACAAGAGTATATCCCAGGCTCTTGAACAGCCCTTACTTTGTTCATCTAATTATTAGACTATGATACCTAGTAACACCCTGGTTCTTCACAGCTTATTAGCTATTGCATGACTTTGTTCTTCACCCAAGAGCTAAAGAGAAACACTTTGTTCATTCTTCATCCTAGGATGCTTCTCTCTGACTTACAGCTCCGAATTTCTGCCCTGATATAACACAAACTACTTACCTTTTCTTCTCAAACATTAACCCCTTTAACATCAGCTGACTTCTCCCTTCTGTATCTGTGAGGCTCTGTGAAGCCCCAATGGGACTGGAGGTGAAGCTGAGAAATTTCTAGTTCTCATCCTTTTGCCCTGGTTATCTACTGCTATGGCCTCTCCTGCCACTCAGAAATATAGGGCATGGCTTAAATCTAAGGAAGGGTTAGTTGCAATTATAAGGGCTAACTCCTCTTCACACAAAAGTGCTAATTCCCTGGGCTCTTTTCTAGTTAGGTGGAAATCCCTTTAAATGGCAATCAATCCTTGAATTTCTGGTTCCCTTAGAATTTTGTGTTCTGATGATGTGCATAGAGCATCTCAGAGACCAGACAGTCCTTAGAACAGGATAGTAAAAACTTTAGGGGATAGGGTGGGGCTCAGGCATTGAGGCAAAGGATGTATAGGAACCCTCCAGAAGGTGACAGTGGGCTTCTTGAATATAACATCTCAAGCTGCTCATGGAGGATGTGTCCCTGTACTCTATTTTTTGATTGGAACTTAACTTTCAAAGATAGTCAAATACATTTGTTCTTGTAATTGTTTTTAGAGACACATGGCTCATAAGAAATCCATATGTCTTGAAGAACTGTAACACTACCTCCAGTGGGTTGATACTAGGGTGGTGAGTTCTGCTGTCTCTGGGATTCTGCCTGTCTCTTGCATCAATAGTTAATCCTTCTGATAATTATTGCTGGCTGCCTTCTTCTCTCCAGCCACCTATGGTTAATCCTGATGGAAAACAGAAATCCACCAAGACCTACAGCCAAGTGCATTTACATGCATCTGGCTGAGGAAGCTGTCACCCTGGGGAAGTTTTCATATGTTAGCATCATGGTCATATATCATGAGCTATCACATGATGTCTTATGGATGATAATGCCCCAGTGTATGAGTCTTGCCACACGGGGCACAAGGTAGGCAAGAGGAAAGAATTGCTGTTTTATTCATTAGGGAAGCTAGTTTCTATGTGGCCCTCAACCTGCCACCTCAATCTCTCTTTTGGGGTTTATTCCTGAAATTGAGGTATTTGAGTCTAGAAATAAAGACAAACTCGAGTCAAGTTCCGTATTTTGCTAGGATGCTTTCAGCTATAAATGAAAGAAAACTCAGGATCCTGTAAGTAGAAAAGACAGTGTGGCACCTTAATAGTAAATTCATGAATAGGATTATTTTTGGTGCTAGACCAGGACTTGTGTCATAGCTCCAGAGTCATCAGATGCTGTTTTTTCTGTCTCCTTCCTTCTCGTTCCTCCATTTATTGCCTCTCTGAAACTGTTATTACAGAAAGAGATGGTGATGGGTAAAGATGTCCAAAGAGTCAAAGGTAACAGAGTTTGAAATGTGTGATGATAGATGTTGCTGGGGTTGCACGGATTACCAGAGGCCAAGCTGTTGAGTAAGGAAACCTTGCCTCTTTTAGAAATGGATTGGCATAGGGATTCAGCTGAGAAATCATCAGTATTGCCTCTGTCATGCAGAGAAAAGTCACCATGGGCCAGGGAAGGAGGCAGAGCCCATGCCTAGTTGTCATTTCCACTCTGTCTATGAGAAGCATCGGTAGCAATCTGGTATCATCTTTCAGAGTGCTTTCCTGGATGTCGGGAGCACCCATCTAACCTCATTGCATGTACTGATACAGATACTTCAGCATGATATCCGGCTCTTCAACTTTTATGGGAGTGTTTATAGAGATCAAATTGTAAGCTCTCTAACACATTTTCCTAAATCTACTACTCCAACTCATCTGTTTGCATGCTTTAAAGCATTTTTACTGGAAAAACAAGCAAGCAAACAACAATAACAACAAGAAAAATCTTTACTGGTCAGTCTTCCTGCAACTTGGCTGTGCACTCAAAGATGTTGATTATTGGAGTCAGAATATTTTAAGCTTATATTTTATATTTTCTTCTCTCCCTCTCCTCCCTCCCTCTTCTCTCCTCCGCCCTCTCTTTCTTTAATCTACTACCTAATCTCTTTTCCTATTTATTTTTCTTCCTACATCTCACCTTTCCTCCATGCAAAGTGGTTGGTAATAATCATTTTTAGAGCCCATTGTGTCTCAGGAGGAGGATGTAGCCACACATCTTAATTCCCTTATCACGATGCTGTGCCATGGGTCCTGGCATTGCTGTTCTGTGCCCCTGTTTACTGAGATAAGGCCTCTACCTCTGGCCTCAAAGTTGAAATGCTGAAAGCATCTTATTCACCTCTGTTATGGCTGGAGCAGGAAGGTTTTCCTGCAGATCACCCATGCCAGCACTTAGCTTGGCTCCTTTTGGAGGGACCCACTAGATGACCTGGGGAAACACTTCAGTTTCAGTAGGCTAGGAAAGCTTTTGGAAACAGGAATATGCACGAAATAGTAGGAAACAGGATTGTGTTTGGGAGAGGAGAGAGCTAAAAGCCATCCAACTGTAATTGTTGGCTTAGTGTTGAAGACTTTCTCCTGTGCTGATCCTGAGAGCACCCTCACTCCACCCTCACCCACTTTCTGACCTTGAAAAAGAAGAAGCCAAGAGGTGGATCTTGTATACAGAGGGAGAAGGTGTAACTCACAGCTGCAGGCCTCTACTGATGGCCTGGAAAGCCTTATGCTACATGGAGGCACTAAACCTCCATCCCTTTCATCTGAGACTGCCTCCAGCCAGCTTCTTTGCAGAGAGGCCCCCTGGGATCCGGGTGTAGAACATCAGGCTGACTTGAAGTAAGTGGGCCCCAGAACTCTCAGCTTCTTCCTTGGCAGGGGAAGCAATCCAACTTCACTGGAACTTTATGCTTTGAGCCAGCTGATACCTAGAGGTCAATCAGTGAAGCCTGCTTTATAGATAGGGATGTAGGAGCCTGTGCATGAGACAGGTAGTATGATGTAATGTTGGACAAGAGGGCTTCCTGAGGTTGGGCTCTTGCTGTCATTGGCTTGTCCACATATACATGTGTGTGCAAATACACACAAAAATACACACAAATACACACACACACACACACACACACACACACACACACACACACACACACACACATCCCTCTTTACAAAACCAGACAGCCAAGGCTGCAAGTACTATAAAAGATCTTTGTTAAGTGCTCTTTGCATACTGGTTTGGATAAATAGTTATGCTTTGGACAAATTCATATAGTTTCTGAGAAGAGAATTTTAACAGCCCCTCAGCATAATACATCATCATTACAGATGGGAATTTTGAGACACAAAGGAACCCTAGGCTTCCAGATACCTAAGGTCACATCTCACCAGGACTGTGACAAGATCTCAGGTGACTTGAGCCCCAGCCCACTGCCTTCCAATTGGATTCCAGGTTTCTGCTGATTCTGGGTGGTCCCTATGTTGCCTCCTTCTAGAATGCTGGAGATGTCTCTGGCCTCTGTTAGGGTAGTGTGGCTGGGTCAATCAATACCCTTTCCTGGAATTTCTCAGGGGATTCCTAACTAGGAACTGGTGCTGAATAAAATAGTCATGTACCATCTTGTGTTGATGAATCACTGTGCAGTTCACAGAGTACTCTAGATGCCATTATCAGCCATCCTTAGGCTTTCCTGAGAATGTCACTTTGCATTCCCCCCCCCCAAACTGAACTCCCTCCTTTCAGTGCAAGAACTGTCTATGACTTTGTGTGTGTGGTCCAGCAAGTGAGTTCTTTCCTCCTAGGCTGTGAGTATCCATCCTCTAAGAAGAAAGGGTTTTGTTTCATGACTAAAGAAGCATCCCATTTTCCACTGGGCAAACAGGTGCATTTAGTTCCCAAGAAAGCTCTGGAATATGCAAAGTCCCAATGTCCTGAGCCTCATCTGAGCTGCTCCAGCAGCCATCAGTGAGGCTAGATGGGGCAGCCAGGAGTTTGCCAAGGCTTTGCTCATAATCATCTCCCATGATGTACTTCCAACTATCCTTAGCCCGGGGATGTAGCTATGGATGACAGGTCTCTGCTGTGATATGTATTGTTTACTGAAGTAATTAAAATATGCAAAGTACTCCCTGTTCCCCCCTCCTTTACACTTCCCTAGCTCCTTCTGGCATTTTCAGCTGGCAGTTAATAAAATTCAAGGGGGGACTGAAGGCTCTGATCTCCCTCCAGCTAAAATGACTAATTTGGAGTGATCTGGAAGTCAGAGTTGTTACCCCTGCCTACAGCTGTGCCTTTCTGGTTGATCTGCTGAACCTGCAGTATGTGACCTTACTGGAAGGGGAAAGTCAGTGTCCAGAGAAAGAAGGGAAGCAAATGCCCGGCTTGCTATTTGCAACAACACAAAACCAGAAAAGACTTCTCATCTTTCCTCAGGATCGTTTTACATTAAAAGTGCTGCAGCCAAGGACAGTGGGAACTGATTCCCTAATTCAGCCTAATCTCTACCATCCCTGGCCACCAAACATCCCCATCTACTTATACATAGAAAACTATGCCCACTCACTTAAGCGACCGAAATGTTGGGCTCAGAGATTTCTTCATACGAATATTCACATATAGTAGAGCGATAGACTGACAGTCCCATGCCGACTCTGTAGCCATCACTTGACAGTTCTGTGCTAACATATATTGAGAGTTATCAAGCTCCAGGCACCCTGCCCAAAATCCCATGAATTGTTCTTATTTAATTCTCCGAGCAAATCTTATTAATATTTACCCTATGGGGAAAGTGAGATTTCAAGAGGTAAAGAGATTTCTCAAGGTGACTTGGCCACGAGCACGTGTCTGCATCATATTATGTCATTCTTACCTCAAGGGCTGCTTAGGGGTGTGGCAGTTCTTTTACCTGTCTTTATGTCCCGTTTCTGTGTCCATCAATTCTTCTAACAGGAGGCCTTGCCCCTCTCCAGGAGCACTGAATAAAGTATGCAGGGTTCTGAGTTTTCCAGAAGTGCCAGGGCTTGCCTCCATTTACCTCTTTTCTAGGTCCAAACACATGGTTGGGGTCACTTGTCTCTCCTCATTCCAGGCAACTTTCAGGAACTCCTATTCCTGAGGAATGAGTGATATGCAAGGCACTGTGTTCAGAGAGTCTTCACAGGGAATGATGGACGATCACAGTGGACAGAACCTCCTGGTAGATGATCTGGAAGTAACCCGCAATGACACAGGTGTCATGCTCCTGAAGGGGCGCCATTGCTATAGAAAACACTTGGCTCTTGTCAGAATACCTGACTACTGATGGCCTTCCCTAGTGTTCCTTAATTAGTTCCAAGCCCTGAGGCGACTGGATTGGGGAGCAAGCAGAAACTGTTTAATGTTCTCTGTTTCCAAGACAGCAATACAGGACCCAACAGTAGATACACAGGCTTCTCCTGACATCCAGACATGACTTCTGCATGACAGACCTCACACATGGGGAGTCAGGAGGGCTAGAATTAGGACCCGGGAGTTAGGGGGAAAAATCAGTTAGGAGAGTCACCTGATCTGGGTGTCTTAGTCACAGCTGAGGAGGCAGATAAGGTCTCATCCTGAGTTTCTGTGGAAATTGGGTCTCTCTGGGTCATGGGGAAAAATATTCCATGGATTATTAAATAGCTCCTTTCCCTTGTGGCACCTGTAGTCTATATCTGTTTTCATTTCAGATTCCCTTAAAGTCAGCACCCAGTCAAGTATATAGTATACACTTGTAATGTCAGCACTTGGGATGCAGGGCAAGAAGATTGTGCCTGTGCTATAGAGTGAATTCAAGGACAGCTTGGGAAACTTAGTAAGACCATGTCTTAATAAAAAGAAAAGCAAGTGAGTCAACAGGAAAAAGAATGGGAGGAAGGAAGGAAAGAAAGAAGGAAGGAAGGAAGGAAGGAAGGAAGGAAGGAAGGAAGGAAGGAAGGAAGGAAGGAAGGATGATCACAGGCTTGGGATCATAGCTCAGGGTAGAACATGCGTGTAGAATATATATGACTCTGGGTACATGCCTTTGAGTAACAAAAACCAGACTTACAATGTCTGATTCAAAAATCTAATTCTTTTGTTTGCAGTTAGGTGCGGTAGTCAATAACAGGAGTTATTATTGTTGTTACTTTTATTAATGTTGTTGAAAAAACAATGGAGCCAGTTTCTGGCAAAGCTTGCTTTTGAATAAAAGACTTTTATAATTTAGTTCTCTTTCCTTTTAAAAGTTTTAGTAACTGTTACCTGACATGTGTAAATGTTTTGCCTGCACATATGTATTTGCATGCATGCTTGGTGCCCGGGGAGGTCAGAAGAGAGCACTGGATCCACTGGAACTTGAATTAAGATAGTTCTTAGTCACCATGTGAATGTTGAAAACATTCTGATCTTCTGCAAAAGTAGCAAGTACTCTTGACCACCGCGCTACCTCCCCAGCTCCCCCTCGATCATTTTCTTGATATCATTCATTTTGCTTTACTTTTATCTCCTACAATAGAGCGTCCCGCTCAGAGGATGATGCCACAGGGCCCAGCATAAAGAACAATGTTGCGTATTGTAGCTAAGTCTAGTCTTGTCTTCTCTGAGATTTACCTTAGCTGCTTTCTTGAGTACCATAACAATGCTTTTTATCAGACAACCCAGAAGAAGGGTTCAAGACTGGCAGTCATGTTATTCTTGGGTGCCACTCTAAACTGTGTTTAATGCTTCTTGGTAGGAATGTCTTAAACTTAGAAACTCATACAGAGAAGAGCTTAGAGCATGGGGATGCATTCTTTCTAGCTAATACTTTTCTGGTGGCTGACTGATTGACTTCCCATCCCTGATCTGGTTTCTCATTCACTATGGTTGCCTCTTTCAATGAGCTTACTTAGCAGGATGTCTAAGTCTTTTAGGAGATACTTGCAAGGAAGGTTTAGATTGAAACCCCCCGCCCCCGTGCATGCATATTTTTCTTTCATTTACTATATCATCTCATGTTGGTACATGTTGTGAGTAGGTGCCTTATTATCCCCATTCCACACACAAAGAAGAGAGTCTTCTAAAGGATAAGCACACTGTGGTGACTCAGGTGGTATACAGCCACTGCTCAGTTATACATTATTCTTTTGGTTGCCTTGGATCCTCTGATTTCTCGATCTACCACACACACTTTCAGTATCACTGATGATCATCTGAAGAGTAACAAAATATTTAGCCAAGTAAAACTCTGTTTGAAAGAGATGGTTTGTAATTTGGCCAAGATCAGTGTGAATATAAACTGCATAACTAAGAACAAAAAACTAGGATCAGTCAGTGCCTCCCTTTACTTATAGTATTAGTGCGCACAGTTGAGGTCTGGGTGGCTTCTTTGGACTCCAGTTTGATCTATGGATTTGAATGGAGTTGAGACCTCCAGCTTTGTTCTGTGAATTGAGTTCTTTTAACATCTTAGAAAATTTGTTTCCATGAAAAGATTTCAGGGCAGCCAAGAGGCTTGAGTCAGGCATCTGGAGAAGAAAATGAGGGCCAAGTCACTTTTCTTGTTGCAATGTTTGCTTTCTCTGACATATAAAGACATGTATTGCTTGGTGTACTTGAGGCCAGGGTGGGGGGCTTGGAATGAATGCCAGCATTTAAGTCCCGATTTAGGAAGGAAGGGAAGATAGGCTGTTTAGAAAGGTGTGCATTCCTGGAGCACCCATATAAGAAATTTGCTACTGGCGGGTTCAGCTCTGGTTAAGAGAGTTGGGAAGAAACACAATGGGCTTATTTATCCTCCAGGCTCACATTGCTAAACAGCTTGGCTCTTAATTCCCTGTAGTTTGGAAGACTCGGAGGATTTTTTCCTAATCTAGGGACTAGAAACTCAGATGCAGACAGTCTTTTCTCTGAGCCTGTGCTGAATGGATGATGCTGACTGTACAAACTGTCCCAAAGCCCTGCTTTGAGGGAGCCCCCACCTCCACAGTGTCTTTGTAAGTTTTCACTCTATTTTACTTTGGAAACATTCCAATTACCTACTATACTTGGGGCTGAGATCTTCAATTTGTCAACAAAATAGTGAGATGATAGCTTGCGGCCAGGCTCTTGGGAAAAGGAGGAGAAGGCAAAAGTTATTCTTACTTCACAATTTTGAGTTCGAGTGTCACTGGAGAGAAGTTTTGGTCTCTAGTGCTGAGTCTCCATTATAGGAGCCAAGAAGTTTCTGTATCCAGAATAAATTTACAGATAGACATGGATATTTAAGTGAACATTTATGTATTATGGTTTTAAAATTGAAACATTTTTCAGGTCAATATATCTTCATCCACACAAACCTAAATGGTTTTGTTCAGGGACTTTAAGTCCAGTTATAAAACAACAGAAAAAAGATAAATATATGGATTAGCTAACTTTCTTGTTGTGGTGATGTGGTGGTTTGAATCAATTGGCTCCCATAGGCCCATAGGGAATGACACTATTAGGAGGTGTGGCCTTGTGGGGAGAAGTGTGTCCCTGGGCTTTGATGTTTCAGAAGCTCAAGCCAGACCCAGACAGTATACTGTAGTCAAACCATATAGTTACATGGAAACCAGAATGAATTTGTCATTGCCTTTCTCTGACCAAGATTTTCATGTCTGGAGAGGTGTATAAAGTGATTTGCACGGATTTCTCCATCTTTGTCTGAAGATGTGTTGGGTGATTTCTAAAGATTTCTCCACCCATGTGTGCACAGGGATTGTAGCTTCAGTGTTATTTCTTTTAACCCTTAGATTCCGAAGACCTTTGATTTGGGAGGCAGATTAAGAAAAGGGGAGAGAGAGAGGAGATGGACAGGGAGAGAGTGAGAGAGAGAGAGAGAGAGAGAGAGAGAGAGAGAGAGAGAGAGAGAGAGAGAGAGGTCATCAACAAGAGTATGAGAACTAGAATCTGAGGCGGGGATCTGGAAAGTAAGGATGCTGAGCAAGAGCCAACGTTACCAAGATCCTGAGGTCCTGGATGCAATGCGATAGTTAGAGACCCCAAGGACTCCCACAGAGTTACAGGTGAACTCCGGACTAAATATCTTCCATAGAGAGTAAAAGAACAAAAATAACAAGCATGTTGGCCATGCCCTGGTGTTTCCTCCATTGTATAGATCCCCCTCTTTTTGTAACAGTTACTATTTCTTGGTAGGGATGCAATTGTGGGAGCAAAAATCAGTTCTTCTCAAAGGGGACAATTCCTGTTTTCCAGATCTCTCTATGCTCCACTGCCCTGTGTCCCTTCAGGCTTATGCTTAGCAAATGAATTAATGAATTAGTGGATAAATATATGAATGAATGGACTGTGAAAATAGTCAAACAGCTAAGAGAACCACACACTTGGGTAGAAGCCTGAGATGAGGGAGATTCAGGTGAGAGACAGGAGAAAGAGGTAGGAGCCAGGACAGTTTCATAATGGCAAATTAGTGTTGCTCAGGCTCTGAATTCTCCCATGTTGATAAGGAGAGAACTACTAAGGAGCCCAGATTCTGGAATAAGCATCATTCCCACCAATGAGCAGCATTCATTCCTGATAAGATTCTAGTGGTCTGAAAAGTTTTGAAGCTATCAACAAAGCCAATTAATTGGCTTAGAGTAAAACCATTTGTTTCTGTTGTCTTGAGGCAAAGACAAAGTAGATAACTTTGGATCTTTCTTTTACATACTGAGTTATTAATTTCAAGAAATGCCCTAGTGGTGACTACTAGGACAATAGCTAGTGTCATGTTCAACATGATAGGCATCCCTGACTAATGTACTTCTGGGACATCGTAGAACAGGATGCAAGAGGCAAAACACACTGTGACATGTGTTAAGAATTAAGACATCTCAGGTGATGAAGAAGATACAGATTGAAATTTTATTTCTTTTGTAAGTGTTCATGGTTATGTTTCTCTGTGCTCAGACTGCAATTAAGAAACATTAAAACTGAATTTAAAAAATGGCACTTACTATGACAGTCCCTAGATGATTAGATCATTGGTCATAAACATACATTTCAAAGTTTTAACAATTCTTTGTAGCTGATTCCTCAAAGAAGATAGGCTGCCTTATTATCTCCTTCCAAAAGTCTGGCTTAGCTCATACTATTTTCAAACAGAGAAATTTGAGTTGTCTCCAGAAATACTCTGCTGTGTAGATATATATTTACTCTTCTATGCTGGGTCTTGGTCATTCTATTTGAAATATGGGTTACTGTGATTCCTTCTGTCTGGTAGGACTCATGTGAGGGTAGATATTTTGATTGTCTGGGTGAGAAGAAGGTACTTGCATGCGTTGGTACCCATTGCCCCGTAACAGACAAAGAGCCACAAGGACCTTCTACAGCTTAGCTGAGTTTCTCTTTGACCTAGGACAATGGTCTCCTTCTGACTACAGCAAAATGGAAATGGTGCAGAAGACACAATTTCCTGTTCAGGAGACAGGTCAAAACTGTGGGTAAAGAGTTAAGAGGTCTGAGAATATCCTGTGGTGGGCACCATTCTACATGCAGGAAGAACTGGAGTTGGATCACCTGCAGCCACTCCACACTCAGCATCTTTGGCTTTCAAGATGCAGCTGAGACTGAAAATTAAGGACTCAGATGGAGAGAGGTGCTTGGGTCTTGAGTAACCACCTGCACTGGTTAGCATGCTGCTCTTCCCATCTCTTTTTATTGCCTCCTTTTGAAAATGGGTGAGATAGAGGCCTAACGAAAGACAAGAGAAAAGCTCTAGACCTGAGGGCTCCAGACATTTTGATCTCATAATAATTTTGAAAAACTAGTCATGCCCCTTATACATTTAAGGTTGTCTCTGGGAAAACTTATATATAGTTGGTTGCAACCTTTTGAAAAGTTATAAGTGTTGCCACCATTTCTAGAATATTGTAAACATTGACATTAAAAAACACATCATTTGTTTAATGCATCTAATGAAGTTTAAATACCAGAGCAATTTGGTACATCATCTATTTAACACATGAACAAGTTCTTAAACAGCCATTTTTACATTGCTCCTTCTTCTTCTTGAATTTATATTATCATTTCAGTTACCATACTGAATTTTATCTTTATACAATTTATTTTTTATGCTTGAAAGCTCTTTATTGGCTACTCTATCATAGTTTACTGTGACAAAAAATGTGTATGAAGATTTAAATTTAATTTTTAATATCCAGTGACCATAGTTTCTAAATGTTAAGAGATATTTTTGGAATGAATATCTTTGCAATTATTAGCAAAGTGTGCAGAAACAGGCAGTAAATCAAAATAATATCTATATATACCAGCTTTTGATGGCTAAAGAAGATAAAAGTAAAATATAAATGGAAATTTATCTCCTCTTTTTACCAATTGCCACATGTATTATTAATGAAATTATTTATTGTTTATACATAAGAAGAATCAGGATCAATTATATCCAATTTTTAATCATTTTGCTATTATTGACCCAAGAACTAGGATTACAGCAAAGCAATATATGTGGAGGAAAGGGGATTTTTTTTTCTATTGACATGTGACTCAAGTCTTTGAACTATTTGTCTGGGAAATATATTGGTCTCTTATAAAGCATTATTTTATTTTTAATCTCACGGGTTTTTATTTTTATTATATTTTAATTTATTTATGTTTTGAAACTGGCAAGAATTCAGTTCTAATCACCAGAGACATTGCTAGACCACTAGAAGTTCTAAATTCAAGTTTAACAAAAGTGCCTGTAAGAGTTGAGAATCTGCAAAAATACCTCAAAACTATGCTCCCTGGCGACAGGCTTCAGGTCTCCATGCACCTCTGAGCTTTGCAGACTCAGGTGTGCCATCACTTCATCAGGCAAGTTTCTTTGTGTCTCCTGCTTTTGTGGGAGGAAGTCTAGGCTCTTCTGTTGGTTGGGCTGACTGGATAAATTAGGCAACTGGCCACAGTGGAATCCTTTACAGCTATACAAGGAAGATGGAGCTTCTGTTATGAAAGCAATGCACAGAACAGAGAAATTAATTTGAATCAATGTGTATCTGTGTTAAAAAGAAAAAAAAAAAAACCTGAGCTATATAGGTGGTTGAGAGTAGGGTTGCCTAGTGGCAAGGGCAGTAGTGTAATAAGAACAGACTTGTAGGTTATGTAAAAAGGATCTTGTTTTGTGCATTTTCGATAGAAACTATGTTTCCATTTTTTAAATCTTGATTAAACAAGTTACATAAAATAAGTTAGAAAATGAAAAGCCAAAAAAATTATTTCTAAAAGTAAAACATGAAATAGGAAGTCTACTTGTATAATAACTTCCAAGGGGCTGAGATAAGACTGCGCTTTATGTTCTTGTCTAGTGCACGTATCTTCAGGACAAAAAAATTGAAAGCAGTGGAGGTGGCTTGTTGTTGAAACTGTGTCTACCTTTTTATCCCAGCATGATTAAGAAGAAAAACTAATATGTTAAGAAAAATGAAGTAACTTTCAATTATTGAAGACAAGATTGTTTAGCATAAGAGGAAAATTGAAATAAAAAGTCAAAGGAAGTCAAGCAATCCTAAATTTAAGTGTGGATAAAGATCATGAACTCATGATGGTTTTTTTCCTCTTTCAAAAAATGATTTCTTATCTTTGAATTTCTCACTATAAAGACTTGTAAGTAATGGCCACCATAGCACTGAGCGCTCACAAGGATCCATATTCTAGTCCCAAAATTCTATTGTGCATCACAAAGATGCAGAGATCCTTGGAGAAACAGCTCCGACATGAAATGTACAATAGGAGCCTAGGATATTCTTTCATGTCAGAGAGTGAAGGTGTTATCAAAGACTATTGGGGTTATATGAGGCACAGCTTTGAGAGGTTCCTTGGCCAAAGATGGAGGAAAAACGAGGGAGCAAAAATAGTCACTACAGCCAACCAAACCACTTCAAGTGAGTGTCTGAAAAAAAGAGCAAGTCCTTAAAATGTTTTTCAGAAGCAAAACAAAGCTCTCACAGCTGACCCCTAGAGAACGCTGGGCCTGCTTTTCTTATTGCTGTGACCAATAACTGGCAAGCATCGATTTAAGAGAGGAAGCAGTTATTTAACTCACATTTTGAGGGGGGATAGCCCATGACGGAGGGAAGGGCATGGTGGTGGCAGGAACACGAGGCAGCTGGTTACATTGTGTTGGTAATCAGGAAGCAGAGAGTGTACAGGGAGGAAGGATAGGAGATGTAACGTCAAGACTCACCTCTGGGAACCCACTTTTTTTTTTTTTTAGTAAAAGGCTTCTTTACAACTTTCCAAAAGAACACCATAAACTGGGGACCAAGTGTTCAAATGCACAAATCTATGTGATCAAACCACATTTAAACCACAATGCTAGGAATTGAATTCACTGTACTGAAACCTAGTAAATAAAGGGAAAAAGTCAAGTAGCCATCTTACTGACTCACATAAATTGTAATCAGTACAGTCACAGAGAAGATAAAAAGAAATTCTATTTATAGATTTTCTGTTAATATATACAGAAGGAATACTTAACTAGAATGTCATCCTTTTGAACCACTAATGAAATAATAGATTTGGGTAGTGATCATCAATGGCTGCTAAAATTACTAGGTGAAAGGCATTTATTAATGAGTTACCAGAATCCACTGATCATATAAAAGAGAGACATACTTAACTTCCCATCATGTTTTAGAGGAAGCACATGGCAGCATTTATGAACTTGGCTCTGATGATGACTATGAATATTTGGTCAGGTTCAAGTAGGTGTTAGGAATATAGATGATCTAGGAGCATGTGAAGAAACCCATGGAAATATAATGAACAAATCCAGAATATGAGAAATTTGGAGGCTCAAATGCCCCAAGAGAAGATGAGAGCAAAAGTTGAGACATCAAGAAACATTGCTAAATTGATTCAAAAGAGTACTCTTACACACATACACGCACACATGCACACATGTATGCACATGCATGCATAAGATACTGAGTGATATTTGATGCTAAGGAATTAATGGTGTTTTGGTAATGCTTCAACATATTAGAATGGAGTCATCATCTCTCTTCAAACAAGTGTAGCTTCCAGTATACCTATCCCTTTGAGTCTAATTCAGTGCTTCTTAAAGATCACCTGTATAAGACAACATAGGAAATATTTTAGTTTTACAAGTAACAACTCAGTCACAATGTTAAGGTGGTTTATTTTGAAGCTATTCAATTCTTGATCCCTACAGAATGAAAGCATCTATAGACCATACGGAAAGAAGAACTCCAATGGTGTAACCTGTTAGCATGTGGTACTTATATGATGATATGGCAATGTGTGGAATCATGTGTGCCATTAGTCTTTACTTGCAATTACAGGGGGAAAGACACAACTCAATGAGCCATATGTAATTAACTGTATTTGTGAAAAATCCCAGATTTCTTCATTTTAACAAGGATGGCAGATACTTCACAGGGGTGATTCTAGTTATAAGACCTATTTTTTAGCAAGAAGGCTGTAGTTCAGGCATGAAAATTATTTACCCAAGGATCTGTGGGTGTAAGAAGACAGAGCTTTGTTCATACAGGAAAACCTTAGAATGTCTTTCTGCTCTGGGACTCACTTGCTGTGGGTGACAGAAACAGGTAGAACACACTGGGAGAGCATGGGAGGACAGAATAGGAGCTTTGTGTTACACAGGACAGTGAACTCATTCATTTGTATCCTTTAGAGCAAGAGAGACCAGACAGGAGGAGGAGGAAAAAGAGAAAGGAGACTGTAAGATACAGTTGACATTCCCACGTGGATCTGTAACCTTCAGTTGTCTGCTTCAGAAAATAAAAACACAGGATGCCTAGTTACAGCAGAGCTTCTGACAAAACTCACATTCCTGCCTATGCTTATGTGTGTGCCCTGTGTAGTACTCTTGGCTATAACTTAGTTGTTTTAAATTCAAATTTATCTGCTATCTTGTACTTTTATCCACAGCCTTACTGATGTGGGGATCACATCATAAGAGCCTTTAACACTGGTTTAGTGGGTCAAGTGTATTCCACTGCCAAGTACCAGGGGCCACAGGAAGCTGGTTGGACACAAGGTCCAGAGGAGGTTTCCTGGCTTTGTGTAGGTTTGGGAACAGTTGATGACTTTTCTTATAGGTTCTTAGCTGATGATGATTGGCTTCAGAATGCCTATCTGAAGCTTGAGTTGGTCACTTATCTAATATCCTAACTAGAAGTCTAAAATCCTTCAAAAATTATAATGGTCTCTGGGTTTGAAGGAAATTTTATGAAGATAGTATGATTCATGCTGATCCCCCTATGTCTGGAATGATGGTTTTCATGGAAAACAGAATTAATTATTAAATAAGGTTCATATTTTAAAGTCAACATACACGATGATGTAAGTAAGTCACACACTATTACTATGTATTTGCTTATGGTTATGTATTTCCATTTTTACATGAATGAGAATGAGAAAGTGTATTTACTAATTACTTGTTTTTTCATTTACTACATTCATTTTTCTGGACATATTTACATATCAGTTTATGTAGCACTTTTATATTCTATTTTAATCATCATCTGTACCTTTAAAAACAAATTACACTTTGGCAAGTGGATACCCCAAAACCTCCCTCTCAGTCCACAGTTGAATAAGAGGTGAGTGGCACCCTGACCCTCAGGCCAAGCAGAGACTGTAGTCTCCAAACACAGGCCCAGGGACACAGCCCCTGGCATCCCAACCAAACACATCCAGCTCTGCCCTAAACCAAAGAAAGCTGGGAGAGCCCCCACACCCACCCCAAACCCAATCCCTAGCAAAACACAGCTGGAGGGACAAACTCCACCCAAACCTCAGTCTGCCTCATCACACACTAACAACTAGAGACCCCAAAGTCTCCCGATCCACCACTGACTTAGAGCCAACTAAGACTTAACTAAGAGCAACTCTTGTAGCCTACGGCCAACTAGGAACCAACTAAGAGGAGCCCCTGCAATTACTGGAGATACTCAGCCCCTGGGGTCACAACTGGATAAGAGCAAACCAAGAGCTAAGAGTGAACCAAGGAAGCAATAGGCAGACATCAGCACAAGAATACACATAACAATATAAAGAACGACAAAACACCACCAGAAGAGGCTGGTGGGTCTACAACAAGACCTAGGCATAACAATGGAGAGAAAGCAGAAAGAAACAACCTGAAAAACAACTTTATGAAGGTAACAGAAGCTTTAAAAGAGGATATTAAAAAGACTCTGTTAAAGAAATAGAACAAAATACAAACAAAAAACTAGAAGAGATGAACAAATCCCTGAAAGAAAGCAAAGAAAACCAAGAAAAATGAAGCAAACAGATGAAAGAAACATTACAGGAATTAAAACTTGAAATAGAAGCTGTAAAAAAAATCACAAACTGAGACAAAGCTGGAAATAGAAAACCTGAAGAAATGAACCTGAACTACAGATGAATGTATAACCAATAGAATGTAAGAGATGGAAGAGAGAATCCTTGGAGTAGAAGATTCAATAGTGGAAATAGACACACCAGTTAAAGAAAATACTAAAACCAAAACATCCTGGAAATCTGGGACTCCATGAAAAGACCAAATCTGAGTTGGAATTGAAGAAGGAGAAGAACACCAGTTCAAAGGCACAGAAAATATATTCAACAAAATCATAGATTTCACAACCTAAAGAAAGAAATGCCTATAAAGATACAAGAAGCTTGCAAAACACCAAATAGACCAGACTCCCCCAAAAAGTCTGATTACCATATAATAATCAAGCCACTAAACCTACAGAACAAAGAAAAAATGCTAAGAACTGCAAAGGAAAAAGGCCAAATTACCTATAAAGGTATAAAGGCAGACAAATCAGAATAACACCAGACTATTCAGTGGATACAATGAAAGCAAGAAGGTCCTGGTCAGATGTTATACAGACACTAAAAGAGCATGGCTGCCAGCTCACACTAATACACCCAGCAAAACTATCAATTACCATAGATGGAGTAAGCAAGATATTTCATGACAAAACCAGATTTAAACAATACCTATCCACAAATCCAGCCCTACAGAAAGCACTAGAGGAAAAACTCCAACCTAAGGAAACCAGATACACCCCTGAAACCACAAACAAAATTCATAGCACTAGATGCTTATATGAAAAACCTAGAGAAAACTCACACAAGAGACCTAACAGCACAGCTGAAGGCTTTAGAACAATTAGAAGCAAACTCACCTAGAAGGAGTAGACAGCCAGAAATAATCAAACTTAGGGCAGAAATCAATACAATAGAAACCAAGAGAACAATACAAAGAATCAATGAATCAAAGAGTTTGTCCTTTGAGAAAGTCAACAAGATAGATAAACTCTTATCAAATTAACCAAAAAGCAGAAAGAAGAGTATCCAAATTAGCAGAATAAGAAATGAAAAGGGGACAAACAACAAACACCCAGGAAATCCAGAAAATTTTAAGGTCATATTTGAAAATCTATGCTCCCCTAAAATGGAAAACCTAAAAGAAATGGACAGCTTTATGGACAGCTTCCATTTAGCAAAATTAAATCAGGATCAAAGATCTAAACAGACCTATAACTCCAAAGGAAATTGAAGCTCTTATTAAAATTTCCCAAGTAAAAAGATATCCAGGACCACATGTTTTTAGTGCAGAATTCTGCCACACATTCAGAGAACTAATACTAACACTCCTCAAACTGTTCCATGCAGTAGAAACTGAAGGAACAATGCTGAACCCTTTTTATGAGGCCACAATCATCCAGATTCCCAAAGAGGGAGGGAGGGAGGGAGGGAGGGAGGGAGGGAGGGAGGGAGGGAGGGAGGGAGGGAGGGAGAGAGAGAGAGAGAGAGAGAGAGAGAGAGAGAGAGAGAGAGAGAGAGAGAGAGAGAGAAAGGGATATCTCAATAGAGGAAGCCAATGTGGGGTTGGAAAGAGACTGGATGCTAGAGAAACCTCTAAGAACTCACAGGATGTCCCTGGCCAAGTCTCCAAACAATAGTGGAGGTGGTGCCTAAGCAGGGCTTTCCCTATAATCAAATGAATAACCACCCTAAGTGTCATCACAGAACCTACATCCAATAATAAATAGAAGTGGAGGCAGAAATTCATGGCTGAGTACTGGGTTGAGCTCCTGGTTTAGCTGAGAGCAGGGGAGGAGAGTCTGTATGAGCAAGGGGATAGGGATTATGAGGAAAATTCCCAGAGAGATGGCTGGATGGAGCTCTGGAAAACTTGCTAAATCAAGAACAGCCACTGGGGAACCATCAGGAAAAGAAGCTAGGCCCTCCAAGGGTAGGAAATTGTTGAATGATATGGGCAGTATGTGGAGTCTCGAGGGGTGGGATCAGACTGTGTTCATGTGCATGGGCTGGCACCTTGGAGCCCATTCTGTGCAGAGGAACACCTTGATATTGGGATGAGGAAATCAGACTTGCCTGGAGTGGATGTGCCGCGCTGAGCTGACCTACCTTAGGACTTCTTGCCCTTTTTGGGGGAGGGGATGGGGAGAAATACATGCAGACAGAACATTGTATATATAATAAATAAATCTTTAAAAATGAAGATATTTAGGCCTTTAGAATTTAATAATAAAGGCCGTGAGGCAAATAATTTTTCCTACATACAAAGACAATAGTTTGTTTTGTTTTGTTTTGTTTTTTAACTGCTTCTGACATGAAATAGATGGATTCCAGGGCTCTTGCAACTTTAGTGTGGGCAGCAAAGCAAAGACTGTGCCCTGAGAAGCAGACTTCAATCTCACCACTGGCATCATAGCATCAGGCCTCACACCTTCTCCAGCATCAGATAGCATCCTTTCTTTTCTCTCTTTATCCAGTGTCATCAAAATCCATGTCTACACTCTTTTACTTGGCATCTCTTCATTTGTTTGTGGCCATTTGTAGCTATTTTGTGGCTCGTCTGCTCTTAGTTTTTACTCATTTGTATGTTGGTTTGCTTATCTGACTAATGTGAAGGGTGCTATGAGTCATATGGATTTGAATTCCTTGTCTGTCCCAGCACTGGGGAGGCAGAGGCAGAAGGACTTCTTCCAGCCTGAAGCAAACCTGATTTATATAGAGATTTTTCAGGCCAGCCTGGGGCTGTTTAATAAGACCATTTTACAAAAGAATTATTATTTACAATAATGATTATAATAATTTGTCTGTTACATATGTTGCAGATATTTCTGTTATTTGTCTTTTAATTATGACTTTGTCTTTGCTATTTAATTTTACAAAATTGTGTCTATAAATTATATCCTTTATGGCTTTTTAAGTGTATGTCATATAGGAAGGTCTTCTACTCCTGAGGTTATACAAATACCGTTGTAAGTTTTCTTCTAATATTCTTATTGTTTTGTTTTTATGTTTAGCTCTTTAATCCATCTGGAAATGATTTTTGTATATGGTGTGAGGTAGGTATCTAAGTGTATTTTTTAAATGAATAGTTCATTGTACATACACTTTAATTACTAACCCATTGTTTCATATATTAAACTCTAGTGTTTCTTGCTTGGTTCTGCTTCCTGGCTTTCTATTTTGTTACACTAATATATTGTCTATTACTATGCCAAGCACAGGGTGTTTATTACATAGTGCAATAAAATGTTTTACTATCTGATAAAACATGCCCCCATCATTGTTCTAGTTCAACAAGTCTTTAATTGAGCAATCAGTACTCTGGATAATGTTTGCATTCATTTTGTCAGCTCCCATAACCCATTCCATTGGGTTTTTAAGAAAATTTATATTACACTCAAAGTTGAAATTGTATTTGAAGAAAGAATGAGAGACTTATTCCACCAAATCTTCTTATTCAAAAAAATAATAAAGCTTTGCATTTATAAGGGACCTCTGTGTTCTTTTACCCAAGTAGACCTATACATCTTAAGCTGGGTTATGTCTCAGATTTTTAAGCACTTTGTTGCAATTTTGCAGTTTTATTTTCAATTCTGTTTTGAGTTACTATGTTATTGTTAGTGTAGTTCAGCTATTGTTTATCAATATAGGTATCTTACTGAGTTGTAACAATTTCAATTTCTTTTTAGTTAATTGTTTTTTAATAACATTATATTCCAAGACAATGGACAATTTTGATTTTTCTGTTTCAACATTTTATTACATATTTATTTCTAAAATAAATATCTAATATTTATTTATTAGTTCTTTGGGAACTCTTCATACAATGTGGTATGGTCATTTTATGCCCTGTAACTCTTCCCAGACCTATCCCACCTCCCTAATCCCCAAACTTTGTGCCCTCCATTCTAAAATTTAATAGCTCATAGACTTGATTTTGTTCTGGTTGTGTGTCCATCCACCAGATCTCCACTACACCTCAGTCAGAGGTTGGGGCTCAACAACTCCCTGGTCCATGCTAGCTGGTCTTGTGCAGGCAACCACAGCCACTGTCAGTTCATGAGTGTGTCACTGTTCTGCTCTAGGTGTTCCTGACTGCTTGCTCTTACAATCTTTCCTCCCTCTTTTTTTTTTTTTTTGTGGTTTTTAAGCCTTGGGGAAAGGGTGCTCTCATAGGCACTTGCTTATTCTCATAGGTTGACCAGTTGTTAGTTTCTGGCTTAAGTACCATGGTCTGCATAAGGAGACTTTTCTGATGGGATCTGAGAGCTGTACTAATGTAGGCATAGAGAGATATGTGTTTAGAGGCTGTTTTGATACTCTATCCATTTAACAAAAAAAATTACTTTGTTACATTTCCTAGGGTTATCTGGACAGTTTCACAAAATCAAAGAAAGAATGTCCCTTGTGTGCTTCTTAGGTTTTTCAGGCAATGTGATATTTAACCTGCTAAATGAAAGTTTTCATCCTTATTCATAGATTAGGGATTTCAAACATAAAACAGTACCAGAAAATTTTAATATCCTTTGAAAGATTTTTTTCTTTATTTTTAAATTAGGCAAATAAAACAGTAGATTTCCTAAGGCTGTTATTTTTGTGATATACTTTGAACATGATATAATAAGTTCTTCAGATCTATTAATCATGCTTAGAATAGAGATGGCTTTATTAGTACCTATAGATAAAATCTCTTTATCTGTACTTATATATTTGAAGTTCTGAGTTGTTGGACCAAGACTGCCTTTAGAGAAACTTAAGGTACAGAGAATGGTCTATGTTTTTTACATTGGAAAAATGCAGATCAGAAAACCTTGGTTGAACTCACAAACAAGACTGCCTTTATGTTTTTATCCAATGGTATTTTATTTGCTGTAATTTTAATATTTTTGTTCTCAAATTTTCTACATCTTTCAGATTTCCATTAATATTTTTCAGTAAATCAATCATTGAACTGTATTTTTTAAATTAATAGATTCTCATTTTAGTATGTTACAGTTTTCTCTTCTACATTGCTTATTAACCTTGCCAACGATTTTTACAACTTTAGAAGACAGGCAATTCACTATGTAAATCAAGCAAGAATTTTGACCTTTTCATCTCTGTTTGTTTGGCCATTGTTTTGATTTCTACCAAATCAGTTTTATTTTTAAATTTTGTCTTTGCTGTTCATTTCTTATTACTCCTTTTATATTTCTTAGTGTTTTAGTTTCTTTTAAAATTGAATTCTTTCTTAGTTTAGTTATATTTTAATTATTCTAAAACCACTTAAATTCCCAATATTTTCTGAATATTAATTCAACTATATTTCATAGGATTCAATAAATATGACTTTAATTCATACTATAAAATAGTTTCAAACATTATTTTCATCAAATAAATAGTTTTTTGATTGCTCCCAATGAAACTTTTAATAGATAACTCCTTTGTTGCTCTTTATAGTTTGCTTTATTTGGTATAAGAAATGTTTCCTGCTCTTATCATGTACTGATTTTTTTCTTTTAAAATTCAGGTATCTTTTGAGGTTTATTATATGATTGAAGTTAATAAATAAAAAAATTTAATGTTTATTAATATTCCATTGTGGTAGCTTTATTTATTTTTAAATTTTATAATATTTTGTTCTATATATGTGTAAAATCTCTGTATATTTCACACAATACTATTGTTGTCCTTGAGTACAGAAGTTCATGATTATCATAATGGTGGATTTTTTCAACTTTATATAAAACATATGATTTGAAATAAACATGACGTAAGTCTTTCTTAATATTAAATTGCTTATATTCAGGGTTTTTCAACTTCACATGAGAAAAAATAGAAAATTTCTAAAAAAATTAATAAAAAAATTTAATTGGCCATATACATCTGCATAATGAATATGCAGGCTTGCATGTGTGCATATATATGCATATGCTCATATATGGCTGATTATATTTCACTTTTATTGGGTGCACTTTCATTGTTTTATTTTCAATATTTTCTGTAATTTTGCTTTAAAATACAGCTTTTCTAAATAATGTGAACTTTGATTTTTAACCTAAAATTTTCCTTCCGTATTAGAGATAGTAATAACCCATTTATACTCACTGTCTACCGTTTTAGACTTCACCTTCATTTTGTAATTTTTGTTCATTATAGTTGCTCTCCCCCTTTGTGGGTTTTTTTTTTTTTTTGTAAGATGAAAGATTTTGATGTCGTGTTCCTGGAACTGGTTAGGAAGCTGCATGCAATATTTTCTGGTTGTTGTTGTTTTAGTCTCCTAGAAGCTGCTTTAAGTTTTTCACAAGCATATTTAAGTGTAAATTGTTATGATCAATAATTGATTGGTATCTGTAAATGCTTTTCTCTCCTCCCCTAATGATAAAGTCTTTATTGGGCTTTTAAATATTTCTGTATCCACTCTTCCCTGCACTTACAGCTAAAATTATGTGGAAATTTCATTCCCCATAATTAGTTTAGCAGTTGCACCAGTAGTACTATTAACATTATTGGTAATATTATTTACTTTATGTTTCTGCTTTATAGGAAGCCCTTATTAGTTATTGTATTACCTTTACCCAGCAAATTAGCAAACATTCCTTAGGTTTAAATTGTATTGTTGTGTTCTATTTGCTCTATTATTGTGGAATTCAAGTCATAACATATCTTGCATTCTTTTTTCTGTACTTTTAGGATCATTCTTTGTCAATTTCTGGTGTTGTATCTTCACTTTGTGTGCTTTGAAAGCCTATGTGTAGTAAAGAGTACCAGTCTTGGTAGAAACATCTTGTATTGCCTTTACTGCAGATACAAAGCTATGCTGATTTCAGAAGTCCCAGGTTCCCAGTGAATTTTCTATAAATCCTAATTATTGATTTCTTCTAAGACGTTTCCAGTGGACAAAATGCACACAATCTATCCTTTTAGACATGAGGTTTTCGTCTCTTTAGCCATCCACTTTGCAGTGCTCATTGTTGATGTTCATACAACTGGTCTACCAGGAAAAGATGTTTGTGTTAAAAGTTTATTAGGACACATACACAGAACTCCTCCCTTTTCAAAGCAATTGCAAACACCTTCGAAACAAATTTCACTTATTAGCTGAATGGTCAAACTTCTGACATTTGGTTTAGAATGATACAGCTTATTCTTGATTTTTTTTGAAACATGTTGTGCACTTTCATGTGTGTTAGTATCTCTAACCTACTGGGTAGTGAATATTTAAGCAGAGTTTTCTCCTCACAATTCTTTCCCCTTCTTAGTTACTTTCTCTTGTGCTTGACTCTCATGGGTAAACACACAAATAGCCAGTGTCTCTTGTGGCTAATTTAATTTTAAGACTATATGCTCTGTGATATCTCCTACTAAGCATTTTGAAGATTATTCTTTTTCTTCACCTAATTTCTTATTAACTGATGGGCTTAGGGGCTCCTGGAAGTCTCTATTCTGTTCATACAAAGCATGGATCCCAAGTTGTGATGAGAAATTCAAGTGAAAGCAAAAATTAATAATCTAGATGCCCTTAGTGTATGTTTGTGCCTTGATCACCTTTTCAAGGTGTATAACTCAATGTCTGTGGCCCCTCTGATGCCTGGATGCTCACAGCAGAATTCTCCTGGCGTCCTCCTGGAGTTTTCTTTAAGGAACATTTAAAGACTGTATTCTAGTACCGGGCTTTTACTTCTCTCTTATTTCAGATCGTCTTTCAGTTTTCATGCTCAGTGTTAGGAAGTCTGCCTTCTTCCCCCATGTCCGACCTTTATCTGCTTTCAGTATAATGTTAACTGATGCCAAAATTTCCACTCACCTATAAATTCAGGTTGCCTAATGCATGGTCAGTTAGGATCCAATGCATGGAAGGTACATTTATATAGGAAAGGTATAGACGTCTAGTTGATTCTGTATATTTAGTAACTTTATGTACCTCTATTTTTATCCTTTTTAGGTGGGAGGACACACCATGCTCCCCATCCGCTGGATGCCTCCTGAAAGCATCATGTATAGGAAGTTCACCACAGAGAGCGATGTATGGAGCTTTGGGGTTATCCTTTGGGAGATCTTTACCTATGGGAAGCAACCATGGTTCCAGCTCTCCAACACAGAGGTAAAAAAGGGACAGGTCAGGATGTGACGTGGTTGAGGGGAGGCTGAAGATGGATACCACAGAACAGGGTTTGATATAGCAGACAGGTGGGCTATCAAGGAGGGAGAGTGAGAGTGGATGCAGGCAAAATCAGGGGAAGAATCTTAGTGGAGGAAAATTGAGACTCCAGAAAATGATATAATTGTCAGAAGAGCATGAAATCAGAAGTCAATTAACTAGAGACACAAGTCAGGGTTCTGTTTATTCTGCTACACATAAAAAAAAATCACTAAAAGAGAAAATGAAAACAAAGAGCATCTGTGAATTTTTCTACTGTGCCATATTGTGGAAATACCTACTACTTAGTATGTCTACAAAAGGAGGTCCTCAAAGGCTTGAGCTACCTCAGGTACACAGATGTATGAATCCTGAATTGATTAAAAAGGCCAAGTTTACATAATTGAAAGAGTTATGTGAAGGTTGCAAGAGTAAAATAAACCATCTATAGCACAATAATAGATTCTTGCCATATTTTCATAATTTTATTTTATAATTAGTTAAAATAGTAGATACTGAATTTTAACAGCAAGTAACCGTTATAAATTCTAAGCACCTGTGCTGCAGTAACTTAGTAATTTTCACAAAGGTGCTTCTAGAGCTTTGGGACAAAGAAAGGGGTTGCTTGGCATCTTAGAAGAGACTGGATGTCTTAGAGTATTAGACAATAGGAAGCTTGGCGTGTGGTTTTAGGAGTTTTCTATTTCTAAATGACACTGAGACATGTTTTAAGTATGTGCAGAACAGAGCCGTGCTGACCCATGGATTCCTACGGTCCAGATTATATTGGTGGCTCCTGTAGCAACTGACTTATAGAAAATGCCAGATTTTTAAAAATATATATATTCTTCTTGGTTCTTTTGTTTGTTTGTTTGAAATCATTAACAAGGCCCTTTTTTGCCTTCAAACCTGATTTTAATACTGAAGGAAGTACTTTTCTCTTAAAAGCTATGTTCATTTCCATTCTTCTGTGTCTTGACCTGAAATTTTATCGAATTTCAAAGACCAAAATGTAAGGATGTGGCTTGGTTGGTAGAGTATTTACCTAACATGCCCAAAGCCCTTGATCTCCTGGGACACATAAATCAGGCGTTTGTGACACCTGTCTATAATCCCTGCACACAAGAGGTAGAGGCTGTAGTATCAGAAATTCAAAGTGACCCTTTGCTACGTATAGGTTTGAGAACAGCCCAGACCACACGAAACCTTGCCTCATAACAAAACAAGGCATTTCTTTATATCTGTGATAGCTTACTATGCAGATTCTATGGGGTCTGATCCCAATTTCCAAAGAATTTTGGTGGACTTACATGATAAGGAAAGAGTGTGGTTGGTTTTATTTAAATTGATGCTGTTTTCCTGGGGGATAGGACACACACATTTTCACATAGAGATGCATGTATGTGAGCCTATTTGTATATAAATACACACATGAATGGATCTGGGCACAGCCACCATGGTATTTGGTAGCCAAGAAATAAGAGCTACTGGATGGGTATGCAGTTGGTCTTAGCAGAATCTTGTCATGGGTCCCTAAGAAGGCTAGAACAGCTAATGGGGTGCTTTATCCTCTCTGAAGATGGCATAGTAGGGTCCTACCCTTGAAGGCAGGCTTTCTTCCCTCAACTACTCTCCTTGCTCTGTCCACAACAGTAACTAATCACTGGGGATGGCTTAATTTGTGGACGTTTACAACCTGGATGGTTCTGCTTTAGAGAAGATACCACTGGGTGCCTTTGATCTAAGCATAAACATCAGCTATTGCAGTTTGAATTGGATCCTTCTTCAAGAAGGTAAAGAGAAAAGTCGTTAAAATGGGGAGAGAGCTGGCACTATGGTAAACACAGAAGCACATGGAGACTTACCAGGTTTGCAAAGAAATGATCCCAATATGCCATCACAGACCCCATAGTGAGGCAAGTGTGACCTGGAAGGGGCTGGCACAGTGAAGGTCATTCCAGGTCAGAGTAATGTGAGACACCCAGACACCTAAAAGAAGGAAGGCACTGTTCTACAGAATGCAGAGATCGTGCGGGGCAGGAGGGGGTGCAGAAGAGAGGAGCAGAGGAAGGAAGGAATAGAAGGGGACTCTAACCCAATAAAATAGATGCTAATGTGGAAGGAAAGGCAACCATTTGCTCAGATACCAGACTACAGAATCCTTTTGTTTTCTACCATCACAAGCAGTCTTCAAATGTGGAAACTGAAGGTTGAAGTAACTCGCTGAAAGTTGCGCAGTGCTAAAATTAGAGAGAGGTTAAAACACGCCTGAAAATTAGATTAGATTTTGAAAAATTCCCTTATTTCAGGTTCAGTAAAGAAATATGTGACCTCCCAGGAGGGCCCAAGAGGATCTTACGAGTTGATACAATGTAGTGTCCTGGATAGAATCCTGAAGAGCAAAAGGATAACAGGTTAACTAAGAAAATGGGGATAAACTATGGCTTTGGCTAATAAAGGGTTAACCAAATATAGTATGTAATAAATATACAGATGCCAGGTCATAATGGGAACCACATATAATTTTCTAAATTTTTCTTTTTTTAAAAAAAAAAACAAAAAAAACCCAGAGTTTATTTCCTTGCTATTGTGAATAGTGCAGCCATAACCATAGCTGTGCAAGCGTCTGTGGTAGGATGTAAGGTATATGCCTGGGAGCAGGCAGCTGAGTCATATGGTAGCACTGCTTTTAACTTTCCGAGAAGCATCCATGCTGATTTCTAGCCTAGCTTACAGTGTTCGTAAGTGTGTGTATACATAAGCGTGAGTAAAGCTAGAAAGGGGGTGGTGGGAGGAAAAAAAGAGACACAGGGGAGACCTAGGGAAGGGACAACGGGGCACAGGAGAGACAAGAGCAGAAAGGATGGTGTGGAGGTGGCAGAAGTGTACAAAGTGGTACTAAGGGAAGGAACAAAATGATATGAGGAGAATAGATAAAACCAAAATGCCAGAAAGAAGCTTAATGCTACATTTCTTAATTAGAAAAGCAAAGTCTAGTGTTGAATTAAGGAAAAGATGAGGAAACTAGGATGTCACAGTGAGAATGCACTCAAAGTAAGTTATACTTACATTAAAATGTCCGTATGTAACACAGAACTGTGCAGCGTGAATGCGCACAAATGGGAAAGTAAATAATACTTTTAAACTGTATTTGGATTTAGAGTACAGAGAAGTAGTACAAAAATTTGTATATTCTTGAGATCCTGGATTCAATCCCCAGCATTTGAAAAGGAAATGTCTTTGAGTAATTGGAACTGAACTGTCAAGAGCATGCCTGGGCCTCCTGTACCTTCAACCACCCCTTCAATACACTGTAATTTTTCTTGTTACATTTGTTCCTTCTGGAACTCCAGATCCCAGTCTTGCAGACAAGGGTGATGAGGTCCCCTGATGTTAAATGACTTGAAGTGGCTGGATACCCAGGTAGTGGTGACACTAGCAGCCCACAAAGAGCTATAGGCAACCGAGGAAAGCTGGGAGCAGGAGAGGTGGTCCTCCCCAGGGGAGCACCAACTGGTTCCCAAATAGTCATCCTTGAAAACATACATAAAAGGAATGATATACAAACTGAGAAGGCTATACTAGGAATATATATACATATATGCACACATATATCTATAGAATAACAATTAATGGTAAAAGAAGCCATACATTTGAGTGAAATTGAGGAGGAGCATATGAGGGTTTTCAGGAAAGGGAGAAATGTTGTAAGAGGGTGTAGATGGGAAAAGGGCTTGCTATAAACAGAAACCAATGGATCACTGGATGAAGTAATTGCTGTAACAGCATGGTGACTGACGTTCAGATTCACAGACTCATACAACACAGCCGAGCAACTGCCTGAAATCTGAGCAGAAAGCGGGAACAACTGGCTAGAGGAGTTCCTAGAAATGATGAGTTCCAGGTTTAGGAAGCAACTCTGCCTCAATAAAGACAGTGATATTAAAACAAGGAAGATACTAAACTTCAGCTTTGGGCATCTGTGTCACATGTTTACACACACACACACACACACACACACACACATACACACACAATCAAACATGCAAACACATGCATAAATTCAAATACATTCACAATTCGATGGAAATAAGTAGTAACCGAGAGGAGACAGGTATACAGAGAGAAGATAGATATGCAGGGAGCAAGCAGAAAGGGCTCTATAGGGGTTTTCAAAATCACCTAGGCTAAGAGTGAAGGAAGGGTGGTCGGGATCCATTCTCTACAACAAGGTGGGAAAGGACTGTTACTCTGGCAATCCAGATGATAACCAGGACTACAGAACCATGACATAAAAGAGAAGGGTACCCGTGTGGTGTCAGGGTCCATGTGTTCTGGCCCAGCAGGTTGCACACAATGAGCAGCAGTGAGATCCACCTGCACTGCTTATCACCCCTGTAACATCTGCACAGGAGGACAAGAAGAAAATCAGGGCCACCTCCTACTCAGATGTCAGCCTGTGTATGGCACTGATGAGTAAAGATGATGTCTGTTGCTAGGTAGGAGTCCCAGGACCAAGGGTGGACTTTGAACGAACTTCTGGATATAACTTCTTTGTTCTTGCTCTCTCAGGTCATTGAGTGCATCACCCAAGGCCGTGTCTTGGAGAGACCTCGAGTCTGCCCCAAGGAGGTATATGACGTCATGCTTGGGTGCTGGCAGAGGGAACCCCAACAGCGGCTGAATATTAAGGAGATCTACAAAATCCTTCATGCTTTGGGGAAGGCCACCCCAATCTACCTGGACATTCTCGGCTAGCGTGACTGGTGGCCAAACATTTATACTCTGTTGCCTCCTCTCTCCCTGCCTCATATCTACCTTTTCCTCATCTCAAATCTTTTCTTCCATCTTTGACTGAAATGAACATCTTCATATAAACTCAAGTGCCTGCTATACATACAACACTGAATTAAAAAAAGAAAACGAAAGAAATCCTGTAAGGCAGTTTGACATATATATTTATATATATATATATAAAACTATCTATCTATATCTACAGAGAGTTACCTTCTCTAATACATAGAGACGCTGCTGATACAGAAAACCCTAAGACATTAACAACTGAGAACAATTTTAAATATTATTATTAACACAAATGAAATTCCCTTGACGTAAGCTGTGGCCCTTGCTCCTTCAGCTCTGGCTTTTCAGAGCTCTTGGTCTTTGCCGGCAGAAAGAGAGGATGGGAGGAGGCATAGTGGCGCCCAATCATCAATGCGCATGTGTGACCCATGGACTGTGCTTGGCAAGGATACAGTTCTGGAAGTCCAGGTCCTTTGGAAACATCTCCGGTCTGCCTTGACTTTTGCCTCCATTCTCTTCCCCTTCTTCTCCGTTTTGGGACAATTTTGTAATTTGCCCATTCTGCAAAGTATATAGTCCTGATGCTTTGGGGAGTCAATGATGACACTTACGAGTAACTACTTTACAAATACCAATATCAGATCACACAAGAGCAAAGCCATCCACGGTCCGGTTTTAACACCGAACAAATCCGGGCGGGGACTCCAGGAAGAGCAAACCCCAACCTTCTGGATGTAAACCACTCTCAAGTTCCTTACTAGGTTTGGAGATCCTGTCCTCTGAATCTGAAGAACTGGACATGGTGGACTTAAAAAATTAAACTGAGGAAGTAAAAACCAGTGAAGTCTGAATCCTGTCAAGGCACTGCCACTCACCTTTCCGTCACTGAGAAGACTCACGGGCCAGCCCTTTCATTTTCAGGCCCTGAGTTGGGAGGTTTAGAATCCATATTCTCTGGTATCATCTGCTAATGTGGATGCAGCAGGCTTCAGGGCTCCAGTATTTCTTTACTTACTTGTAGATCATAAATAGGCACCCCTTGGGTCTGATTTCTTATCTTGATTCCCCCAGATCCTGAGGCTCTGTCAAATCCCAGGTAAACCCCATTGCCAGGGAAGAAATCCAGGTGAGAGCCTGAGGCATTTGTATTTCAAGGAGCCAGACACTGGCATCGGCAAAAGTCAGCAGAGGAGAAGCTACTTGGAACCAGTGGTGGGCCCTTGGCATTCTCCTCATTTTAAAGCCCTTGGAAGGGTAGATGTATCTGCTTTTGAGCTGTTTCAAAAAGGCAGGGACTGAGAAATCGCTTTGTGGGCCGGGTGGGGAGGAAGCTTCTCTGGAAGATGTCCAATGAGTGGCCAGTCCCACAAACTTGGCGTCTTAATGAGGACCAAGTGCTGACCAGTGAGTGAGAATGAAGCATCTGGTCTAGGGCCAGTCCCCTAGGCCCCAGCTCCCAGGGGGAATCACTACCTTCCCTACGGTGCTGCTGAGGACTGCGAAAGAGAAGGTCTCTAGACAGCTGTCATACACAACAATGAAATGCAGGAGGGAGTCAAAAGCCTGGCTGCAGAAGCCATCTTGCTGGGGAGGAGGGGATGTGCCCTTCCTAGGGTACCAGTCTCTCCACCTCATCCCAAGCACAGAGCTACCTAACATTTACCTACCAGAAGCTCCCAGGAGCCGCTGACTATCACTTTCCTTGCCAGCTGGAGAAACTGTCTACAGCCTGGATACCCTAGCCAACCCAAGACATCTGAAGTAGAGGCAATTCTGTGGCGGGTTTAGGACTGGATTATGTGTTTGTGGTTTTCCTGTTTTTTTTTTTCAATACCAACAGATGTTTTTATTCAAATAGAAAAGAGCTGTGCTCAGATTGTAGCCATGATTGGGATTCAGGTATCAGCAAGCCTGCTCAGCTGGACTGGGGAGAGAGTTGGGTTAACTAGGAACTGAGCGTGGGACTTCTTACTCTGCTGGGTACCTGGTCCCTGAGGACATCAGGGAAAAGCTTCTTGGATTGTTCTCTTCAAAAGAACCCTTTGCTCTCCTGTGGTGGCGGCAATTACTTCTCTTACTAGTTCTTGAATGAGTCCACCTGAGGCTTTGGTCTCCGCTGGGAATAGGAATGCCTGGTGAAAGTTTCCATTTGGGCTTTAGTCTGGAAAACTAAGGGGGAGACATTCAGGCCAAGAATGACTGGGGGGGGGGCTGAGGAGAAAGTGTTCTCTAGTTAGAAGTGATGTTCCAAGGTCTGAAGGCTGGAAGAAGTGCAGAACTGAAGGAGCTTAGAGCCGAAATGGGATAGTTGGGAGAAATGACAAGACCGAACTTGACCAAGTGTCCTTGAGTTAGTTCCACAAACATTGGCCTCAGGGTCACCTCCTCTCTATGCTCTCCATCACCAGCTGCCTGTGCAACAGTAAAACAGAGGTGGTGGAGTTAGGAAGCATGCAGAATAGGGTCAACCTTCTTAGTATCCTGGCATCCTCTGTGTGGAGTAGATTTGATGTGTGAACCTTGGAAGGTGGGAAAAGGGCTTGTGGTGCTTTGGAGGGAAAGGACATGAGAACAAGCTTTGTATAGTGAAGTGTAATCTAGGGCTCTGGGGTATGCAGAGTGTCTTTCTTATTCTTCCTATACCGGCACAGGACATATATGACTTGCTTCACTGTGTCATGTTTTTCCTTATGTGCAAAATAAGGATTGTCCTTATTATGCCCTCATCTAATTCTAGCTCTGAATTTTTAGCTTCTAACAGCACGGGGTCACTGTGTCACTTTTTTTCTTTTTTTCTTAGCATCACTCTGAAATGCCTAGAAAATCCTCCTTTGGCCTTGGGTGCACAGAAGATAGTTGTCTCTGAGGACATACTGTACTTGGGCTGAGGTTGGTTCCAGTCTGTCTGAGTCCTTTTTCCCCCTATGTCACAACCTGCAAAAGTCTAAAGTGTCAAAGACGACTTTAGACCAGAGTGGGAGGAACATTCTGTCCCATTCCCTAACCCAGTCTGCCCCTTCCAAGTTATTGGTGGTTTATTATTTATTTATTTATTTATTTATTTTGAAAGACTCTAATGTGGTCCAATGAGTCTAGAACCTACACCCCATCAGCCCATGTAGCTACTGCCATCTGCTTCATCATGCTTTCTACATAAACAAAGCTCTACTTTTGAAGCCTATGCCAGATTTATTTAGCCCTTAGTTTGAACTCCACTGTGAGCACTTGTGAATGTTCCAGGGAGCCTATACTCAATCCTGTGTTCTGTCACTATCACCCGGATGGCTCCTGGGCTAACAAAGAGTGACCTGGATGTCCATTGTAGAGCAAGGTGTCATGGCCAAGGGTCCTTTTAGTTATTTGCTTTGGGCATGAACTTGATGGTACTTTCCGATTTCACCTCTGGACTCTGAGTGGTTGCAAAGGGTCACAAAGCCTTCAATAGTCCAAAGACAGAGGACTTTGGGCTCCCTCCACTCAGTAGATCATGCACAAGATATTTCCAGAGAAAGCTTTTCTCTGGACATGAAGATTCTCCATTTTTCTGGGCTTGAGCTGAACAGTATTGTTCATCTCTAGTGATGCTTATATTGTGCAACACATGAGTGCTAGTACTTCTGGTGCTAAATACTAAGGAAATCAGTACCAACAACTTCAAAACAGAAGTAGGGATGAGTCAACCATGCCAGAAGAGCCCTGTATACAGCAGAGGGACCACTGAGAATCCTGCCTTTGTGTTTGGCTAACCATGTGACTTTGACTAAATCAGCATTTCTTTAACAGTCTTCCCACCTGAGATGCATGAAGTTCGAACAGGTGGACCCTTAGTATCTATGTCACTTTGAAAGGCTATTTTGAATCCCATCTTCTCCTTTCTTCTAAGATTCTCTTGAAATAAGACGTGGAAGACAGAGGGAAAGGAAGAAAAGTTATTATTGACAAGAACAGACCATAAAAGAAAAATAAAGAATATTTTGTGCCTGGTTCGTCTGAGGGACACTAATGCAGGATCCAGGCACATGAGTCAGGAGGCTGATATTTGTGTTCTTTAGGAGAAACTGCCCTTCTCGTCAGCTTTCTTCCTGACTTCACATGCCCACATTGGCAGAAACAATTCTGGAATATGGAGACAGTCCCGCCTACCTCCCATGAAAAGCAAATAGTAATCTGGACTCTGAGTCAGAAACCAAGAGATTTTTTTTTTATATGATACATGCTTTTTCTCACTTATTTTACATCCAAGAATAAGACTAGGGGCATACTTTCTTCTCTTGTCTGAATTAAACACAGAAGTAAAATCTTTATACTTACCTGAGAGTTGTGATTTTTGAAATTGTTTGCTTAGAAGGAAGCACAGAAATATTTGTTGGTTATCAGGCAATGAAGCCAGATTCCTGCAGTCCAGTGAGCCACCCCCAATCATCTAGTGTCTGCTTTGATTGGGCACCAACCTGCTAAAATGTGCAAGGTGTGTGTATCTCAGTACAAAAAAAATTGTCATTTTGAACTCAGAGCCTATGAGCTGTAGTCACTCAATATGATTTTATTTCTCCAAGATCCACATTATTTGGTAGCAAAATAATTGTTTCAACCAATACTTAACAGGGCTGGAAGTGGAGTTGAAAGATTGGACATCATTATTAAAATATCAGTTTGGGTTTCAAAACCTGTTTTGGAATTTCTTGAAAATTACCAGGAAAACATTCTATTTCCGCTCTAACCGTATGCACATTATGTATTCTAACGCTGCATTTGATGTTCATAGAGTCAGAGGAGTCTCCCTGGGATCAGCAAATCAGTTGAAGTTTGGGATTCTCTTTGCACCTTCTGTTTCTCTTAGATGAGAACTGAAGAGGGGGACTGGCCTCAGAGGTATTTAGAAAGGTTCCAAAGGTAAATCAACCATCTCATAAAGTTTGATCATCTGCTGCTCTCCACACTAAATTATATTGACAACATCTGAGCATCTCAATATCATCCATCCCTCCTGATTTTCTGAAAACTCACCATGAAGAGATCCTTTCCACTTATATGTTGCTTGGGATTTGGTATTGGAGTTACCAGCATGACAGATGAAACCTCTCCCAGACAAAAGAGGTCCTGAGAGGATGACAGTCCATCACACTCTCTGATAGGCACAGGTGATGGGGGTAGAAGTGTGTTGATAATTTGTTTCAATGCAGAGAGCTTTCCTACCCAGGGCCCTGCATCTTAGCTTCTGAACAAGGTTTCTGTTTGTCTGGTGCATTCTCTCCAAACACATTTGTGCATGTACATAAGTTTGTGTGTGTGTGTGTGTGTGTGTGTGTGTGTGTGTGTGTGTGTGTGTGTGTGTGTATGAAACAAATTTCTGTATACCAACAGAGGTGCCTTTCTGTGAAATCTGTGAAGATATAGGCTCCACCTGAGAGATTCCTTTTCTTTGCTTTTTCCTTAGTTAGCAATATTAAATCATATAAAATCGTGGATTTCCTTATGACACTTTCAAATATATGAGTACTTAAAATTCCTCAATATAGTCATAAAATTCAGACTGCCTTTTTTTTTGTGGGCAGCTGGGTTCCAGCTTTAAAACAAGGCCTGATTTGATATTTGCCATAAGAACGAGGTCTTAAACCAGCAAGCAAAGTTCCCTCTTCACACAGAGGTAAGAGAGTAAATTCTATTAACTTTTATCCCTAATCATCAAGGAATATATTGGCACTCCAAGATATAAGCACAGAGTTCTCAAGAGATATTTATAGTCCACAAGTTGATGCTTCTAATAGAAGGTAGATTGAGATAACACAGAACACAAGGAGCCTATGAAACCTTTACTTCTGGGGGCTTCCAGGCATTTAGATATTGCTTTCATTTAGTATCTATGAGTGGATTCAATCTCTTCTCTTTTTTGGCAGTCAGAAATTTAAACCAAAATTTATTTCCTGCAAGAATAAAGGTAGTATGAGAGCCCAGCTGTGCACTGTGTTGTCTAGCATTTCTTTGGATACACTACCCCCTCAATTGAGTGAGAAATCACACACTCAGATCTAAATCTGGTATTTATTTTTTTCATTTAAGAACCATTAGTGTGAGTGTTACTTTAAAATGAAACTAAGTTTATACTCTCTGGAGTACTAGGATCTACTCAGTTTCTCCCCCTCAGAGACATGGAGACTAGTCTGTCTTCTGTCTCTTATTTCAAAGCTGTCTGACACTTGCCTGGTGTCCTTGAAACTCCTTCTGGACAGGAAAAAAAAAAAGCCTGGTCCAGGTCCCATGACTTCTGCTACCCCCAGGAGAAGAGTTCACTTCACTAGAGATTTTTTCTCTTTCTGATTTTTCACCCGCACCCTGCCTTTTATTTTTGGTTCACATTCTCAAGCTTCCATGGGGCAGAGGATCTGACTTCTGAAAATCTGAGAAAGTCTTAATACTCGGTGAATCCCAGGACCACAAACAGTTTGGACTTCAAACAGTGGGAAAATTGGCACTGAATGATTCGGCACACAAAGCAGAAAACTTTCATTTCCTGCAGGCAGGATGGAATTGACTGTTATATTAAGACTTCTGAAGGAGCCTGGCCCTGGAGTAATTTCAGCGCTCTCAGACAATGTTGACATCTAGATTAACCTCTGTGTAGTGAATTTGACTGCACAGCTCATTGAAATGCATGTGGCGTGTCCCTGTAAATCCCATGGTGGCCCCACCCACAACAATCCGTTCTCCTGTCCTCTCCACCTACTGATTGATCTCACAGTCTGTGAACTTTTAGCCTATGGGAGCAAAGGTACTGTGGCTGGGGTCTGACCCTCAGCAAGTTTTGACCTGTCTGTGTGTGTGCATGTTATAGTCTTGAGTCACGTTTGCTGCTTGGTCAGAGTGTCAGTGTTTGTCCCTGGGTTGGTTTTCCCTCAGAGGAGGCTGCAAATCAAGGCGTGAAAGCGGTTTTATGGCCAGTCTCAAAGTGAATAGGTCTGCAGAGGAGCCAAAAACCAAGAGTTGTCTATCCGCATGTCTCCAGTCTTTGAGGTTTCAAGAGACTCGTAGATGCAACAAGGTCATGACTGCAGATGAGGTAGGTGAGGTCTGATGGCTGGGAGGACTTGTCCTCTGTACAGGTGTTCTCTGGTACTTTTACAATAAGCAGCCTGGGCGGAGATAGAGCTTTGTAGGAATCTCTGAACCCTTCTAGCTCATGGCATTTTGCCACACTGAGATCCCGTAGTCAAGATGAAACCTTTCAGATAAGATGGCCCACATCAATAGTACATACGTGCATCTCATACATAAAAAAATTCTGGAAGGTCATCTTCAGCTTGGCCCTGGCTATGTCCAGACTCTGCAAAGCTACTCAACATAATCCCAGGTGTTTCTGAAAACACACCTCAGGACTTTAGAATACCCAGCCGAAATCTGAAGAACAAATTTTTCTGCAGAGTTTTGAATCTGATTCTCCTCCCAATTAGTTTTTCTTCTTTGCTACTTTAGTATAAGTAGTGGGAATATCTTTGTATATACTTGGCTATTTCTTTAGGACAATTGAAAGTTTTTATCTGAGGACATTGTGCTTATTGACTAAGAATAGATTTCTGGGCTGAGTAAAATAGTAGCCACACAGAGGAAATCTTGATAACTTTATTTAAAAGCAATTATCAGAGTTGTGGGTTTTTTTCTTCCTTGCTTCTCAAGCTGATGGTGAATGAATCATATTCATACTTTTTGTTATTCATAATATTTTTTCATATCTACGTATAAGCAAGTGCATGCATGCAAATGCCCGGGTAATTCTATTGCATCCATTTTTGTTTCTTTCTGTCGATCTCAGCATGTGTGTGCAAATGAGTCACCACACCTGTGGTTTCCTCACTGGCTCATCATTGTTTGTATTAACAGCACAAAGCCTATGACTTTCTACACTACGAGTTATTTACAAAGTTGAGGTTCCTTTGATGGAGGAAAAAACACCCAAGTTCTCAAAATTTTCATACATAAAGGTAGGCCTCTTGTCTTTTATGTCAAGATAAACAAAACAAAAACAGACTAAGCATTAATTTTCTGTAAATTATTTTCTGGGGGGAAAAGGCTACCAGATTCATCATAACTATTATATATAAAAATTAATGTGAACTAGTTTAACAGATTATTGAACCAAGCATTGGCTATACAGCTCATGTGTTCTAACTGAACTGTGGCATGAAGTTTTTGGGACACAAGAGGGCTGAGTAAGAAGTTAGATTACAGGTCACTTGGCTGGGTGACTGAGTGAGTATCAGCTTCTAACTCAAAGTGGGCAAACAAGTTACAGGCTGGGTTTAACACAGCAGGTATTCCCCGAGAGCATATCCGCAGACACCCCACTCCAATGGGCCAGAGTTGTTTGCACCATATGCTCAGTTTCTCACAGCTTTCTCTGAGCTCCAACTCTTATCTGTCCCCAGCTCCTTACCTCATCTCTTACAGGCCAGGCTCTAAGAGCTATAGAAAGCAGAGGAAAGGATGGGTGTTTCATCTACTTAGCCTGAGCATGTTGTGATTCAGTCTGGCTTTCTGCAGAAAGAAGCAGGCTGCTCTCCCAGCCATCCATCAGTCTCTTTCCAGCTTCATGGACCAAATGATTAGTACTCATTAGCACCTCATCAGTTGCTTTTGCTCAGGAGACTCTGCGTACAACAGGCCTATTATAAGATCCCAGTCTGTCTTTTTGAAGTCACCTCATCCTTTTGGCTTGGCTAAGAAAGGCAAGCCTTCCTACAAACATGTTTTCCTTTACATTTCTCTCTTGTTTCCTGGCTGCTAAATAGCCTGGTAAATGACAAAGTACAGTTCTCCGCCAGGTCCCCCCCTCATACCCCCATTTTTAGTCTACTGTGAGCAGGGGCATGTTTTGCCGTGGACTAGAGCTCTGTATGTCAGCCAAGGTTTATTCACTCTTGAAACAGTTAAGAGTGACTCACAGATTTGGTGAAAATGATCTTTACTGTGATGGCATGAGGAAGGTTGGAACCTTAAGAAAGGAACTGGACCAACATACCATGGGGTGTTGATGGAGAAGAAGTCTACTTAAGGATCTGGGAAGCCAAACTAATCATTTCATATCAACAGATGCTTTGAATGTGCCAGCAATGGTTCTTACAAACACAAATAGCCACATCCACTAGTCAAAATAAATCCATTATCTCTGACGCAACCACTTATTTTATTATTATTATTATTATTATTATTATTATTATTATTATTATTATTATTTTAGTACTTTTCCCCCATGAACTAGAGAGATTTCTCAGATTCTAAGAACACACTGGCTATAGTTTCAGATGAGCTGGATTCAGTTCTCAGCACCCACATGGAAGCTCACAATTATCTGTAAATCCAGTCCCAGAGGCTCTGACTCCCTCTTTAGGCCTCCAGGCATGGGAGCAGTGCACAAGTAAACGTACAGGCAAAGCACACACATTAAAAATAATCATTTCCCCCTCCTGACTACATGACCTAAGAATTTCTTTTCTTGATTTCTATTAATAAGTTCATTGTGATTCCCAGGTTTTAATTTTTTAATTTGCATTTCTTAGGAAAGAGCTGATGGTCTGTTTTAAGTTCTATCTGTGAAAATAGGTCAAGACAGATGGAAAGTGTGGGACCAATAGAAACAAGAGGTGGAGGTCTGATTAGCCTTCATTTCTCTGATCAGCCTCCTGCTCTGTAAAAGCTCTGCTAACGGCCTCCTGCCATTCACTGAGGATCATCATGAGCCCTCAGTGGTGTTCCTTGCACCATGGTTGGGAAATCCCACTCCCCTGGCAGCAAGAGCTGATCATGGTGTTGAAACCTTTGACTCGTACTGTGTTTGAGGTGCACCTTCCTTATTCCCTCCCGTGGTTGGTTTCTGGAGAGTTAGGCATTAGCCTCTTCCCACTTTGAATCACCAGCACATTTACAGTAATGGAAAATATGTTGTAATTCTACCAGCAGAAAGGGATATTTCATCCACTTATCAGGGGTGATTTGTAGATTTCAGTCATTGGTGTGGAACACTGGACATCTTGAAGTCAAATAGCATCTCTTCCACGTTAACTCCTTACCAGCTCATTGCTGCTTTGAGGAGGTGATGTAGATATCAGAATAATGCCTGGTAAAGTAAGGCTGCATTATTTAAACTGATTACAAAAACTGATCTTGAAGGGAGATTGAAAGTGATCATGATCTTGAAGCTTTCTAGGGACTGTGGTCCCTACAAGGCAAAGGCAGGTATAATCAGAAGATGGAGAAAACCATGCAGGTGAAGACCAAACTCCAGGCCTCATTTTCAATGGCTCAGAGCACAACAGAGAGGTTCCAGAGGGACTCCTGCTGAGGAATGTGTCTGGCTGAAAATGAAACCCTAGACAATAAATCCTGAAGCCAGATTGCCAAGGTTACAACAGTGAAGTCATTTACAGTCTCTAAAAAAATGTCCCAGGTGTTTGCGATGCCAAGCACTATTTTAAGTTTTTTTTTTTTTTTTTTTTTCCACGAAGACTACTTGGAAAGTGAAATCTTTCAAATGTTATTTCCCTTCAATTTCCAAGTAGCCATCAGGTGTGATATGTCTGACAAAATGTTGTCTGTGTGTTGTGAAAGATTTTGACCACTCATGAGAGAAAGCAGAATAAAGCCAAGTACCAAGAATTCTAAGGAACTCATAAATGTTTTACTGAAGTCCAGATGGTCACAGCTTCTTTTTTCTTTTGACCTTGGGCTCTGTGTTGTTTTTCTGCTGTGGAAAACAGCACTTCTGTTCTAGACTTCTATCTGACTGATTTTCCTCTCTGCCATCGTCCGCCAGACAGAAAGCACCCCAGCTTTCTTTGAAATGAGACTCCAAATTGGGATATGCTTGTAAATTGTGGTGTGAAATTGAAGAAGGCAAACTGGAGTGATGTCTCCTAATTCTCCCAGATAATCTTGAAGACATGGTCTCTTCTAAGCTTTGTCAAGACCTGCTTGGAACAAGTAGTTTCACGCCGTAACTTCCTATAGACACGACTGATAAATTAAAGCTCTCAGAGGTATCATTTGAGAAGTAAATTGAAGAACATGGAAAGTTTGAGCTATTATGCTAACAGGAACAGTAAGAACTTACTTTAATGATTGTTTTCATTCCATTCTCTGAAAGTCTAGCCTTTTGGGGAGGGCCACTGGGATATTTCTTTTCCAAAACAAGCAAAGATTGATTATAGTTCATGTCTAAAAGGAAAGGCTTCAGCCATTGGGGTTGGAGGTAATCCCAAATGGCCCATGTTATTTTTCTGATACAAGTACACGGCAACAGGAGTCTTTTTGATTATGTATTTGGACCCTAGTGGCTTGACACAAGAGATCTGTCAAATTAAAAAGAAAGCAAGTTGGGGCAAGAAAATTCTGACTAAATATGAAAGAAAAAAATCAGTGCTGTTCTGCCAGCAGACAATCCTGTACTATTCAATGCAGAAATACTTTGTCCTTTCAAGATGAGTTTTACTTTTTGAGGTGTGTGTGTGTGTGTGTGTGTGTGTGTGTGTGTGTGTGTGTGTGTCCGTGTATGTAGGGGAGAAGCATGTAGGAAGCTGTTGTACACATTTAGATGGTCTCTCGAGCACAGTAAAAACTCTGTTCAATTTCTTGGAACATTTGGAATATGACAATAAAATTAAGGCTACAGAGGAAATAAAGGCCCATGTTTCAGTACAATGTGAATTAACCTCTAAATAGTCCTTTCTGAAACCTTCAATCATAGCAAATCAAGTCAACCCCATATTTGTTATTGATATTAGGGCAAGAGTCAGTGCCCAGTATCAGCAGACCCCAATGCTCTGCCTGTCTCTGGACCTATTTTATGAAGGTATGGAATCCTAAATTTATGCCAGGAACTTGGCCAAAAGTGCTAAATAATGAAACGGTTTAGTGTAAGCTACCCATGTAGATTTTGGCAAGGCTCTATTTTTTGCTTCAAATGATATTTCAAGAAGTGAATTTTGGAATACAGTTTGAGGCCTTTTACCTAATATCAACTTCTGTGAAGGATGATTTAGTTCCACAGATAGTATTTGGCTTTGCCCATCCCAGAAGTGTAAATGCTGCAGTGGTCTGGCTATCTTTTCAGCACCAGGGACAGCAATCATTTTCCACATCTGCTGTTTGCTCTGTTTGGATTTTCAAACAAGGAAGAACAGATTTCCCCATCATTTCCTATCCATTGAACCTGGAAGATTTTATTCTTCATGTTAGGTGCTTTTACATTTAATTTTTTCATAATTCAGGTATTAGTACTCCAGTTGAAGGTGTGAACTTGAGAGAGTGGAGTTGAACAATGAGGCAGACTAATGTCTCATGCAATCACCAACTTTATGCAGAGCATAAAACAATTTATATTCTGAGGGTTAAGTAATGTTATGAACAAAGTTCACATGAATTTAGGACAGTGGGTGCTTGGAAACATTGAAGAACAAAAGTAAGCGGCAATGTGAAATTAATTCGAAGCTGAATTCACTAAACCTGGGTGGATCACAAAAACACACCCCAGGAACAAACCATGTCATGGAGAAACATAGGTTGTGAGGCTTTTGCCTTGTTTTCTTGTGATTACTTCACAAGCTCTCAAATCCTCAGACGGTTTCATTCATGAACCATGGTCTGAGATCAACATTAAAGAACAGCTTTTCCTTTTCCCCAAGCCTAAGGTAGCTCTTTCTGCCATCCTTGACCTGATAAAGTATAAACTGCCACAGCTCGGTCTCTCAGCACAGAGGTGGAAAAGACCGAGATACTGGTGGTGGGAATGCTTTGGGGCAGGAACCTCTTCTCTATTAGGTACCCTAGACTTGCAAAGTCCTAGAAGAAATGCTACTCATTGGCAATCACTTAGAAAATAAGCATAGTGTTCACAATAAACAAGGCCATGGTCGAGTGATGTGTGTCCAGAAGCAGCAATTCGCAGTGGTGCATCTTACGTTATGACTTTGGAGGATAAAGAGGGGCCTAGTAATGCTGCCATCAGATATTTTGGAAACTTGTGGAAGGATACTACTTGGAATCTTGGCACCCAGGTTTAACTGAGTGCTGTTTTAACAGCTGTTTTTGCCTTAAACAATCATGGTAAGATTGGAAGTAGCTCAGTATGGCTTTCCCCACGCCAGTCGGAGGGGACACTGGGGAAATGAGAGTAACAGAAGCACATGTTGGCACTATGCTTTGTGATCGTCCAGTTTTCCTATAGCACAAAAATGCATAGGTGTCACCACAGAGGAAATGTAGTCTTCTACTCTTTGTCATCCTCCTTCTATCCCTTTCCAAGATGATAACTGAATAGCAGCTGCATCCTCTGCCTCCTCTCTCTCTTCCCCTCCTCCTCCTTCTTTCTCTTCTTTTTTCACAGACGCCATTTTGTCTGCCTCTGAATTATCTGAGGCCTGATCACGCTGTCATCCTTTTAGCCCTGCTTTCTCCACTTGTCTTTTACACACACTTCCTTCCCCCTCACTATTACGTCTAACAAATCCTAGCATTTAATGCTGAGAGACCTCTCAACATTCCTCCTATGGATAGAGAAATAGCAGAAGCAGGCTAGAGTCACACCTCAGAGAAACGAGGTCTGGGGAGGAACACATCCCTCCTCATTTCTCGCCTTCTTAAACAGTTCCATTCATGCTCACACTTGTCACACAGAGAAAATCATAGCATGCACTTCTTGAGTTGGCTTTCATGAAGACAGAGTAGATAGGTCAAAATACCCTCAGTCTATTAAAACAGGAGACCTTTGTTTTTGGTTTGATGGTCTTGGTAAAGAAAAGATATGTACAGATGAGACCAGCTACAGGAGAGTTTTATAAGAGAATATTTTCTATAAAATTACAAAAGAGCTAAAAACTCATCACTCATGGAACACATGACTCTTTGGAAGACAGAAAGGTGATCTGAGATGAGCTAGAGAACAGGCATCTTTGAGGCCTTAGGAAGAACAGGCCGGAACTAATTCCTAGCAAGGTTCTTGTACTTTTTCTGGAAAAGTTCTTAAATATTTCAAGGGCACATCTAGTTCTGCCTCTTTAGAGGCCTGCTCAGTGCTACTTCTGGGTTCTTAAGACAAGTGCCCTGTAAACACCAAAGTCTTGTATTTTCCACTCTTAGCCAGCACTGGCAATTCTGAGTGGGATGTTCTTCCCTTCCTTAAGTGAAAGGGACTTGTTTTCAGGAGAAGTGTCCTTTAAATATCCAGCTAAAACTGGAGGTAATTTTTTTGCATGAATGGCTTTTTACAGTTAGGTCTAAAGCAGAACAAAACCTGTATTAAACTAAGTGCTACTTTACATATCTTATTTCAAGGGAAATGAAGGATCTATTGCCGTGTAAATGATATACGCCAATTTCTTTCCCACTGGACATTACATGTCCCTTTATGTTTAGGCTGATGTTGTGCAGCAAACTTTCAATATCTGGAAAATCAGCTGGTACATACTTCAACACACTAGCAGGACATTATGTTCCCAGAGAGGAATTTTGCAAATGAAGTTTGTGTGCTGATGCAACTGATTTCCAACTCCCATCCCCAAGCTTCCTGTACTAAATATCTGTAAAATGACTGTATCTTGTCTGACTCCATGTATTTGTATGTATTTCCAAATGTTTGTAAAACTATAGTGGCAATCTGAAGGGTTATTTGTTTTTGTGGCAACTGCTGAACAATGGAATATGGCATAGGGGACCCATGTGACACATGTACACAACAGATTTGGGGCCAAGCAAATGTACTCACTGAGTTTGGGAAGTGGGGTTAACAGTGATCATATGATGCTTAACAATGAATAGAGTGTTGCCAAATTATTGTTAATTGCTGAAGACCTTGATGAAGCAGAGTTAGGATATGCTCACCCAGATTTTAGATTGTTTATGTAAATTCCAACTGATCAATCTTCAGCTTTATTTTTAACAGAACTATTCTTTCATGCTGCCCGCTCTTTCATTCCACAGGCTTTTGGGAAGTGCTGATCATGCTTGCCTTCCCATCATTGGATTCCTGAGCTGTTAATATAACTGACTGTGGTGTTGGATACACTAGGATTACATCATAGTACTCCTTCCTTAAGAAGTCATTCCTTCCATTATTTTCCTTTCTCACAAATTAATTCCATTGTCTATGCTAACCTTATTTAGATGTGTGTAAGTATTGGAGAATCGATTGGGTTAAAATGATGAGTGTACTTGCCTCTGGAGAGCAGGTTCACAGTCTTAACTAAAATTCTTCCAGGAACTTATCCTGGTGGTGGGAATGCTTTTGGGTAGGACTCTCTTCTTTATTAGAAAGAAGGAGAAAAATCAGAACAGATCCAAGAGTAATTTGATAAGATGTCAAGATGGCCCCAGTGTAGAAAGAAGTTCTCAGTTGGCATGAAGAGTTGTGTTGGAAAGGCAAGTACTCACCCTTCTTCTAACCCCTCCCTGCAGCCTCCCTTCCTCCTCAACCTCAGAAGAATACAGAAACTTATTTTTTTAAACTGTATTAATAATTTATGTTTAATACAAAAGGATGATTTAATTGTATCACCAAAGGTCATTTCTCTCATTGTGCATGTCCTTCGCACTCAACCCCATACACTCATCCCATTCTTCACCCTCACTTCCATCCCAAGGCAAATGTGTGTCTTCGTCAAAACCTGTGGGTGTTGGAGTTACATGTGGGGGGTAGAGATTTAACATCTGACACTAAAAGCGTCCACCATTCTTCACTTCCAAGTGACAATTATTACAACAAGGAAAATTTTTTCTGGCTTTTGTTTAAAATCATTTTATACATATATATGTATATATGTGTGTGTATGTATGAACATATGTATGTATATGCACATGTACATGTATATATGTATATATATCCATCTCAATATAAATATATCATATGTGAGAGTTGTAAATACTCCTTGGTCATGCATCTGTCTTCCTCATAGTATCATATCGTCAATGTTACATTAACAACTCCATTTATTGATTGATGAGATCATGTGTAGACCTGTATCCTCCTGACATAGTTTATGTAGGGTCTCTTCTCAAATAAAGTATAAAACAACAATGCCCTTGGTTTTTTTGGATTTATTGTGTTAAGTTCAAAGGTGAAATGGAATTCAGGTAGGTCTGAATGTGAGCAAACACCATAGTAACAAGTATGGTCTTATAAGCTACCATCCTCTTTTGTTGATATAATATGAATATTGGGTTGAAATGAGGTTTTCTGAGCCACATCCATGCATTTATAAGTTGAGACAGGGCCCAATTAAAGGACAGAATTTCCTGCAGCTCAAGGTCATGATGAAGACCTGTTTTTTGTTTTCCTGCAAAATGTATTTAACACCTCCTGAAGTTACCAATCTGAGATAAACTCTGTTCTTTTAGCCTCCTTTACCACAAAGATCTTACTGTTCTTTTCCATAATTACTTAGTGATCTGTCATGACCTATTTTCTGTAACTTCTTTAGAAGGTATTAATGGACTATAGGAGAAAGAGTGTGAGGAAGAGACACTGAACACACAGAAAGTAATTCTACTGGCCAAAGATCAATGAAGATGAAGAAAATTGCAAAAAATTATTTATTCTTATTGATTCCACTCACATTTTAAAGTAGTGATAAATCTTTTTTTTTGTGGAGGGCCATCCTGTTCATCATATGATATTGTTATGAATGCATTTTTTAATTGTAAACATTAGTAGCCTTCTTCTTTTTGCTAAGCGTGTGCTAGTTAAAAGTATCTTCAAACAGTTCCTCCCTGGGGTTGGGATTGACCCAACTGAGAGTCACTGGCTTAACTGTTAGACCGTATTTACTATTCATTACTTATTTAATAATCAAGGAAAAAAATTGGGAAGTGTGATTGCACTATTAAGCCCTTCTGCATCATTGATTGGCCATACTTCTGGGTAAACTTGCTTCTGTTATTTAAACACGGGCCCCTTTAAAGATCACCACCAAGAATGCAGTTGTGTCTCATATTTTGATTTGGATCAGCAATAAAATTGTCTCCGTCATCTCCATATATCAAACGTACTCAATCTTGGATTGTATGTCCATGCCACTTAAAAAAATGTAATTAGTATATGGTTCATAACTTAGGGCCAGTGCAAGAAGACAAGCAAAAACATTTTCAAGCATGTATCTCTGGGAAATATGCTATCATAGCAAAGGGATTAAATGTGTTATTTGTTTAACCTCTCTATCATATTTTGACCTGACGTTTGACACAACATCACATAAATTATACGGTTCTAAGTCCCTTGTTTGCTTAGGACATATTTTGCTAGTAACTAAGTTCCTTTCAGTGAGTAATTTAAATTTAGAATAAATTTGTCCTGGAAAAGACTAATTTTTCCATACAGTGATGTGAGCATAGTGTGTATTTAAGTTACATGTATTGAACTGATTTTGATTCCACATTCCTCACTGTCTGGATTACATTTAAAGGGTTACTCTTTAGGTGTACTCAGTATACAAAATCCTGAATTATCTCCTGACATTGGAGTTACAAGGGCAATTCATATTATCCTGGAATATAACTGAGGTTCAGTGAGAGATGGCTATTTCCAACCCCACAACCAGGATGCTCAACCTTCACCTTCAGGATTCCTTTATCTTTGTGAATTCCTCCATGACCTCTATTTGCTATATAATTTGGAATTAAAATCCAAGGGCATGAGAAAGTCAAAGAAGTTTAGCTCTTCTATGTCTGGAAGGTCCTTGATCGATATTTTTCAATTACTTTCCCACTGGAAGGATTCTCAAGTAAGCAAAGTCAGAGACAACTTACTAAATGAAAACATTCCCCAATACCACAGAAAGTGACCAATAAAGCCCTTTCATTAAGACAACATAGTCTAAAAGCATTGATATCCCAGTGACAACACAGAGTAATAGCCTAACAGATACTTCAGAAATAGCAAGATTCACCTGGAGCCTGGGAGAATGTGAACAGCCGATGGGCCTGGAGGATGCTCACTAGGCACATAAAACTGATATCCAAAGTGAGGTTCATGATATCTTTTTAATTATCTCTTCTATGTCCTCTCTGCCCCTGCCCATATCTACTCCTCTGTTTCTTTAAGAGGAAGATAGCCTTCCCATGGATATCAACTAAACATGGCATATCTAACTGAAGGCTGGACAAGGCAGTCCAGTATGAAGAATTGGGACCCAAAGGCCGGCAAAAAGTCAGAGACAGCCCCTCCTCCCCAAACTACACAACTGTAGTCTCTGTGCAGACGGCCTGGGTCAGTCCCTTGCTGACTTTCTGGTTGTAGTTGTCAGTCTCTGTGAGCCCCTAACAGCCCAGGTCTGCTGATTCTGTGGGTTTTCTTATGGTGCCCTTGACTCCTTTGGCTACTATGATTCTTTCTACCTGAGGTCTACCTAATGCTTGGCTATATTTGTGTTTGAGTGGTTAGGGCAGTGGAGTAGCTGAGATCTTGAAATAATGCAGGATTAAATACCTAAGACAATTCTCTATTTCACCAAACAGTATTGGACTTTTTATCCTGGATTCTGTTATATTCTTTGATCCTGTTGGGGTTCTCAAGTTTATCTGGCTGTTAACCAGGTAGATGTTCTATTTCAACCTCTTTTCCCTCCACCACCAATTCTGAATTATTCAAATCACCAGCACAGGGCTCAGCAGAGGGTCTAATTACTGCCCTGCTTGCTGCTTGCTGAGGATCTTCAAGAGCCATGGAATGATTTTAAAACAGCTTAGTAGGGGAAAGGAAGTATCTCTGTCAAGTTGTATGGGAGTCTCAGTCTCATTAGGGAAAGTCAGATGTTGTAGCTGTGGAAATGGCATTTGCAGGAGGAGGCCATTTTCTGACACTGTATCACCGGCAGACATCCAGGATTCAGGAAAAAGCAGTCCTTGGACAAATCCAGCTCTTCTGTATGATTGTCTTAGTCATAGTCACTTTTTCCTAAAAAGTTTGAAAGTGTTCACATCTTCTGTTGAACGAACATTCATGCTCAAAAAGTCTTTGTGGACAAATGCTAAGACATAATAGATGGATGCTGGAGAAAGAGCAAGATGCCCAGACATAATAAGGGTTGCTCATATTTAAATCAAATGTCATCATTTGCCAAACTCTCTGTTAAGTGTTCCATGTGAGTTAATCCTTCTAATGGGGTCAGATGGCTGATAATATTTTCATTATATAAGTGTATTAATCAGAGATTTGGATAATATGGCCAAGTCTACTCAACTAAAGCTGAATCAGAGCTTGAAGTCAGCACTTGGATTTAACACACATGTTCTTAACTAGCACTCCACGCCTCCTATCCAAAAGCACAATGCAGAGCTCAGCATAGAAAGACAAAAAAAAAAAAAAAAAAAAAAGAAAAGGACATGCAGTGGGGGAATGTGTATCTCTTTAAAAACATTCATCCATCATCCACTACCCATCCATCATCCATCCATCCATCCATCCATCATCCATCCATCCATCCTTCCATCCATCCATCCAAGTCATCTAATTGATTGAGTGGTGGATACAGATGATGTGCTAGTATTTAAGATGTAGAAAGTTCTCTGAGCCTTTATCTACACATTATCCCTCTTCCCTGGTCCATACTGTGTTTCCCTCAGTAAATAGAAGACAAGGTGAGCTACTGAGAGCAAGATCATCTGATGTGCATAGAGGTTAAAGGAAAACAGGATTTCTATCCCTGAGATGAATGACGAGTGAATAAACTCTGTTTGATAAAGAGATTCCCCTAGGCTTCCTCTGGAACACTTTCCCACCCATTATGTCCTTGAGCTGCACATAATAAATACTAGAGTTTTGAAATACACCTTATGAAAATTCACTGGAATCCTTGGCTTTCTCTTGAATTTTATTCCAGGAGAGAAGCCAGACCTCCCCCCCCCCTTTTTTTTTTTTTTTTTACAATTTATTCTTATCTATTTACTTGATTTTACTTGTTTATTCTATCTAAACATTTTTTTTTCCACACCTAGTTCCGCTCTCTTTCCTACCCCTTCTCCCAGTCTTTCCCCTCCCACCTTCCCATTCACTCCCCAGAGAAAGCAAGGAATCCCAAGGAGAGTCAATTCAGTCTGACATATCCAGTTGAGGTAGGACCCAGTCCCTTATCCAAGTATCAAGGCTGAGAAAGGTGTTTTCCTGCTAGGCATGTGCTTTGAGAAGCCAGTTCACAGACCTGGGATAGACTCTGGTCTGATTGCAAGAGGCTCCTTTAGACTGTCATCTACATTCAGAGGGTCCAGACCCATTCCACGGTCTGTCAGTTGTCATTTCAGAGTCTCTGAGCTCCCACATCACAGGACTGCCTCCTCCATGGGTCTCTCCATCATGATCTCTATCGCTCCACTCATGCAATCTCTCCTCCCTCTCTTTAACTGGGCCAGTAGCCACCTCCATCAGCTGCTGGATAAGGTTCTATAATGACAGTTGGGGTGGCCATTCATATGATAATAGGGAAAAACCAGTTTAGACACCCTCTCTACTATTGGAGCGTCTTAGCTGGGCTCATCTTGTACAGATCCCTATTCTTAAGCCTTTATATACACATTCCAGGCCTGACACACTAAGTCACTGCAAAAGGGATACACTGGGACCTCTACCTTTGTTAAAGGCAACAAACATTCTCCTGCAACATAAGAGAAAACTTCTAAGGGTAGCAACTGTAGATTGGCATGGGCAGTATGTGGAACCTCGAGGGGTGGGATCAGATTGTATTCCTGTACATGGGCTGGCATCTTGGAACCCATTCCCTGCAGAGGAACACCTAACCCAGTCTTAATATTGGGATGAGGAAATCAGACTTGCCTGGAGTGGAAGTGCCATGCTGTGCTGACCCACCTTGGGACTTATTGCCCTTTTCGTGGGAGGGAGTGGAAGAGGGGGAGAGGGAGGCTGAAGGTTGACTGGGAGGGATTGGAAGGAGAGAAGGGAGGGGGAGCGGGGGTATACATGGATAAAAAGGACTTTTTTAAATAAAAATAAAATAAAATGAATATACAAAGAAATAAAGATTAAAAAAAAAACAAAAGAAAAAAACAAAAGAAAACCTCACTGGCAGTTATGTGAAATGGGGCTGATCATAAACATGATTTATGAAGTTACTTCATTTACTGCCTCTGATGCTAGCCCCAGCTGCCAAGAGTTTGACTGACAATTTTTGTTTATTTATTTCTCACTATATAATATCTGACTTCATATTATAAATTCTTTTGATTGGAATTTCATGGCACCTGCTGTGCTATTTATTGATGGCATGTTCATGGGGGACTCTCTTTCTTTGGAGTATGCTCTGGGATCTGAACCCTGGATTGTGTCTGCAATGATGAGGTCCAGGCCCTGACATCCCTACTGTGAGGGGACTTTGCTATTATCTTTTATGCCTCATGGTAGACACCTCTCTGTTTTAGAAATATGGTAATTTACGAGTGACACTTTCCGTGTTTTAACTAGTAAAAAAATAACTGAATTTGACCCCCAGAAATTCTATAAAAAGCCAGTATAGTGGCACTTGTTCATATTCCAGTGCTGGGTAGTCAGAGATAGGCAAAGCTTTGAGCTCAGACCAGAACACTTAAGCCTAAAGTACCCTCTAGTCATCAGAGACAATGTCTCTCAAAAAACAAGGTAGAATGTTCCTGAGTTATACCACCTGAGGCTGGTCTCCGTCCTTCTCAGGCACTTGCCCTCACTCATTTGAGCACATGTGCAAATACTTGAGTGTCCTCACACAAGCACACACATGGATACACACATGCACTCAAGAAACACTGAAAAGCAAGAACAAAACAATTAAAATAAATTATTGTTTGAGCCGTGGAAAATGGTCTGGAAATATTATGGGATGACGTGACATGGCCAACTGGATCATAGCCAATGTGCCTCCCTCATTCTCCCCCACACCCGGACCCCAGTCTTTATCCACCAGTCTTCTTCCCTTATGTGTGTGGCTTAAGCTCATACAAGGGACTGACTCAGTCATCTTCAGATGAAACCATTGCTATGCTTAATGTTTCCTCATTCAAACCCAAACAGAGGAGTGAGCATGAGAAAACTACTCTGGAATGCCCCAGAGTATTTTTCATACTGAATCAAGAGAGGTCAAGGGATGGTGAACAGACTGGGAAAGGCATGGTGGTGCTTTTCCTTATCTTATAAACGTAATCCTCCATTCAGACATGTCTAGTCAGAAAAAATTCCGAAAGAAATGGCAATGTTTTTCATGGCTCAGGATCTCTCACATAATTTTCTCATTTTCTTCAGAGAAATGAGGCTCCTTTTTCTCACGCTGTTTGCTGTTTCCAGCATCTTCCATCATTGCTCTGACTCTGTGACTCTGCCCAGGTGCACTCTTAAGCAGCCATTGTCTGATCTGATCCCTGCAGTCCAGGTGTGGCAAAGCCCAAGAGGATCCACCCTACACATACCATTCCATTAGGCCCCTCAACCCTGTCCCTAAGAGTAAAGCTATCCTTGTCCAGTTTTGCACATCAGTCAGGACCTCAGCACATCCTTATCGTGTCATTGTGGCCAAATGTGAGATGTGCCTCTGTGACTTTACCTTTCCACATCAAGAGATTGATAATTTGCATGGTTCAGTCTCCTTAATTTCTTTTCAAAAGACACAAAATAATTTGAGATTGGAAAAAATGCAACATATATCAGCCTAAGTGCAGAGCAAATTTTATTTTTACTTGGTATTTTCTGCGAGAATTTTTTTTTTTTTTAAGAAAATAGATTTCTTCATAGTGCCTTCATCCCCAACTAGGGAAAAATAGCTTTCATCTCTCCATGTCTCCCTTAACCATTAAGCAACTGGGGACCTTAAAAAACTTATTTTACTTCTCTGTTTCTCAGTTTTTCTTGCATGGAAAAGGTGCTTAGTCATATCTCTTGTTAATAATATAGGATGATGTGAAGATCTATTCAAAATGCATGGTACAAGGTCTTACCCTGAAAGCCTGAACAAACGGTACTCCATTATTATCAGTGGCTCTCATTCTTACTATCATCACCATTAGTGTCTTAAAATCATCATCATTGCTGCCATCATCATCATCATCATTTCCAAAGTGCCTTGAATTCTACTCCTCTGATAAGAATATCATGTTCTGTGTCTGGGCTTGGTGACTTTCTCAGAGGTTATGTGTGTAGAGGTAGGCTCTCAGGACAATGACAGTAGTGATGTTTTATTATTTATTTGTGCCTTGTGAGACCAAGCCATTTTGAGATTCATTATGTATGACATAAAAGAAAACCCCTGCTTCCATACTTTTATAAGCATTGGCCAGATTCTATCCATCTCATTGAGTTTCCTCCAGCTTGGATACTATTTATCTTTATCATACAAGGAAAAGGTCGCCAGCAGCCACTCATAATGACCCATCCCAGAGCTTTGAAAGTAGAATGTGTTTTATAATAGTAAAAAAACAAACAAACAAAAACTAATTGTCATAGTCCCAGTATCTGAGCAGTTGAAAGAGATTAAGGTAGAAGCTACCATTTTAGGTTTACATGCTGGTGCTTAGGTGAACTGTCTTCCCTCTGTTCAAATAGGAACACTGAATCTCAGTGAGGTCAATTAACTTGTCAAATGACACCCATCTGGTAAATGGCAGAGGTGGAAAACCTATGTTTATCTGCCTCTGAAGCCCACTGTATTCCCAAGTTGTATTTCTGCCTTTATAAACTGACAAAGACTTAGAAGAACACCATTTTCACCATGGATCAAATATACAGTGCAGTTTGTTGGGGGATTTTCTGGACAGATAGATATGGGCTGGTTAGATGGATTTTCACAGCTGGGGACTCCAAGGACATCACTGGGGAGGCTGTGTCTCATTATTTTCCTTTCCAATTGTTTCAACCCACTGGATTCTGGCAGAAATCCTTAGTTAAAGCTATAACTTTTCTTCCCATGTGTTGTCTTTGTGGGCATTAAGTCACAAGTTGTGACACCACTATGAAACACTGAGGACAAACACAGAAGTCTGGAAAGTGGGACTGATTTGGTGGCAGGTCATCTTATCCCATGGACAAGAGTCTTACGTCATCAAGTGTGCTGGTCTTAAGTTGGGGCATATCGACAGTATGTTCTATCCTACTAAAGTAGAAGAACAGCAGATAGGCAACAATTAGAACCTCAACTGTGGATGTTCATTACTACTAAGGCAAGGGAAATATCCTTCATTTTATAGCATCAAGACCAGAATCCTTACTAGGGGCCCTCTAATCCAAAGCTTGGGTCCAGTCCTCTGGCAACCGTGATGAAATAAATCTGATATTCTCTCTCACTTTTATCCAGGTATTGAGTTAAAAGGATGTTCCCCATATGTGGAATTGATATAAAAATAGGAAGTAAAATGCACACTTGCAGCTGAGAAAAAACAAAGCAAAATAAGGGAATTGTCCCATAAAGCTTGAGAATCGATTAACATAAAACAGCCAGCAAAACAAAGGAAGAGAAGAGTCTCAGGTAAATAAGATGAAGCAACAAGCATGAACTACAGATAGAAGTCACCAAAAGTGCTGCCCCAAATTAAACTTAATTTTGGCTACAATAGTAATTTGGCCAGAGTAGATGAAATAATTGCTTATATGCACAGCCACTCAAAAACCTTATAATTTCACTAGTAGTACTGATGTTGATGATAGTAATGAAAATTATTATTTTGTGATGCATATTATCATTATTAATAGCAATATCCACTAACACAAATGTAACAGGATTTTTGTCATTAATGTTCTGCTGTGTGGTGTCTGTCTTTGACATGCTTTAGGATACTCTCTTTGAAGACAAATTGTTAAGCTTGGAAAGTTGGGAATTTTGTTTATTTGAAATTGTTAGAACCAGTTATAAGCAAGTATTTCAAACCTTTACACTGTTGATAATGTGGAATGTATAATTTTTTGCTGTGGAAGTTGTCCTGTGAGCATGTTATCTGGCACTAGAGTGTGCCTTTATGAGATGCACAGCAATTTTTGGCTTTAACACACCAGGTGCAGGCAACATTCCCTAGTTAGGACCATAGCAATGCCCTTGGACACTGTCAACATTGGCCCCTATTGAGAACTGCTGCTGTTGTGAGGGATGAAGCTGATTTCATACCCAGGTCTACAGGCATTAGAAGGCCAAGGGCAGCATGCTGCTTAGGAGAGTCATAAATCAAGAGGTGATTTCTATATATGAATTGTAAGATTAAACTCAAGCACAAAAATCTCCTGTAAAAGGGGGGGTGACAAAAACAATTTGCTAGAAAGAAAAAAGCAGGATTTTGAGGCATTAAACTAGGCTATGAACTTCAAAAACTGTTATTAACCATAAAACCAATAGTGGAGGTGGTGCCTAAACAGCACTTCCCCTATAATCAGGTGAGTAACCACCCTAAGTGTCATCACAGAACCTACGTCCAACCAAGAACAGAGGTGGAGGCAGATATTCATGGCTGAGCACTGGGCAGAACTACTGGTCAAGCTGAGAGCAGGGGAGGAGAGTCTGTATGAGCAAGGGAATAGGGATTATGGGGAAAATTCCCACAGAGATGGCTGGAGCTCTGGGGAGCTCACTGAATCAAGAACAATGGCCACTGGAGATCCATCAGGAAAAGGAGGTAGGCCTTCCAAGGGTAGACAATTGTTGATTGGCATGGGCAGTATGTGGAGCCTCGACGGGTGGGATCAGACTGTGTTCCTATTCATGGGCTGGCACCTTGGAGCCTATTCCCTGCAGAGGAACACCTTGCCCAGTTTTGACTTTGGGATGAGGAAATCGGACTTGCCTGGAGTGGATGTGACACTCTGAGCTGACCCACCTTGGGACTTCTTGCCCTTTTAAGGGAGGGGGTAGGGGGATGGGGAGGGAAGAGGCTGAAGACTGACTAGGAGGGATTGGAAGGGGGGAAGGGAAGGGTAGCAGGGGGATACATGGATAAAAATGACTTTTTTAATAAAAAAAAAATAATAAAATGAAGGGGGAAAATCCCTGAAGAGTTGGTGTGGGTTTGATTCTTCCACTACGTCTCTTAAACTGATGTTAGAGAGACAGTACACGGAAGAAAACACTCAAATTTGCAGATGAGTGACCTGAAGGATCACGGAAAACCTGAGACCCTGATCACTAGTGAGGGTCTAAAGGCAGGAAAGCTCATGGCGCTTTGGCTGGTCCCAAAGCTCCTTTCTGTCTGGGGACAGATCCAAACACACTTCAAGTAAGTATAGTTCATGGCTGTGATATCAGCCAAATAGCCCATCAGAGGACGTTTGCACCCAGCCAAACCTCTCAGAATTCCAGGCCCCACTTTGCAATCCTTTCTTACCTTCTCCTTTTCTCAGACTTCAGAAAAATTGATGGCACAAAAACTAAACCAATAGATTCCTGATGAGAAACAAAAGTTTCAGGGAAGCTGGGAAGAGCATCAGAGAAGTCATTTACCCCATAAGCGAACATATGAAGAGCTTGATTCAACTGTTAATGACAAGAATGAGCTAGTAAAGCAATGCAAAAAAGAAAATATATATTTTCAGTTGCTATAACCAAATAGTACAGACTAGGTAATTTATAAAGAGTAAAGGTTTGTTCCTCTCAAAGTTCTTTAGATGTTCAAGATCAGGTCCTTATATCTAGTAAGATTTTATTTTTTTGGTGATAGAAGCTCTCAAGAGTTTCAAGGTGATGAAGGACCTCACAATGTGGGACAGAGTAACGTGGGTAACTCTTGCTCTGCTTAGAAATCCATTAATACAACCATGAGTCCTCCATCACTAATAATATGTAATAGAATATCGTAAATACAATATTTATATTATTACATAATATATGTATATAATATAGGTTATGAAATAAAGACAAATGGGTAGATGCTGGATATATAGACTCAGAAAAGGAAGAAATACATTAACCATGTCACATTCTGAGAACTAAGTCTAAAAAACAAACAGGAGAAATTTTCCTGGATACAAATTAATTCACAGAAGAGAGTGATA